>JBBBDQ010001317.1:1827500-2332500 GCA_037127315.1 Ascarosepion bandense
CAACAGCCGAAACGTCGTGAATATAGCAACGAAGATGAGATCAATAATCTTAGCAATGTAAATAGTATGAGCAATAATTCATCTCAGAAATACATATAAATAACATGAATTTATATAGGAAACGTGAGCAAGAACAGATAAAAAGTGAAATCTTTTTAGTTTATTATATGGCTTTTGAACTCCTTCCTTTCTCTTGTAATTTCTTACTCCCCCCCTTTCACACGTTTGATCTCCTTTGTTCCTCATCTTTTCTTGCTTCTACCTTTCAGTTTATCTCTTCCTATTCCACTTTTGTTTCGCGTTATCGATTTTAATTCTTTTTTTTAATCACATTTCCCGTGTCTTTTTGGTTTTCCCTTTCTGTTTTGATTTTATCACTTTCTCTTCTCCCACCTTTTTTTTTTTTTTTACTTCTGCCTTTCATTCACTTCTACGGTAGTTCTTTTCTTCCTTCTCTTTTTTTTTTTGTTTTTTTTGTTTTTCATCCCTTTCTTCCTCGCTGGTTTCTTGTTTCTCTCTTTCCGCTTTTTTATCTCCTTTTCATACCGGACTTTTCTCCCTTCTCTCTTTCCGTTTTCGATATCCCACTCTTCTATATTTTTCCTTATTTATTTTTCATAATTATTCTTTTCTTGCCAATTTCGTTATGTCATTTTGTTTTCTTTCATTTTCTTTCTTTCCATTGTTTTCTGACTTTTAATATTTTCTCTTTTTTTATCAACTATATTTCTTTATTTTCTTCCTTTTCTATCCATTTCAGTTTTCTTTTTCTCTTTTCTTTCTGCTCACATTTTTCTTGGTTTCTCTTTCTTCTTTATTACAACTCTACTATTTTCCTCTATCTCCCCGTCTTACTAATCTTTCTTCTTTTGTCTCACTGGTTTCTTGTTTCTCTCTTTCCGCTTTTTTATCTTCTTTTCATACCGGACTTTTCTCCCTTCTCTCTTTCCGTTTTCGTTATCCCACTCTTCTATATTTTTCTTTATTTATTTTTCATAATTATTCTTTACTTGCCAATTCCGTCATGACATTTTATTTTCTTTCATTTTTTCTTTCCATTTTCTTCTGACTTTTAATATTTCTCTCTTTTATCAACTATATTTCTTTATTTTCTTTCTTTCCTATCCATTTTATTTTTTCTCTTTTTTTTCTGCTCACATTTTTCTTGACTTCTCTTTCTTCTTTATTACAATTGTTTTCCTCTCGCTCTCCGTCTTACTAATCTTTCTTCTTTTGTATATCTTCCCACGCTGCTTCTTCGAAAAATTGTTTGTTCTTTCTTTTTCTGGTAGAGGCATATCTCTTTTCTTACATAAAAACACAAACTATACTAAACAATGAGAATCTTTCTTCCTCTATTTCTTCCGTTTTTCTCTTATTGTCTCGAAATGCTTGCCTTCTTGCATCTACTTGTCCGGACTCTAGGGACATTAGATACATACTCGACTGTAAACGGGAATGAGTGGGTCAGTTGGGTTACAAAAGATATATCCTCAAAAGAAATGTTTCTTTTTAGTACATTTATGCATAAAAGCCTTGCTAAGATTTTTCAGAAGAAATGGACTTATGCAGAAATACGCCTCCCTCTTTGTGTCTACCTAAATCTATAGAACACCGTATTTTTTATTCAATATAAAATACGCTCATATATGCACATTAGTATGTACGCGGCGTACCTGCACAGATACACAGACACACACAGACAAACACACACACATACACACACACACACACACACATAGATAGATAGATAGATAGATAGATAGATAGATATAATAACATAAAAGTCTGACAAATATACGTAAATCGCTATAATTTAACGCCATTAGATGCGAGTAGAATGTTCTAAAGTTAGTTCTCAATATAAAAATATAGACGTAAAAATGAGTAAAATTTCATCAGACTTCAGACTGTCCTCAAATTCCGAACACACACTGCATGTCAGTCTCAGATGTATCTGGTTTAAGTTATCCTAACAATTATTGTATCTGCTAAACTGTAACCTAAAGTCTACGATACGTATTTAAAAATCTTATAAAATCATTACAAACGTAAATGCTTGTGTGTCTCTGTAAGTGAAGGTGATTAGACATGTCTATATAATTTAATAGATTATCGTGTGTGTATAAAGAAAGATTCCAATTATGTAATATCAACGAAAAATAAATAGCCTTGTTAAAAATGCGTTAGGACGATAAAATACTTAACCTTTGTGAGATATCAATAAGGCATCTTGGCATCCTTGCTAATTTTCTAAACACTTTGTAGAAACCACCATTAGAATCACCAGTTACTTTATTACGTTCTCCTTAATCTCCTCCTCCATATTTCTGCAGCAGTTTTGAGTTTGTTAAAAGCCAAATTTAGCAGAGATTCAAACCTCAAAAGCTATAATTTGCATAGTGAGTAATGATATATATATATATATATATATATATATACATATATACAGAAGGTGATTATCTCCCTTGGGTGGAGATAAGTCTCATGGGTCACGTGACAACCTCACTTCTCAATAGCATCCCTGCATTCAGTGACAATAGCAGCTGTTAATTTCAGTTTATTTACAGCAACTAACAAGCCTTTTAAAGGTTGCTTTCTTTTGTTGGTCTGTGTCAAGGAGCCAAGTATGAGACTAAATCTGTTTCCTCGGCATTTTACAAGCACATGGTGCTGTTTCCTTTTGGAAATATATATTCCCCAAATATGGAATAAAGTTCCATTTCGTAGTCCTCAATTTAGGAAAACTCAAAACTCGTTGTTTCGCGTTCATGGAATATGTCCTCGCCGGAGTCCTATATGAAACCGGCCCGTTTGACACAGGTGTATTTCCATATTATATGTAAAATACTTTCCTTTTGTATTCCGTACACCCCGATTTGTTTTTTAGACATATGCGATGTATTATTCTCCGCGTGGGACACATGTTTACATACAGTTTTGTGTATATCAGATTATTTGTAAAGTCTCTTTGAGAACAGGTATAAAACACACACACACACACACACACACACACACACACACACACACACACACACACACACATATATATATATATATATATATATATATATATATAAAGTGTGTTATGAAAATGAGGAGAATAAAAAAAAATGTATGCAAGGAGCTAGAGGCTAACAATATCGATCCTCAACAACTCACGCTGTTTTCACAGTGCAGGCTTGCGAGACGTCGTATATAAACCCTCCAGCACCTTCAAATGGAATAATGAGTGAAATCAGGACACAAGAGTGAACCTGTCTTCACTAAAATTAGCTGCACACTTTTTATTCTTTAGAAGGTGCTCGGAAATGCCGGAACCGTAAGTATTTGGAACGAGTCCATTTCGAGGCAAGGTGTGGTTTCTCATTTTAGTGGAGACATGTTGTTATATTCTCATGTCAAGAAGCTGAGTTGTTCTTTCTATGTAGTCAACTCGGCAACTACAATTATATTTATAAATTATGGAATTAATTTATTGGGGAGGAAGAACATCCTTGCGTTCAGAACATAACATGAGCCGGGTTTGAAATATAATACGTACCTCGGCCGAGAAAAAACAATAATGAAGTTCAGATGAAATTTGTCTAGCCATGCTTTCACACTTTGAACCAATCCAGGGAAGTCTCAGATAAACGGGGCATCTTTTAGCAGAAATGAGCTTATCCTCTTTGAATTCAAAAATTTTGTTACAGATCATTGCATGAACAGTGTCGGGCGGATACTCTAAACTGCATAAGGGTTTCCTTCACAAAAATAATTTCATCATCCAGGAAAGACTCAAAACAAGTCATTAATGCCCTGTGAACTAGGGTTCTAATAATGTTCGTTTTGCGTTTTTTAAGACAAAAGGAATCCCAACGCGTATATAACCCCGCAAAGGTTGGTTTCCTATAGACAGAGGTGAGAAAAGTTGTAGGTGTCCGATGTACTAAGATATCTAAAAAAGCGAGTTGAGAATTTGATTCTTTCTCAACAGTAAACCTCAGTGATGGATTGGATATTATTAAGAAAAGAGAGAAACTGGTCTGATTAAACTTCATTATTAAATAAACAAAAAGTGTCGTCTACATATCGACAATACAGTTGACGGCGTAGTAAACTACTGCGTATTCTCTCCTCGTGAAAGCCCACAAAAGTATTGGCAGACCCAAAAGAGAGCCCATCGTGACCCCATCAATCTGTTGATACATAGTATTATTAAAGCTGAATTCCATAGATGACATAGAAAATTTCATCAACTTCACAAAAACTGATTCAGGTATGGTAGGTTGAGACATAGAGCTACGATAAAGTAAATCATAGCAGATATCTATTGTTTCCAAAATTAGTACACAAGTATATAATGAAGAAACATTAAAGGAACAAATGAACTTACCTGAAGAAGACACATTTCGGATGCAGTCAACAAAGGAAAAGGAATGCTTTAAACAAAATCCACTTAAGTGTTCCGACACTGGTTCCAAAAGAGAAGACAGACGTTTGGCTTCTCTGTGTTGTGCTGATCAACTATTAATAGAATAGCTCTCAATGGTACTCCATCCTTATGGATTTTTGGAAGACCATATAGCCTGGGACGAAGAGATCCAGATGGAGAAATCTCATCGGAAATTTCCTTAGAAAGAATCCCACTTTTTACCCAACATAAAAGTGATTTTTGAAATTTTATTTCACTTGAGGCATATATATATATATTTATATATACAGTAAAATGACCCTTCAGATATTGGTGGCTAATCTATGCAAACAACATTTAATGAAATCACATTTCAATCTGGTCACAACACATTACATTGTATTTAAACATATTGTTCTTTTAACATTTCGGTCTCTCATACGGTGTGACGTCTTAGAACCGTATTACAAATTTACGACCTGTGTCTGACATTCGTTGATTCTTATCGTCTCATAGCAATGTTTTATGCCAACAAAATTTGATGCTGGTGTCTTTATGTTAACGTCCCTGTAACCTCTCTGAAGATAGCTCATGTGAGCCGAAAGCGTAGAACAAGCATAATAATTATTTTCTCTATTTTCACCTGAAATTAATGCCAAAATACGATGCTTAGAACGGCTCATGATTATACATAATAGACATTCATTGTCTGTTATAGTTAACAATATATGTTTATATATATATATATTTATATTTATGTGTGTGTGCGTGTGTGTCTGTGAGTGGATGTAATAGGCCGGTTAATAAAGTTTGAGAAAGAAAAGACAAAAACTATGATAAAATATTGATGATATTTATTATATTTTAGTCCTTTGACTAAATTGAATTACAAAGAGAAAGATTGTAGAGTCATAATTTTGGACACGCCTGTGTCTATTTTCAACGAGACTAGGAATAAACAAAGAAGAATGATTGATTTTCCGAGATATTTTGTTGTTGTTTAGAATTCTCTCTGTGAAAATGATACTCTCTGTTTAAACAGAAACCCTGTTTAATCCCTCAATATGTGATTTTAGTTTGAAAATATACATCAACACCGATACGCATCTTTCTTGCCGGTTGTTGAATGAAGACTTAAAAAGACACATCTAATATCCTCAATGCTGTTTTGTTAGCTTTTATTCCTTAAATTTTATTAACCGGCTTATTAAATCTACACATGAAAAAAGCATACTGAACCATCTTTAATTTTTAACATATATACAGGGTATATAAAAACACATTTACAATTTGTAGGCGGATACTTGACACCAAAAAACAAGTTACAATGTCTATCTGTATGAAAGGCTATCGTTATACCACAACAAATCAACTCATAACACATTTTCAAAATTCCCTCTACTTTCTTCTACACGTTGGATCATTGAATGGTAGATGGTTTTACATGCTTTCATACTGTGTTGAATGGTTTCACATTTCCGTATAATACGTTGATAAAATTCCTTTATATTATAAATGTTTGCTTCATAAACCAATTATTTTAGCTTGGTACGCAAATAAATATTCAAAAGTTTGAGATCGAGAGACTCGATAATATCAAACATTTTCTAGCAAGCATCAGCCACCAGTGGCGATGCTTCAACCAATGAAACTTATAGTGATTAAAATTATACAAACGTGTGAGTTGCGCATTCTGCGGCGGAAAGAAAACATATTTTTATGCATGAAATGTTATTTCTGTTGTATGTCGATGTGCATTTTCATGCAACATTTTGATGCAACAAATTTCTATATTTGAGAATGTAGAAGTCAAATAACTTACCTTTCAACATAGCTGTCTCCTTTTGTCTCCCTGTATGAGGGTGAACATTCAAGAGTGTGAGACTCACATTCCTGATGTTTCCATCTAGTGTCTAGTTGGCAGACAAAAATAAACAGGGTTGTAACTGAATACATGTCCCTAAGTAGCCCAAAGACAAATGGTGGATATTGCGCTGAATACTTATGGAAGCTCAATGTAGACACTAAAATTATCAGCCAATCACTGCTTACGGAATAGACTTGCTTGTAACAGAATGGAATCTCCCAGGTTATTATTTAAACAACCTACCAATTTGCCCTGGTGGTTTTTTGGTCGGTCAGACTAGTTGAGTACTAGCTGGTTCTTCCACAAAATTTTTACAGAGAAAGGCATTTATTTTTCTCCTCTTCTCTTCCTTTCTTTCTTCAGTTCATGATAGATTTAAGCCTAGTCAGCACGAGTTCTGGTGTCAGTAACAGAGATGGCTCATTCCTGAATAGTTGTGAGCAGGAACCACAGAGGAGTGTGGGTGGTGGACGCGTCTGGCAGATCGGGCTCTTCTGTCAGCACGTCGCAGACACACTTCATGTTCACTATTGAATTCGAAATGCTCAATCCCTCCTCGTGTGGTCCTATGCCAGCAAGACTGATTTGCAGCAACGGTTTTTCTGATTTCAGGACCGATGTTGACCTGTGTCAGGGATGTTTTCAACTAATCCTTGAAGGGTTGTTTTGGGCCAAAGCGTTGGCTCTTACCGCTGGCAAATTCACCAAAATAAGAACGATACGGAAAATTTAGGCGTAAATAACAAGAAGTAATTTTCTAAGCGCCGCTTAGATCTGGTACAAGGCTTAACTAACAAGACTATTCATTATATCTCAACTGGCAGTAAATGTTGTATAGCTTTGTATAGATAAAAATTAATAAACTATTTATTAGAGATACTTTAAAGGTTTAGTATAAGGTAAGGTAAACTGGTTGACTATCATCTTGAAAGAAAGAACGCCTATCTCCGAAGTGAGAAGGTTCTAATAAACATAAATTTGTCTGATGGTTTTTGAAACGGCTCGAACGCATACCATTGGCATCGGTGACTTAAACAGACCGTAATTCATTAAGTGAAATAAAATGTAATACATATTTAATGTTTGATACACTAAACCAACCTTAACAAAGATTTTACCTTTTCAAGCTCTACATCACAAACCGTTAAGTGAGAATTGGTTTACCTTTAAACGGTGGGGATGATAAACTGAAGTTTCATTGACGATGAGCTAATATCATCCATTAATGGATTAAAATTTTATCAGCGACCCGGACAGCATTAATTTATGATTCTAAATTAAAACGAGTGATTAGAAAGTCTATGTTTCACAAGACCAGAAATTACTAGATTTTTATGAGGTTACGTAATTTCCTGGAGTATTTACCTGCAATTAATTTTAGAAGAACAATCCAAAGACGTCTTTTGTCTGCATGCATGATTGCTGAAGATAATGGCAAGCAGGCACAAAGAAAGAGGAATTCTATTGAGAACGTAATACATCAAAATTGTCGTACTGATAAAAATACTAAATTTAGGTCACTTAAATGCTTTATTTTCCTTTTCCTTAATTTATATAATTAAAAATTACAATATTGTTTTCATTGATTTTGTATATAATTTAAGCCGAGGTGAACTATTATAGAACTTTTTTTCCTGTCTGTTAGGGGTTAATATACTTTATACATTGGTAAACTATGGTAACATTAAATCAACAATTATCTAAGCAGTTTTTTATTGGCTTATTAAAGGAAAATATCCAGATTATTTGTTCCCTCTTTTCCACAGAATTATCCTTGAACCTCAGAAAGTAACCACAGAGCAAAATCTTGCAATCATAAATGTTTAAATCTGTTGCTCCTGTTGCATATCTCGAGATTCTTGACAAAATACAAAGTATGTAACATAATCGATCTACTCTTTTCACTGAAGTGACGTGGCATACTGTTGTCTTTTCTACAAATATTTTGATGGCAACTGTTCTAATCAGATTTTCCTCTGATACCTCGACTACATGAATCTAAGCGTTGAGAATACTGAAATCAACAAGATACAGATATTTAAATACCTGGAAAGTGTTGAAACAGGACGGAACGTGTGACACTTAGATGCGATGGCGTATTTTCATGCTCAAAGATCCATTCCCAAGGCCGAGTAGATATTGGAGACAAGAAAATTTTGTCGGAAACAAATTAAATACCGGATTGTTATGTGATATCTGCACTTCAGTATGCCAGTGAATGTTGGAAAATCTCATCCAAGATGAAGGAAAAACTTGAAAAAACAAAATGTGATTTTCAAAATGATGCCGAGGTTACCATCTACCAGAAAATTTATAAATGAATGCTGAGGAAACGATGTTAGCAACGATGAAGTTTTTCAGAGAATGGAAACAAAAAGGAAACTTATATTTAAGATCAGGAAAAGACAGCAGAAGTTTCTGAAAAAAATAATGAAGAAGAAGGGCTTGGAGAATTTGATATTCACAGGACAGATAACGAGAAAAAGAGGAAGGGGAAAGCAGCACGTGACATACATGATAGGAAGTGGATGGCAAAGCAGAGTTTGGGAGAAATAACAAGAGAAAATGTATTAAAAAGCTACAAGGTATAATGAGATGTTTAAAATCATAATCGTCTACGTCCTGAAGCGACACCGCACAGAGAAAAAGACGTCTTCTTCTTCTAAGTGCCATGTCCTTTCATGACGTAGACGATCATGGCTTTCCATGTCCTCCTATCTCTGGTGGCTCTTTGCACGCTTTCTTCTGTAACATCTCGCCGCCCCTGTTCTGTCGTCATCTGCTCAGGCCCTTCAAATATGTTATACGCTGCTTTCCTCTCTCTCTTTCTCCATCTATCTGGCCTGATAGTATTAGGTTCTCCAAGCCCTCCTTCTTCATTGCATGTCCAAGAAACTTTAGTTGTCTCTTCCTGATGCTCAATATTAATTTCCCCAGAAGACTAGATTGACAAATTAAGTCTCGCCGTTTTACTTCGTAACTAGCTAGATCTGAACTCACTTCTATTCTAATAGTTTCTTTTCTCGCACTTCCTATCTGTGAAATTCCCTACCGATTTCTTGCTTTCTTGATAACTACTCTCTTCAAAAATTAAAATGCTATGCCAATCGCCAACTTCCCGTCTCCTTGAAATCTTTTCGTATTCTGTCCTTTCTTCAATCCTCACCATTTTCCATCTTCTTTACTTTCCCTCTTTCTTTAAAGCCCTGTGTTCTAGTGGCATATTTAGGTATGAAACGATTTTAAAATATAAAGTGGTTATATCAACGATGGTTCAGGTTGATAAATGTAACTTTAATGATTTACGATAATAAAATCATAATCGTTAATCGATTGAGTTTACCATCTATACATAAAACAATTTGATGAAATGCTTTATTATCGGTACAGTGAAATGTTATTCACCCTGTACTCGAAAGAATTTATCCAGGGAAAATTCTTGTTAAAAGTTTAATTAATTTTGCATTAATTCCAACATAAATGTAAGCAGCCACTACATATTTATTTATCTGTTCATTGGTGACGGTTTGATTCTAGTTGTTACCAATCACTTGTTTGTCTGGGGCAGATTTTTCAAGCGAAACAACTCTCAGTTTAATTTGGGGTTCTTACTATCGTCTCCACCAAGATTACAGGAATTTGCAAAGATTGATCTGTATGTTGGTCTGTCAACTTACCAGACGTTTCGCGAAAACTATTACCATATTGGAAACGCCAGAAAAAGAAATCCAAATTTATTCTTAAATGGAAGTAATTATAAAAGAACGGCCAGGAGTGACAGATTGTTAGCGTTGAGTGTCGTGGGAAATCTGCCGTGTGTGAGCACACCTTGCAACTGTATTAGAAAATGTGGTAACGTTAAAAATATTATTTCAATAACTGTACTTAGAAAAATGATAGATATTGTACCCAGAAAGATTTATATAGAAAATATGATATACTTCATTTCAGACAGGTAGACATAAGTTGAGACTTATGATGTTATAAACCATAATGACAAATCTGAAAATATATTTTGTGTGATATATTTACCTAGCTGAACTAATTTAAGACTTCAGAGGGCTCAAGGGCTGTTTATGTTGATGTAACTACAGATACAAATGAAACGAAGGGTGAGGTAAATTTTCTAACTTAATTCTCTTTTAATCTGTGTTTATGTATAGTGTCTATCTGATTTAATTTTGTTTATTTATTTATTTTTATTTATTTATTTTTTGTTATCACTTTTTTCGGTGAGTATTCCAAAAGTAAGAAAGGTGCCAAGAAAGATGAAACGCCGTAAGACTATAGGCACAAATTAACCGTGGGTGCTCTAACTATTGAATCACATTCCATACATTTTGGTCCTAGTAAAGATATTTCTCATTTAATTAAAATAGCGTTTTTACCTGAAATAATATTCACTCATTATAGTGATTAAATTGTGATGTTTTGTAAAAGATCTCATTTTTTACAATTCTTCAGGTTTCTCTTATATATTTCTTGTGACAATTATTGCAAGTGATAAAACTAGTCACTTGTTTAAGTTTAATATTTTGCTTTGTATGTTACGGTTTTAGCAAATTTAAGAAATGTTATGCTAAGTTCAGGTAAATTCTTTCACTTTTAATCGTGATAGTGTTGGTATATAGAATGATGTATTTTGATTCATTTTCACAGAGTAACCGATTTTTGTATTTGGAAATATTTTATGAGTATTTTTTTCACGTTGGGTAGGAAATAATTAGGGCGGTAAGAGATTGATTAAAATTTTTTTGTTATAGTGTTCGCAAGCTTGTAGCGTGCGCTACTAATAACCGCTATAATGGGGCTCATCGGAATGCCTGGCTTGTGGATTTCAGGTAAACCAGAAAATTTAGATATCCTAAGGGTTATATTCTATTAGACGATGATTTTATCGCTATTTATAACTAGTTTTGTAACTGATCTATTAAATTTCCTTTCATATATATATATATATATATATATAAGCAGTGTATACATACGCCAGTCACCGAAAGAACTCAATTCATTTCTGAAGAGTCACGCATATATCGCAGAAGTGAAAACTGTTTTTAAAATTTTCGTAATGAGAGCATAATATATTAGTCATCCACATACAAGCCTGTTTCGCTGTATCACAGCTCATCAGTGTGGCTAGACAAATCCACTTGCTTCTGGCCGGGATCGAAACTCGACCGATTTGGTGTCAGTCGGAATTCGTTACCTCCTAAGCCATTGGCGTATGGAATTAAAGAAAACATAAAGCCGTTTGTGGAAACAACAGGCAGCTTGCCAAAAACTAAACTCGTATCCATATACAACCCCGAATAATGACAATAAAAAAGAGAAATATACATAAAATCAAACTTGCGTACTGAGTAAAGTGTTCGAAGCCTAGATTGCTTAGAAGAACCAAATAAAAAAGAAGCTTACGAATGTTAAATCTTATGAAAGGTTGGCTCTAGTCGTGACTCGAGTTTCCTGCACACGCATTCTTCAGACGAGTTGAAATCAATTGTCCGATGAACAGCGACTAAACCACAACCCACTTCAATTTATTTTGAGTGGAATGGGTGGTTATCAGCCTTGTAAGATGAAACATAATACCTATCAAAGGATGAAAGAAAGCTTGACTTATCAACAGTCAAAATAATCAAAAGAACTATAGGTTTACTATTGCACGCCAAATGATCAGGTAGAAGCCAATAGATGTTTTCAAGAACACCCACGAATATATGGACACGGAGAACTTTAAGTGAAAAGCAAAGAACGAAGTTAACTGCGTAACGATGAACGGATAACAGAAGACAAGAAGACTTCAAACAATGCCAGACAATGGCACAGAATATAATATATAGGAAGGCAAAACAAGAATGCATCAAGAAAAACCGTAAAGAAATCGAAAAAATGAACATGACATCTAAATCAAATAAGTATAAATGAATAAAAGACATACTTGTCAGCAGGATGCATAAAATCCAAGAACGGAACACTGTCAATCGGGCAAAAAAATACTTCAGCAATAAAGAAATAAATCGGGGATCTCTTCCATGACAAAAAAAGCATCCTGTAATGCAGAGAAATCTGTAATTAATAAATATTATTAAAATGTGTGCAAAAATTATTACTGGCCAAATGGAAGATGAAAAAAGCAAGATATGGTGGAATCGTAATATAGACGCTGGCAGCTTTAGATGATTTAGGCATTGACAAAATGACAGACTTAATAAATATAATATACGACAGTGGAGATATACCGGAAGGTCTAAATAGATACATTTTCATAGCTCTGCCTTAGAAGCTAGATGCTAAAGATTGCACACTCTATTGTGCAGCCAACCTAATGAGCCACATAACAAAAATAACCCAGTTTCTGATGAAAAGAGCGTACAGCAGATGTTAACCAGAAACAAGAGAAGATATATATATAGAATGTGTCTGAGTGGCCATATAAAAATATGCGTGTGTGGCCATCAAACAACTTCTCGCAGATATGTACCGGTACGACTCACGGACATGAACATTAAATCCTGCCAATGATTTACAGTTTTCCACAAATTTAAAGACATGCTTCGTAAGCCTAAGGCACCATCAAGGAAGATCCCCAAACTAACGCTCTATGCCTATGTGTGACATGTTCGAAGTCAAGTGTCAGTGCATAAGGTCAATCCCATTCTCTAGGCAATTGGAGTA
This sequence comes from Ascarosepion bandense, assembly GCA_037127315.1. Classification (NCBI taxonomy): domain Eukaryota; kingdom Metazoa; phylum Mollusca; class Cephalopoda; order Sepiida; family Sepiidae; genus Ascarosepion; species Ascarosepion bandense. Next base: position 1,840,439 of record JBBBDQ010001317.1, read on the forward strand.
GATAGATAATTGGAGTAGATAGATCTATCGCCCGGTTCACACTCCACCCACGTCTATTGAACAGGTTAAGAGGCTTGTCCCTTGTTCCCTGTTTAGGATGTGGTTTCCGGCTTTCTCTTTTCCAATCTTTTCACTATTACATAGCCCCCTGCACATCAGTAGCATTACCGCCTTGCTCGGGATGATACGATTAAAAAATAAACGAGAAATGCTACAAAATAATGGACCCTCATTGGTTGATTGTATGCCGCATTTGTTACATCAGAGTACGGAGATCTCCTAACACATATATATATATATATATATATTCGTTCTTATATATCGAGAGCCTTCTAAAGTCGCTCTCGTACCCATGGCATCCTCACACTAAATGCTGATGAATATCTGAATTAAAAGTAGTTATTTTTATGACCAGATAAATGCATTTATACGTACGCGTGTGTTCAAATGCAAATATTAAGCCGTATTCATATTAACAACAAAAAAAAATTACACCGCAGAAGCTGACTCGGCTGTTTGCATCAAGAATCCATCAATGTAATTTTTAATGCTCAATCGAATTTTATCAACGCTACAACACAGAATTCATTGAAGAAGGCTGATTTTCCATTCCGGCTATTAACATGTGTGAACACGCATGCGTTAACGGCTATAATCTAGAGATTTTAACCGATGTAGTAAAATACGCAAATTCAGTATTATTAGCAATCGTTTGAAAAAAATTAAAGTAGATTCTTTTCATCTATCCTAGACGAGATATAGTTAAATATTCATAGCTGGTGAAAATGCAATTACTTGGTAATAAAATGTAATTACACTTCATAACATTTCTGGGAAATTTGTATACAGGTTCAGGTCCTCAAGTTTGATATTAGAGAACCTAGAACTAGTGCCAGTCAGAAATATATATATGTCTCAGCTATGAAAGAAGATGTGATTCTATGAGAAATTCTAATATTTGATCAGATTTTTAAAAGTGGTTCATGCCAATAATATTACAGCATGTTTCTATTGATAGGCTTAGCTTTTTATTTCCAAACATTAGAACGATTTAGCTATTTAATTCTCAAATAAAAATATTTCCAATTCGTATTCAGTCACAGTTGAACAGATTTCAATGTATGAAAATATAAGCAAAATATTGCCTTTAATAGTAAAGATTTCTTCTTTCACTTTACACATAAAAATATTTGGGGTATATTAGCTCTCAATGCCTTCAACGTTAGCAACGTTTATCTTCACGGAGTAGACCGTCATTTTTGTATCTAGTCCTGATGAAAAGTTGTTCATCTCATTAAAGTTCTTTGACTTCAGTATATATGGGGACATGATCTGACCTCCTGTAACTCGTATATATGATCCATCACTGTTATGGGGAAACACACATATTCATCAGATAATGGACTCTCTCTCCTATATTAATAAGAGTTAAAAGGAAGTTAACGAGAAGTTATTGGAAGTTCATAGGAGTTCTTAGAAGTTCTAGAGTTTTTATTAGAGTTCTATTGGAGTTCAGTAGAACTACTAGGCAGTTGATATTAGTCGGCAGTTAGCCGAATACTAAGGAGTCAGCTTACAGTGAAGTATTACCAAGTTCCTAACATTTTTGGGTGCGTTAAGTCGATCAGCAACCGACATAGCACGATTATAACCTTCAGTGCGAAAACTACTCCACAGCAATCACTAAACTTTTGGTTCCCTCTACCGCCACAAAACGTACTTGTAAATTCTTGCTATGCTGTACAAGAACTAGATCAAACCGAAAATGGTGTGTTGCTGGCTCATCTGCGCTGGAGTTAGCCACTCCTCACTTTCTAGCTTCGACCGAATATGAAAGGCTTGTAGATGATTTCTTTTCTGTATTCAACCCATTTCTCACTGACGGTACGTTTCTAATCTCTCGCTGCTCTACCGTCATTTCCATATCAAATGTTCAGACGAACAATATTCCTTGGTTACATCAGTCCAGACATTCACAGCAAGTAGCCGCCATGTCACGTACACTGAGTCGACATCTCATTGCTTTCATATTCTATTGGCAGCGAACAACACGCTGACAGCTTTTTCCCCAAAACTGTTACTATGTGGAATAGACTCTTAACGAGTAAATTTCCCGATCAATATACTCTCGGTCTCTTGAAGTTGAGGGTCAAACGTAATCTATCCTTTATTTCTCCATAATATAAAACTTTTGCTCTTCCTCTCTATGCTATACAATAGCCTCATTTAGTAACCCTTTACCTTAGGCTGGGTCGAAATTCTTTAATGGTATATTAACCTCCATGGGTTATTTAATGCAGATATCGAAATATTTTGTACGTAATTTTACGCTTTCAACTACAGATACTTTTACATAGTTTTATATTTTAAGAATATAGGTATGTTTTAGATAGATATTTAGCAGATCATAAAATGTTTGTTGATAATTTTACTATAAAAATAATTTTTATATTTTTAAAGCTTCATTGATTGTCATTTTGCTATAGAATTGTATAGTTGTTCATTTCCTTATACAAAGGAACTGTTGATTTTTGTTTAGGGTTTAATATTTGTACACAGCTGGGACGCTAGAAGGTCTTGTCACCCCGGATCTGGATCAACCTAGAAACAACAATTAATAGGTGGTTTCATGCTCCTGAAAATCTCTCGATCAGAGTTCTTGCTGCCGGATGTAGTTTATCGTCATACACGAAACGAGCTACCTTAGGACTTAAATTGGGTGAATAAATAAAAATAATTGAAAATATATAAAAGTATTATAAGTTTAAATTTCCTGAAAGACTTCAAATTAAGAGTGGGGATACAAAAGGTTAAACAAATGTTAACAAAAGAAATAAAATTGTTCATTCAACTCATTTGTATAGTCAGGTTACCACATAAGCTAAACATATTTCTTGGAGTTTTTCTCCCTTCTGTAATCAAATGATCTTATGGTATACAGTACATATGGTATACAGTAAATATTTTAGCATACCTAGTATACGAGGGGCAGCTCGAAAGGCATGCAAGTATATCCGAAAAGCTGTTGTATTCTGGTACACTTGCATATATTTTAGTCTACCAACTAATGTGTCGACTTCAGCCGACCTACGAACATATGACCTACGTTTATTTGTGGATATTCCGTCAGGGGCTTATTTTTTATGGATAATAAAGCCATCTATTTTTAGTATTTTATTAGAACATCTTAGGATTTTTACGAATGGTCTCATGAAATACACTTTTCATTTGATTCTCTGTTTTGCACTCTCTTATATTTCATCCTCTCTTATTTTTTCTCCTTGCCTGTACTTTCTTAGCAGATATACTTTATTCAATGTATCGTCTTGCCTTATAAAATCTTTTATAATTTAAAAAATTTAAAAACTGTTTATTCCTTAACCATATGATAAGAGAATAAGGTCGTTTGCTTCAGTGTTTTCATATTTGTCTATTTGTCAATAGCACTAACTGTTCGTTTAAAAAAAAAATAAAAACAACAATTTCAGATCCTTAATTTTAAAACAAACCTTCATCTTTCAGAGAAATCGTCAAAAAAATCTTACTACCTTTATTTCTCACATTGTAGTCTTTTTGTTTCATGCTAAGCGTATATAGTAATAAAAATAATGATGGAGACAAAAGCTTGAATGTAAATGATATCTTCACATCTTAGAAAATCAGTCAGAAGATGATCAAGTGATAACAACAACAAAGGCAAGGACAATAGTTTGAATTTAAATAGTGTAACTTCTTATCCATTATTCAAACAAGATTTTCAAGAGCTTAGTACAGAGTGAACGCAACAAACAAGGCTGGAATTTGAACCCAGCTCACCAATTTCACTTTCAAAACCGATACCAATAACGGGGATGATAAATCGTTCTTGTGAACATCTGATTTTAGAAGAATAGCAGTATAGCCCGGCGTTTCTCGGGTGTAATAAAAGCTTTAAAACTAATCCATGGTCCTGGAACTCAGACTCCCTGGACGTTGGCACAAAAGACTAAAAAGCAATAGTTAATTTCAGTCAAAACGAAAAAAATGAATGGATGTAAATCAAATTTTGATTTCCTGGTATCGATATCAAATTTTCTGCACTATTGTAAGAACTGCAACCTTGAAACTTCTGAATATCGTTTCTTATGTCTTTGTCTATGAGTGTATCAAATTTAATTAAAATCGGATCACTCCTTCTATAACCCGATTTTTTCGATTTTGATTTTTGATATTTATCGGAGGTACCTCGACACAAAACCTAGCTAAAAACACTTGCATACGCTTATATTACAACTGTGTAAATTTTCAAGAAAATCAGTTCAGCCGTTTTGGAGTCTATAGGTAACGGATACACACACGCACACACACACGCACACACAGAGACAAAGTTCCATTTATAAATAAGTCTAGCTATGCATTTACTCTGTACAAAATTAAGTGATATAATTATCAATTTCAGAAAATCGAAATTTTAAATCCAGACATTAAAGTTGTTTCTAAAGACTCTAACATTGGTATTTTTGTACTGTTATCTTTGATCTGAAAAAGAATTTCCAGGAATCTTGGACTCGTTCATCTGATTTTGACACCAATCAATGGATTAACAATAAAGATAATGGGAATTTATGTTTCCTTGTTTTGTTTAGATGACTGACCCGTTTGAAGGCAACCAGCGGTTAACATGACAGATACCAATGTCTGGAAAGAAAAGCTTGGATTAGAAATCATTTGGACGGCAAGACAAAATAATACACTAGACAGCTAATTTTGATCACCGTTTGTCAAATGAAAGCAAATCACATTTTCCTAGAATATTGATGCAAAAAGTTTTATTGGCACCAGAAAATTCAAAGGGGGCGCTGAAAAGTTATCGACTAGAAATCATTTTCAAATATAATGGCAACTTTTAAGAAGTAAGTCGTGCATAAAACATTTAAGTACATCCTCATAAATATGAAAATTTAAATAGAAATTATCTTTAATATCAAATAAAACGATTTTTCCTTGATCTAAATAAGTCAGCTGAAACAAAATATGTTAAATAGCTGTTATAGCTGGACTAGATTAGGCTCGACCCTTCTTTTCCCTAGAGTTCAAAATAGTTTACGGGGTATCATGAAGAGGTGACTGATTCTTTACTCTTTCACACAAAAGCAGTGGGTATGATACACAGAGTGTGCTGTCGTATTATCTAGGACAATATTCGGTGCTAAACGAATATACACAGAACAGTACAATAGTTACAATAATAGACAAGACAGAACTTACAACACAGAGAGGAAAGGGTTAGATTGCAATAGTCACTGAGGAAACCATATGATAGTAACATTCAAGGTGTAATATTCGAGCGACACTCGAATATTACGTATTGAATGCTACTATCCTTTACTTATATAGATTATTTTGTAATTAAGAAGGCTGCAGTGGTGCCAGCTACTCTACAACACATTACATGCCTGTCGATGCTCTATCTCTATTTTATTAGCAAATTTGCAGATAGGTTTGATTCTTTAGTTTCACTAGTTCACACTTTTACTGCTACGACATAGCGTGCGACTTACATGTCGACGAAACAGCCTCATGTCCCCAATGTTCAGAAGCTTAAAAGAAAGGTCCAATCAGAAAGCGTTTTTGATGAACTACCACTTTGAAGAAAAGTGGTTTTCTTCCCTGTATATTTTGATCTTTTCAAATTAATGTCAATCAACATCTTTCTTTCTCATCCTTATAATCTGTATTGCCTACCATCTACACTTCCAATCATATAACCCACCTCATAATTTATTGTCATTTTGAATGAAGCATCCTGTATTCAGCGTCTATCGAGCCATTTATTGAGAGAAACTTACTTCCTAAAATACATCGTATCACAATCAAGAGTGTATATTTTAAATGACTTCTTTATATTCCATAGTGCATTAGTTACCATGTTCTCGCCATTATATTAAAGTCCATTATATATATATATATATATATATATATATATATATATATATATCAAGGAGCAAGAGAGAGACAATAGCGAGGTAGCGTTGACTCAGTTCATTAGAAAGACAATAGCGAGGTAGCGTCAGTTCAGTTCCTTCTCTTGTAGTGAACTATATATATATATATATATATATATATATATATATATATATATATATCCCTCCTGTTACGCGCAGGGGAGGTTGGAATATGTAGATTATTTTTCTTATGTCTTAATGTAAGATACCCAATAGTAGTTACATAAATATACATGTTGATACGTCATTTTATATGGCATATTGATACAAATAGTTTGCCGTCAATTTTGAAGGAGCGGGCTGATTAGCTTAAGATATGTCCGGCTTGGATAGCCATTTCATTACCAGTGCTTAGTCGAAGGCACATGAGAAGCCAAAATAGTGGTAAAAATGAGTAAATAATCCTACTTTGAAAGTTTCTATTCGAAATGCATTTATTTGGGTTTGAACAATGATCAATGACAAGAGGTGACAATTCGCAACTGTCTCGACCAAGATGCAGTTCATCTAAAAAAAAATTATTCAACCTTAGTTCGTCAGATATTAACTTAACCGATATCCAAGGAAGACATTAAGTATTGATTCTTTTTCCTAGGAAATATGAATTATTCAAACAAGTTTACATATATAACCGGCTATTTTTCATCATCGTCAACCAAACCTATTTTATGAGTTTGTTATTCTAAAATAATCTAATACTGACTTCTATATAAAATATGTTCTCCAGTAAACATTCACCAATGAATTTAGTAAAAAAACAGAGGGAATTAAATGTGTAAGTCTCCTGCCATCATAGCCTAATCTGATCAGACTTTGATAATAGTTGTCATGCATGTCTCCAAACCCGTTCACAAATATCTAAACTGTCTACAACTGTTTACAAGTGTTTTCAGTTCTCTATATCAAAATGGTTTTGAGTGATTGAATCTTGGTCAAAACCATCCTTCTTTGTGGTCTGGTGCTACAGAATCATAAACAAAGAACTGTACCATCCAGCAGAAATTACATCGTTTGAAGACTTTCAACAGCTGTAATAATTAAAATGGATATCACGTGTAACTGCAAGAGAAACTGACATAATAAAGATGTTGACGTTTCACACTACTTCAAACAAAAGGTGAGAAAGTAAACCCGCCATCAATACTGGAAAGATGGATAACAGCTACTGAACTTGAGGAGCCTATTTTCCTGAAAAAATGTTTTAATAGAAAGAGTTTAGAAATTTCGACAGATAGTAGAACTGACCGCCTGTTAATAAATGCCAGATGTTTACTCAAAGAGAAACGGTGAATATTGCCATTACTATTAACATCCTGCTTGATGCAATCGGTTTTCGTGACACTTCTGTTATGGACATAAATATTATAAACTTATGTCAGGAACGTCGATATCTAAATCGAAAACAATTATAACTGTATTTTCGCCAGATGTACAGCACTTAGTCTTAGGTAAAGCTAAATAAATATATTATCACACACACACACACACACACACACACACACACACACACACACACACATATATATATATATATATATTTATATGTATATATTTTCCTATGTCGATGGCACGTTTCAGAGTTTCATGCGTCATGCATTAATCAGGTAACGCGTAAAAATTTCAATATACTAAGACTACATGGAAGTAAAGTCTAAAATATTAAAGGTAGGAATAAAGGAGTAAAAACCATATAAATAACCCTAATCTACGTAATAAACAAGCGATTGAATAACCACATGCTGCTACAGAAAAAATATTACTTAAATTCTTAGACCATGATTAATTCAGATTTATCTATACCTTTTCTTTTTTTCTTCCTCTATTTATTCCCCACTCCCTTTTCTTACTTTCTTCCTTTGCCCTGCAAATATTGCTATTAATAATTGTGTATTATGCCTCTTTGATTTCGCCTCTCTTCATTTTGATATTATACATAGCTTCGATCCCGGTCTGAAGCAAGTAGATATCTGGCCACACTGATGAGCTGAGATACAGCGAAACAGGATTGTATGTGGATGACAAATATATTATGCGCTGATTGCGATAAAAACGGTTACCACCTCTGCGATTCACGCGTTACTCTTTAGCAATGAATTGAGTTCTTCCGGTGAGTGGCGTGTGTATTCATGGCTTATACATAACACGCTAAAATTTCCCCCCTCTCGTTCTATGCACTAATGGATTAGTGTAGTAGAGACTCCGGCTGACACCAAATCGGTCGAGTTTCGATCCCGGCCAGAAGCAAGTAGATAGCTAGCTAAGCTGATGAGCTTAGATACAGCGAAACAAGCTTGTATGTGGATGATAAATATATATATATATATATATATATGTTGTCATCCGCAGACAGATCTGTTTCGCCGTAACACACCTCTCAGCACGGTTGTACTCCGATTGCTTTTAATACCCAGGATTGAAACCCGACCGAAATGGCGTCAGTCGGCGACTCTACCCCTGGGCCATGGGCGTTCGGTGGAAGTAGGCAGACATTTTAGCGCATATCATTATACGCGCCCAATAGCTAGAGCGATCTAATACATTTCACTGAATGAGCGATGCGTACATGCCAGAGTAGCTACTGATTATGAAAGTCTACTATTTTTCCAGAGTGTTCAATCAGGGTGTGAGAGCGTAAATATTGTCATCCGCAGACAGATCTGTTTCGTCGTATCACAGCTCATCAATACATTTAGACTCCGATTGCTTTTATTACCCAGGATTGAAACCCGACCGAAATGGCGTCAGTCGGCGACTCTATTTATCGGTTAAAGTGCTCAATATCCGAGTTAGATTATGAAAATAAGCATGAACTGTCTTCTCTCGGAGTTACATGTTCTTTTTTTCCACCTATGCTGAGTGGCCCCTACAGTTTTCTGGTTATAGCACACTATCCGTCGAGATCGCTCACACATCCATAGATGGCTTCCTAACAGTTCTATTTACTGAAATTCATTTACAAGACATTGGTTAAACTACGCTATTGTTTCCAGGCACTTTCTAGCTATGGCGCTCACTGGGTCTGATTCCCCAGCTCTATAACATCAAAAAGTTACATCTCTGCCAAATTGACATGGTGAAATTGGAACCTGAGTCTCATGGTCATAAACCAAACTTTCTAACCCCGGACTATTATTTTACACTAGCAATACAGCCCGGCGTTGCTAGTTTTTTTTTTAATTATGTTAAAATGGTAGTGTCAAGAGCTTATTCAAAAAGCTCTAGTATTAGGTTGCCATGACGCGTAAGTTTAAAAAAAGCGAAGTATTGGTTTTTGTTTTATTTGTAAAACAGGATTAATGCTTGATCAATTGTGCCAATTATCGAGAATGATGTATGTGCAATTGGAAGAACGAGGAAAGGTGTTAGAGGAGTCGGTAATGTGATGCGATGAAGTTGTGACGCAAAAGTGGATGAATTGTCTCTTCAACGGCGGAGGGGTTGTCACCTTGTAGATAACGTGATATTGTTATGGTGTATGATAAGGTAGAAGTTACAAAAAAGAAACGATTTTTGTTGGAATACAATTAAGCGTTTCGGAGAAATAAACGATCGCAAAAAGCAACATGTTTCATTAATTTTTGCCGCACTCTGTATCAACTGATATTTTTGTTTGTATATCTGGGCACTAGACGTTGATCTACCAGTGATTAGATTTTGGTTGAATTTGAGTGAAGCGTCTTGGAGAAAGGCATAAAAGACCACCCGAAATTATGTCAATGATATTTGACAAACCCTGTACATTGATTCAAAAGAATGTTTTGTACATCAAAGACTCAGACCTTGATCAACAAATTACCCAATTTTGGTTGAACTGACATAAATTATCTCGAAGGAGAAGAGTTCGAAAATTCTAAGCGTTTCGGTAATTTCTGCCGTACCCTGTAAATCAGTTCGAATAATTTTTTGCGTGCGTCAAAGGTTCATGTCATGATCGTCAAGTGACCCAATTTTGGTTGAAGTCGGACAAAGTGTTTCGGAGGAGTAGGGTTTGTTAAAATGGAGACATACACACGCACACAAACAGACATACAATTTTTATAGATATAGATTTGCGTTAATTTTTATTATTTTCATTCTTTTTTGCATTTTCTATCATAAATAAATTCATAAATATATTTCTACATTTTTTATAATTAATTTAAATCATTAGCATGTGTGTTCAATACATCATTTAATACGATTCACCCGCGAATTATGGATAAGTGAAATATATGTAAAGCTGACATTGATTTTTTAAATTAGTTCATGTCTGGTAATTAGAGCAGTTTCTTTTATTTATAATTATTTAATTATATATATATATATATATATATATATATATATATATATATATATCCGAGTGAATAAGGAACGAGGAAAATTTTACAACCTCCAAAACATTTATTTAAAACAGTGCTTATATCCCCTACCCACCCCACTTTCTTCAAAATTCTAATGGTCAATTTATAAGACTTATTCCCTTATCGCCATCCCATCCCTTCCCACTCTTTACAACTCCGTTCTCTTCCCCTTTAATAAACCCAAAGAATAAAAGCTTGCCAGGCGGCCATAAAAACATATAATGTTAAATCTGTCTACAAAATTCCCGACACTTTCATTAATCAGTTACATCCCCTACACACCCCACTTTCTTCAAAATTATAGAGGACAATTTACAAGACTTATTCCCTTATCGCTAACCCCCATCAACATCCCACACACAATTTGACAAGTATAAGAAAAGAGGCCTTCCATTCCTTTCCACATCACCTAATGAGTCATTGTAAATCCAATGTCGAAACAAAATATACAATTTGTAATGGATATCTATAAAAAAAATTGGTGCATGTTCTAAAATATAATTTATAATATATATAACGGGGAAAATAACATCATGGTTAACGTCCACGAATGCGTCTTCTAAGAGACCTATACATAACAGATGCCTTCACTTCTTTACGGTTTAATTTTTGAAATCATTTAACATTAGACTTTTCTTTTAAGAATTGCACGAACACAAAGTAATTTTTAAGGCACTTGTAATTTGGTTGATTACAGAGTAGTCAACCCTTATTTAATTTTTAATAAAAATTCAAAACCTTAAATTACAATAATTAGGAAGTTGAGTTTCAATACTTCCTTGAACTGCCTTTAAATAAGTTATAATTTTAAAACATATATATATGCATGTCAGTGATTTCTAGTTCTTAGCCATCATAAATACAGAGTGTCCATAAAGTTCGTGTGCACTTTTAAAAAATTATAACTTTATTTGTATTTGTCAGTGTTATAAAGTTTAATGTACCTAATTTTAAGTATAGTTATTGAATTATTCTTTACTTTAAAATTTGCAACAATTTACAGATAAGGGAATTTTTTTCAGTATCAATTTGATTCATGTGAAAACAATTGTGTATGCAACCAAATCTAGTTCATTAGAAGATTTGAAAGCTGAAATAACTAATTCAAACTTTACTGTAAATCAGTCGGCAAATGTTTTCCGTGAACTGCAAAATCGTATTACCCTTTGTATTGCTAATGATGGAGGACATGTGGAAACTTAAATAAAATTTCAATAAACCTTAAAAAGTATAGATTTACTTCTTTTTAATCCTTTTTACAAATTATTTCTATCGCCAATACAAATAAAGTAATTATTTTTTAAAATGCACACGAACATTATGGACAATCTGTATATATAGTAACTTATTTCTAAACAAAAAGACAATTGAATGATATTTTTCTGAATTTCGAAACGTTTTTCATTTATTTATTCTTTTTTAATTTTTGTTATACATTGGATCTCTTTTTTACATCAACCTTCAATGAATGTTTTCTCGAACGCTAGTTTTAACTAAAAATAATAGTTACGTGTAATCTTTTTCCCTCAAAGCTACAAGCAGACATTTCCTTTTGGGGAACATTAAATTAAGTTCAGTTTAAACGAGATGCGATGACGAATTACAAAGAATCGATCTGATATCTTAAAGAATCAATAAAAAATTTAATAAGTGTTTGAAAGTAAGAATTCAGAGTATACGAATATATTTTTTGCGGACAGGTTAAAAAGCAGTGAGAATTTAGCCCATTCTTGATTTAAATATTATTAGATATTAAAAGCATTACAATTTTAACACCTTCAATAGCATAAAGACTAATTAATCTACTCTTACTCTAATAACATTGCTCTTATTATTGCTACAAACCATAATAGTAATGATTTTGATAAAACAATGTTTCAGTTGCCCTCTAATATCAATTTCAATCAGACGATTCCTCATAGCTTGAAATCTATTTTCCATGCATAAATTTATACTCTAAATAAAAACCTACTTATAAATATGAACAAAGAATTATATAATCACATTAAATCGTTAACCAATAGATTAACACCTCTTTCTTATTTTATTCTATTATCCGTGTTCCTCCTGGCGTGGACTACTATGGATCTCCACTATTTCCTGCCCTTTTTAGCTCTTAATAAATGTTGTCTTGTTGCGATTTAAACTAATTCTTTTTTATTATGTGATTTATACTCTGCTTTCATCTTTCTCTCTTACCTTTAATATATATGTGAGTTTCATATTTTCCAAGATCTTATTCCACAATATTTGACCAAGAATTTATTTGTTTCAAATTTTCCTCATTATTTTCTCATAGAATTCTCAGCATCCGTCTGTAGAACTACATTTCTGTTCCCTCATGTCTCTTCTTCATGTGATGAGTTTCTAGCATTCACTGCCATATAGGAGGAATATGATTACCTAATAATTCAGTACTATTTCCTTTGTTTATAACGAAATGTTTCTCTCTGAAAAATATTATCTTTTTATCATTTATAAACGAAATATTTTTGATAGACTACATTTTCTTAATTTATATTTTTGCTAAAACTCTTTATTATTTTTCACACACTCATCTTGTTGCAAATATTTTTTAAATTATTGATGATAAATTTAGAATTGAATAATTATTTTTAAAAAAATGAAAAATTTGTTTACGAAACTGTATATGTGTGAAAGAAAAATATTGAAAAAGATAGAGTTTGAAATTAAGAATAAATTTGTAAAATATTTAGTTGTTGATGTTAAATATTACATCTGAAATATAATACAGATAAATTAAATTTCTCTCTCTTTTATGTACCTTGCCCGCCCCCAAGGACATAGGCAATCATGGCCTTCAACTTCTCCCTATCGCTGGTGGCTCTTAGCACCCTTTCTCCTGTAACGTCTCTCAGTCCCCTTTTTGTCATCCACCTGCTCAGCCCCTTTAAATATGTTATCCGCTGCTTTACTCTGTCTCTTTTTCCTCTATCTGGCCTGTTAGTATTAGGTTCTCCAAGCCCTCCTTCCTCATTACATGTCTCAGAAATTTTATTTGTCTCTTCCTGATTAATTTCCTATTCGTTTCCATCATTTCCATCATTTCTAAAACCTCGTCATTGGTCACATGCTCAGTCCACGATATCCGCGGCATCCTTCTGTAGAACCACATTTCAGCTGCTTCAAGTTTTTCCTTCATCTTTGATGATATTGTCCAGCATTCACTGCCATATTGAAGAACTGACATCACATAGCAATCCAGTACTCTCTTCTTTGTTTCTAGTGAAAGTTTTCTGTGTCTTAATACTTTACTCAGCTTCTGAGAACGCGTCTTTCGCCATGCCAATTCGCATTTGGATCTTTGTATCGCACTTTCCGTCATCAGTTAGAACACTTCCCAGATATTTAAGTTTTCGTACCTGCTTGATTTTAACACCCCCACCTGTATTTGGCATTTTGGGCTGCTCTTTTTGCTGATGACCATGCATTCGGTTTTCTTGCAGTTTATTTGTAATTCCTTCATGTCACTCTCTTATCAGATTAAAAATAAAACAGATTCGGGCATAATTATTATCTTTGCATAGTGGGATAAAAAGCGTTCTAAATAAATTGTAGGTGATAATCGCATCGGGCATATGTAAAAATACCAACAGAATAGTGCATTGGATGTTGTAACAGAAAAACAAATCTTCAGTACGAATAAACTAGCGCAATACAATCTTCCTCGACCTTCATTCCTTTTCATATAAATGGCAACGAAATTTACTTATTACTTTTTTAAATAGTATTTTGCTATAGAAATTTAATATCCAATGAGGTTTCTCCAGAAATTTGGGATGTTACAATGTTTCATAGTCTACGGCTATATCGTGTTGAATACACCGGTTACCGTCCGATCACCGAAGTTAAGCAACATCGAGCCTGGTCAGTACTTAAATGGGTGACCATTTGGGAATACCAAGTGCTGTAAACGTAAGGACCAAGAATGGTCCACCGGTCCTCCAGGTTTGAGGGTTGGGTGCAGGGTTAACAACCCTGCCCCGTAAAAAACAGTTTGTTACAGAAACAGCAATAAAAGGTTGCTGCCCTATGCACCATCTGGGTGTGATGGGTAAATGATGATGACAATGTCTCGTAGCCGCTTATAAAGTGTGAATTAGATGAATGTGGTGTTTTATAAGCCCAGTTTAGATGTGTCATAAAACCGAAAGTATTGGTCACCCAGTGAGAATCCGAATCACTTCTCAGTTGTAATAATTTTAGCAAGAGAACAGGTGAAGAGGGTCATCCCTTGTTTCCTGTTTAGGACGCGGTTTCCGGTTTTCTCTTTTCTAATCTTATCACTTTGTTTTTTTGTTTTTTTTCAATTGGAATTGATAGGCTAAACTATCTCCCGGTTCACACTCCACCCACATCTATTGAACAGGTGAAGAGGCTCATCCCTTGTTTCCTGTTTAGGACGCGGTTTCCGGTTTTCTCTTTTCCCATTTCTTCACTCTCACGTAGCCCCCCTGCACATCGGTGGCGTTACCGCCTTGCTCGGGGTGATATGATTAAAAAACAAAAAAAAGAAGCTTTTTAATCGTTTCACCACGTCAAGGTGCCCAAATTGGCTGCATATGAGCATCATTTTTTAAGTCAAGCAACTCACTGAAAGCCAAATTCCAGTAGCAAATGATGAATAAAGATAAAGAAATTTCGTTCGTGTTTAGCTAAACTTATATATGAGATGATACATATTTTTTATATACCGAGAACAATATAAGGAAAATTTTTGACAAAGCTGAAAAGATTTACTTGCGACGTCAATTAGGACATGATCGAACCAAGTTGATGTTGGTACGAGTACACATGCTCACGACGACAGTGTTTAGAATTTTAAGTTTTTATTTTTATTTTAGAGTTTTTTGTCTTTATCTTTACATCAATGTTGTGGCCTGTTTGGACCAGGAAGAAAAACACGGAAACAAGAAGTTAACTTCAACAATGTATTAAGATTACAGAACCTATATGCAATTAAGAGTGTTAGTAGTCAGCAAATAGAAGTCTACGTCCGAATAGTATAGTTATGCTGCGTCTTGACTGTCTCTAGACTATCACATGACTTTCTCCAACTGCGTACCGGAAGTCACATAAGTTAGTATTATATTGACGAAGGAAGAGACCATTCATATAGATAGGGCACCATAACAATCGCATTTGTAAATAGATATCCACACTATGATATTAGATTTGCCAGGAACGGTGAAATGTTAGAGCTAGAGCACAACCTGACTGTGGATGAACTTAAGATTAAGTCATTCTCTAGCCTTTTACGTAGTTGTGAATTATGTTTTTCCTTTGATCAGTGTAGCATTTTTATGTTAAAAGTGTGGCCAGTCTCGTTGGCGTGTAGTATTAGCAAGAAAGTTAGTTCGATGAATAAATAACTTTCATATAAGAATTTCCTTTTCGTTTATCCAAATGACACAAGAATGAATACAATAAAATTAGCATTGTACAAGTTTCTGACATTTATATGAACACACAGGCTCATACACACACAGAGACATATATATATATATCGCCGACTGACGCCAATTCGGTCGGGTTTCAATACTGGGTTAAAAAGCAGTCGGAGTCTAACCGTACTGATGAGCTGTGATACAGCGAAACATGTCTGTCTGCGGATGACTATATATATGTATATATATATATATACTAGGGCCTTTTGGATACTTCTCTGTCCGGCTCATCAGTGACGACCATGGACCGAACATGCACGTTATGAGAAAAGAAGGCTTGGAGAACCTAATACTCAAGTCAGGGAGAGAGGGAATGTGAGACAGGGGAAAGCAGCGTGAGATCTATTTAATGAGCTTGAGCAGGTGGAAATCCATCACCGCATTCGTCCTGAAAGAACGCGGCACATGAAGAAGTTTTGTAGGCGGAACGCGTCACAAAAAACTTTTCTCCTATCTATCTATCTATCTATCTATATATATATATATATATATATAGAGAGAGAGAGAGAGAGAGAGAGAGAGAGAGAGAGAGAGAGAGAGAGAAAGAAAGAAAGAAAGAAAGAAAGAAAGAAAGAAAGAGAGATGTATGTAAGACATAGAAATCAACATTGGATGCTGATTATCAATTTCCCGATTCCCTACAATATTCAAATAAGTGGACTTGAACTTCTTTTTTTTTTTTTAATAATTTCACACCAAGCAAGGCATTCCACTGCCACTATTGCGCTTGGGCTACATGAGTCAAGGTAAATAGAAAGAGTGGTTAGATATAGGAAATGTCAGACGTGGGGTGATAGATAGTTGAGTGGGTGGGAAGAGTGTTTGAGAGAATGGAAGCGAGTTAGTTTGTTAGGAGGTGTCTATTGACCTTACATTTAAACTCCTGGAGATTGTAGCCGTCGGGGAAGCAGTCTCATTCTATCGGTTTCACTGTAAAATGGTGGTATCTAGTTGCTAATCTAGTATCTAGTGCAAATTGGAAACTAGGGAGCACCAGTGATCTAAGTTCATCGGAGCAGAAGCCGTGAAAGTATTTATAGAAGAGACACAGGGAAGCCACGTCCCGCCGGTGAGAGAGAGACTGCAGGATGTCTGTTAAGTCAGTATCGATCACATGACAGACCCTCCGCTGTACCTTGTCGAGAAGCCCAAGGAGAATAGCAGGGGCACCCGACCAGATATGGCAACAGTATTCAATGCACGGGCGGATGGTAGATTTATAAATGTGCAGGATAGATTCAGACGGAAAAAACCTCCGGGCCCTTCACAGAGAACCGACTTTCATAGCAGCGGATTTAGCAATGGATTCGATATAGTCCTTCCACTTGAGGTCCGCTGAAAGTGTGAGACCAAGGAGACGTAGTGTTTTACTCTCTGTGAGGCAAGCCTGGTCCATGCAAATAATCGTAATGTAATGTGGATGGATGTGCGTTGTGGTGCAGCGGATGTCGGCTCGAAACGAGAAATCAGGAAGCCGAGTTCAAAATCCAGTTGAATTCCTTGCATTCACTTACGCGTAAATACCCTTGAGAAAGTTATTAATCCATCTCTTCCTTTATAGTCTAAATAACTGGGTAACATAGCTTTGGCTGGCAACCAGTCTGCCGCAGAAAGCAATGGCAACGTACTGCGGATAATCTTCTGCCCAGTCAGTCATGTTTGTTTCGAGACATGATCGCCCAAGCGTGTATCACGTATGGCACTTATACTTATTAACTGAATGTTTAACTGACTGTGACAATTCAGTGTTATACACCCACATTCTATATAAATGAACTCCCTCTCCGATATTGTGCGCTCTTCCTTTTAAATATATATATATATATATATATATATATGTGTGTGTGTGTGTGTGTGTATGTGTGTGTGTGTGTGTGTGTGTGTGTGTGTGTGTAATACTTACCACTATACTCGTTTCGAAAACCCTCCGAGTATATACGCGGAAGGAAAAAATGGATGTAAAAAAAGAAAGAGCTAAGTACGTGAACATAAGTCAAAGTATGTAGCCCAAAGAAAAACGAGACGAGTAATCTATAACAAAAAAGCTTTTAACCCAGGACTGAAACCCGACCAAAATTGTCGTCAATCGGCGATTCTACCTCTGGTCTATGGACGTTCGGTAGAAGGCAGACTTTTTAGCGTGTATATTGTCATTATACCCGCCCAATAGCCAGAGTGCTCTAATCCATTACTGAATGAGTGATGCGTACATGCCAGAGTATCTACTGTTATATCCGAGTGAATACAGAACGAAGAAAGAATCCTTACAACGTCCAAAACATTAATTTAAAACAGTGTTCGATATATAATATATAGAGCTGTGAATATTTATTATAAATTATATTTTAGAACATGTACATAATTTTTCTATATATATCCACCACAAAGGTACGTTTGTTTGAAACTTCAATGTCTCATCAGGCGTTGTGTAAAGTAATGGAAAGCCTCTTTCCTTATATTTGTTTAGTTTTGTTAAAGGTATTTTGTGGGGGTTAGTGATAGGGGAATAATATATATATATATATATATATATATATATATATATATATATATATATATATCCTGCTTGAAATCTCCTGTCGTTTTCGACGTATAAGAGCCAAATAGCTAAGTTCTTAAAACAAATAGTCAGACTACCTGCACATGTCATTTGATTCTAGTGACAGTGTTTTGTGCAAAACAAACCATTTTTTGGAGGAGCGGAATATAGGTAACGACACTCCGCAGGTTTTGCATTTAGATTTTTCTAGAACGAGCGGCACCCAAAGCTCTGGAACCAAGTCTCCTCTGCTATTTACTCAGATATGGATTCTTACCTCTCCCAAGTGTATTACCACGTTATTAAATGTCATGAAACCGATGGAATTTCGAACTCTACTCCCTTTAATCCGTGTCTCTATGCATTACTCCATCGTCCATCATTTATATATGTGTGCGTGCGTGTGTGTATAAACATTCGCGTCAAGTTTAAAGAATGCGTTTAAACATGAAACAGACTTTCGAATTCTATATGGTCTCAATGCACACTTTCATATTTATTCATGCTCTGTTCCTGATATTGAATCTTTTTATCCCAAATATAGCACAGCTTTGAACAATATTTTTATCATAGAGATAGACAGATGCATACAACTGAATACACAGAAACATGATGATAGATTGTATATTTATCACTTGAAACAGTGCTTTAAATTTTCAGTGAGTTTTTTTTCCTAAAGTAATATCAACTCCATGTTCTTTCTATTAAGAAATTCTTATCAGAAACCTATCGCTTATTTTGCCGTTGACTCTCTTGTATCAACGTCTTTTACTTTTTTTTTCCTGCCCTCGGTTGAAGATTTTGCATATCACGAATTCTTGTTTCGTTCCATATTTCTTCTCCAGTCTTCTCGGTAGGTTGGCTCAGGGTTAATTTACATTGTGCTGTTACGTTCTTTGAAGAATCATTCCATGACTCTCCCCAGCAGCTCTCTATTTTTTTCTCATTTTCTTGTAACGTTACAAAAAATCCAATGTAATCATTTTTATGGTGCGCTCAGGTCGTTCTAATGAAATATAGCCCGGGCTTGAAGTGAAATTTCTTCAATTCAATCCTATTGCGAGGGAATCGGTTCGTGTAAAGATTATAATCAGAAGTTTTCTTTCTTTTTTTCTTTTTTCATCAAAATTTTATGCGCACATCTCATTTCTATGTTGCATATTGCAATAATATTTAAATAAATATAAAATAAAATTTAAGCACGTATTTCCTCCTTTATCGTGAAATGACAACAGAAAAGCAAATAGAAAATTTTCAGTTTTTCAACTCCAGTTTTTTCTTAGATCATTTCTTACACTATGAGTCAATTTCATCACTCCTCTGGTTCGACTGACTATATTAACTGGGTTTCTCAAAATGATTATTCTTAATTAATTAATCAGATAAAAACATCTCAGTAAATAAATTGAAAGCTCATCTATTTTTTGAAAAATTAATATATTTTTAATCTATAATCCATAAATTTGTTTAAAGTTTATCTACTCTCTTAAAATCAATATGTACTTAGGTCGCCTACAATAAAGAATTGTCTCTCTTTCAAATAATCTGAAGGAAAATTTCGCAACAACTTAACGTTTTGTATTTTTTGGTTGATATATTTCTTTAGACCGTAATTCCAATTGTTTCACTTAAAATATGTAATTTCATGGCTTAGTATATTAAATGCTATGTACTAAATCTAGTAAAATGTATGGAATTTTTCTTATATATATTTTTCTTTTTTTAGTAGTAAAAGAGTGAACTAATCACATAACATGTAAAACATCTTTTCTTTTGGTTTCATAAAATATACATTGAACAAACTATAAATTATTTTAATTAATGAAGGCTCTTGGATGTAGTTTAGTTAACGAGCTTAAGTAGATACATTAATGATGATTAAGTAATGGTTTCGTTCTTCATTGAGCCACATCACGTCTTATTAAATCTCCTAAATTGATGGTATAATCTTCCATGCATACTGAGGAAAATATTATGGAATAACCGAATATTGAAAGAAGTTATTATGAAATTTGTACATGTTCGAATTAATACTCATTTGGCTCTCCTCTAGCATTTATGACAGTGTTTCACATAGATTCCAGTATTTTAAAGCAATATTCTTCATTAGATTGATTCTAACTTGCCTGAATTGCGTTTAATAGATGTTCGTTAGTCAACGGAACTACTTCAAGGAGCATCTAATTGAAATTTTCATCATAAATCTTCAATTGGATTTAGATTTATGTTCGCTGACCCTGTCAGTGATTTTTATGTAATTTTCTGGAAGAAAGGCTTTAATCTCCTCTTATTTGTGACAAGATTCATTACCGCTTTGAAAAATGACAAAAAAGTTACCAAATTCATTTTCTGTTAATAGAATTAGAAACTATTGAAGATTTCAACGTACACGTTTGCATTAACTGTTAGCTTGAGACCTACATTTATCGTTTAAATGACAAGCAAATCTATATCATAAAAAGGGGAATTTATTTTATTTTATTTTATTTTTTATTTATTTATTTATTTATTTATTTATTTTTTTTTTTTTTTGCTATGGCTTTCATTTCTATATGTTCCATTGGGCTGGCTCCAGACGAAATTTTCAGCATAACTGCCTTGGTTAATTCAGATTCTTGATTCATAAATGAATATCAATATTTCCAATCATCCACACGTCCTCATTGTTTCTCTTTAGCCGAAGTGAATCTCATCCTCTTATTTTTTGTGTGTTTGTTCTGAGAATCTTTTTCTCCTTTTTGCATCTAAATCCCGTTTTAATTTCCAGAATTCTTTCAGAAAAAATTACTATTGTTTCAATCTATTTGTTTTTCATATATTTTGTGGCAGATTTTCAAAATTATTAGGTTTACAGGTTTACCTTGATTCTTTTGATATTTTAAATTATTTTCTTTTATATTTTGCACAAAATTTTAGTCACCACTGACTGGGAAATATCAACGTCTTTCGTCACATTCCACAATTTTGCAATGCGACACATCTAGCAAAGACCGGAATAGGATGTAAATTACATAGAAATTTGTTAAACTGCTTTCTTGGAAAACTCAAAAGTATTTGAATTATTATATCAATATGCCTACTCATCTTCTTCTATGGGCCGTGTCCTTTCAGGACCTAGGCGATCATGGTCTTCCACATCTCCCTATTTCTCGTAACTTTTAGTACGCTTTCTCCTCTTCAGTCAGTCAGTTAAGTGCCATACGTGATACACGTTTGGGCGATCATGTCTCGAAAGAGACATGACTGAGCAGAAGATTATCCCGCAGTAGGTTGCCATTGCTTTCTGCGGTAGACTGGTTACCGACCAAGGCTATAGAATCCAATCTATCCTGCTATTTAACCCATAATTGGAAGGAAGAGACGGATTAATACCTTTCTCAACGTATTTGCGCGTAAGTGAATACAACGGATTTAACTGGAATTCGAACTCGGCTACCCGGTTTCTCGTTCCAGGCCGATATCCACTGTACCACAACGCACATCATTTCTCCTCTTACCACTCCCAAACCCTGCTCTGCCATCCATTTCCCCAAGCCCATCAAGTATGTCATGCCATGCTTTTCCCTATCATTTTTTCGCGCTATCTGACCTGTGAGTATCTGATTCATCAAGCCCTCCTTCCTTATTACATGCCCCAGGAACTTTAGCTGTATTTTCCTGATGTTAAGTATCAGTTTGCGGTTTCCTCCCTCGCCAAAACCTCATCATGTTCGGCCAATGATATGCTCAGCAACTTTCTGTAGACTACATTTGGGTTGCTTCAAGTTTTTCCTTCATCTTTGATGAGATTGTCTTACTGGCATACAGAAGAAGTGACATCACATGACAATCCATTACTTTCTTCTTCGTTTCCAGCGAAATTTCATATTTACGTGATTAACTTTCTAGAGAATTACCACACGCTCCACGCGTTCAATTCGCTCAGAAAATATGAAAAATAGTCGCTACCCTTTTTCTTGTATGTGTCATGACCATTCTGGACATTGCGCAATTATTGAACGCCATAATTTTCTATTCTTTGTAGTTCTTAGTACATTTTCTCTTTTAGCTATCTACCCAAATCCCTGTTCTTCTAAACATTTACGTAAGTGCGTTTGGTAAGTTACTTTCTACTTTTCTATGTTCCTCTTGCCTTAAGTAAATCTTCTCAATTTTTCGGAGACCGCTTTTAATATTATGTACCTTAAAAATTTCAACGGTGTTTCTGATGTTAAGCATAAATAACCTTTTTGCTTCCAGTATATTTAAAACCTTGTCAATATTCATATGTTCAGTCCATGGTATTCTCAGCATCCTTCTGTAGAATCACATTTCTGTTGCTTCAAGTCTTTTCATCATCTGTAAGGAGAAATACGTAATATTTAAATGTTATCGATATATGTTTGTAAGCATCATAAAAATCGCTAATTATTCCTGAGAAAGACGCTAAACTATATTTGGCAAAAATAGACCCGACTGTTTTTTAGAGGATCTTGCAAGCACATCGTAATTTCTTAGGTCCACCCTGAATCGGGGTGTTAGCACTTGTTTGGAACCCTACGCATAAAGTGGACCCCAAAACTAAAATCAAAACACTAGGAAAATTTTAAAATAAATTAAAAGCACACTATCTAACTTTATTTTGTTTACAGCAAAATGTCCATCAATACATGACAATTTTTACAGTGAAATTAAAGACCTGGTATACTTAGTCTAAAGAATTTAAAAAAATGTTATGATTAATCTTATTTCTTGTATGGAAAAAAACAAATTTTCATTCCTTGTTTAATTTTGTAAGATTGTTTGGTTTAAAAAATGCAGCAAAGAAATTTTAATTTAATCATGAAATAATGTAAATTTCTTGATTTATAAAGTTTAATCATAAAGTTTGGATTTCTGTATTTATATTTCATCATTAAACAACCAATACACGCTGATATGTTACTAAACAAGCAAACCAAGATACCTGGCAATTCTTTTTAATAAAAGACTAAGTCATTTGTTTGTTATTAATTTTTAAGCAATATTTTAGATTTATTTTTTACCAGCACTGAATATGCTGCAGGAATTCGAAAGAAAGACAAAATCAGCGATGACATTTGAACTTACATGCTTTTATGTTAAGTAACTCATCTTTTCTGTGATCCTGCTTCAATTCAGAATTTCGTGAACAAGCCAATAAATTTACTGAATGAACTCACTAAAATATTTCACCACGCAGATAAAGCTATTATTCACAGTCATATCGTTCTTTTTATGTGAGAGAAAATATATTTAGTGCAAATATCTAATTCTTGCTTTTAACAATGATCCGCCAACACAATAAAACTTGGTTATACAAATATATCCCGAAGGAGTATGACCTGCTTAAAAAAGTGTTCTATAATATATATATATATATATATATATATATATATATATATATATATATATATATATATTCTCTTGAAGTCTTAAGTTCAATCCTAGAGACAAGAAAATCAGAAATATAAAAGGTCACAAGAGTGATGCTGGTTGGGATTATAATAAAGAATTGGCGCTTTTGAAAATTCCCTAGAAAGCCCACTGGATATGACATACAAAAGGAAGATGAACTATGGATTAAATAAAGCATTTTATTCAACATTCCCATAGGAAGACATTGAGCTTGATAGATGTAGAAATGAGAACAGGAAATTCCACTGAATTGAATAAATTGTTTCGATCAATATTACCAAAAGGATTTAGAACTAAACAGACACTTGAACGAGGTCGAAGAGTACCACGGTCAAAATGTTGTGAAAATAATAATAAATACTAGGAATCATTATTATATATTGTGTATAATTTTAATCGGTATCACCCCATGCAAGGCAGCAAAGCGACTATGACACAAGGGCTTACACTGTGAAAGAATTAGTAACAGAAATATTAATACTGATCGGTAAGGGAAAAAAGTAATCAGGAAGACAGCAGATAGCTATGGACATTTCGTTTTGCGGATTTAATTTGGCGGTAAAGTTTGAAACTGGATGAGAGTTTCACCAGCGAGATTGCCAACAAGGTTACTATTAACATAGAACGTACGACTACATCTAACCAGGTTATGTGTAAATTGATGAGATCTTGACGCTAGTCTAGTACTGCACTTAAATTTTAAAAGGTCTACGTACTATAGCGAAGAGGAAGTGCGTTGTGATGCAGTGACTATCGACTCGAAACAACCAACCAGGAAGCCGAGTTCGAATTCCAGTTGACTTCCCTGCATTCACTTACGCGCAAATACCTTTCAGAAAGGTATTAATCCATCTCCTCCCTCCAGTTATGGGTTAAATAATAGGACCGATTAAGTAGTCTTTTTTACGCTAACAGGATTTTCCTGTTTTTTAATACTTTGCTTAGTTTGTGGAAGGCATATTTGGCTATTCCAATGCGGTTTTGAATTTCAGTGTCGCTCATTCTATCCTGTGCTAGAAAACTTCCCAGATACTTAAATTTTTGCATTTGAATGATTTTAGTGTCTTCAGTTTGCAATTCGCGTGTTGGGTTGTCCATTTTGATGACAATCATATCCTGATAGGACTTCTAAATCTATGTGTTGTAGAATCACCGTATGAGATGTATATATTTGTTTGGCTCCATTGACTGACTTTGAGAAGTTCAATATTAGTTTTGATGTTTGTGAGACATGACAACATGAATCAATTGAGGAACGTCTTCTAACAGTTCTAAATATTGATCAGTGTTGCTGAATGTGCTCTATGAATTGACAAAGACGATTTCGATAAAAGGACTGAAAATAAGCGTAAAATGTATATGTTGGTTTTACAACCAATTTTTATTAGTTGCTTGATTCTTTGATTCTAATTTTTTGTAAAAACTAATTTTCGTTATTTAATTTCCGGTTTTGAGAAAACTGAAGCCACTCGGTTTCAATTTCCCCTTTCTACGCAATGTAAACCACAGAAACGAAATGCTGGGTTCAAAAGAGTGCGGATATTGTATAAATAACATAGCATTAGTAAAATCTATGACGTCATATTGAAGACGAACACGTACGATTGGATTTACTGTCTTGGACAAAAGCCAAGAGAAATGAACTGTGCGATACAAGTAAAAAAAAAATTAAAAATCTTAATCTGGAGAAAAAAATTGCAGATCATTAGCAAATGAAAGAAAACCGTGATAATTTAATATAGTGATCTCTCTCACCTATTCTTCCGCTCTCTCTTTCTCTCTCTCTCTCTCTCTCTCTCTCTCTCTCTCTCTCTAAGTATCTATCTATCTATCTCGTTATCTTTATATTTCTTTCGTTTTCCATATCTCTTAATTTCTTTCTTAAACCCTCTCTCTTAGTTTTAGTAAACCCTCCCTTACAGTTTCTTTTGTTAACACTCTCTTTGTTTCTCTCTCTCTCTCTCTCTCTTTCAGCTTCTTTCGTTACTACTCTCTGTCTGTCTGTCTGTCTCTCTCTCTGTTTATTTCGTTATCACTCTCTTTCTCTCTCTCTGTTTCTTTTGCTCTCTCTCTCTCTCTCTCTCTCTCTCTCTCTAGTTATCTCTTACACTTAGTTTCCTTGGTTATCTCCCTCTCGGTCTCTTTATATATATATATATATATATATATATATATATATATATATATATAGGTCTCTTTCGTTATCACCCTCTTTAGTTTTGTCGTTTTTGTCTTTCTCCCCCCTCTCTCTCTCTAAATCCCACTCGTTCTTTCTCGTTTTATCTGCCTCGTTGCTTTTCTCTCCATCACTCTCCTTCTCTCTCGCCTTCTCTCTCTACGTTTCTTTTATTTTCTCACACAACATTCTCTCTCTTTACCTTTCTCTCGTTCTCTCTTAGTTTCAATCACTTTCTATATTTCTTGTGCTTAGGTGATGCCAACGTACAATAAAACGAAATTTCCACCTACACCTGTGTGTGTGCTGAATTTCGGTTGCGGGTCAGTCAATAAAGTGCCATACGTGATACACGCTTTGGGTGATCATGTCTCGAAAGAGACATGACTGAGTGGACAGAAAATTATCCGCAGTAGGTTGGCATTGCTTAGGCAAACTAGTGAAAAGCAAGTAAAAAGGATGAGCAGTTTGGAAGTGTATGAACAGACAACAGAAATGACAACACAAAAAATCCGAAGGTGCCTAAAGATCACGAATAATGCCTTTCAGAAATTAATCAAAATGAAGTAAAGGGGAATTTTTTTTTTACTAGTAAAAGAGTGATTAATTTAGATGCTATATTAATGCTTCGAATTGGTAGTGAATGTGGGAGAATTTATTCACACAGGAAACGGAGCCTTAAAAAACAACAGAAGAGTGTCGAGTATATCATTAATAGAACATGTAAATAATAAGGATGGTTTTAAGTTAAATGAGAACAAAACGGCTCTTTTACTGAGAATTATAAAGAGTAAATAAAACTTTCTGGAACGTCTACTGAGGAATGAAGTTTCTGAGAATTTGACACTCACAGAACTTATTGCAAGTAAAAGGGACAGAAGTATACCGAATAATCTACCAAACAAACTTGTGTAAATGTCCAAGCAAAATAGGGGCTTAAAAGGAAAGTACGGTGGCAAAAAATTATACGTGCTACAAACGACAAGAAACTGGGAAGAACCATGATCACCCCACGACGTGAATAAACATGGTATATTAAAGAAGCTTGTGAAAAGGATATATAAAGATTTAAAAATATGTAAAATACAGTGCACCTTTATAAGTCTACCATGCATCAAATATTCCACAGTCATAACTTAGATTCTCTGTGAAACTGTTCAGGTGAGATTTCCACATTTGCACCTCGACTTAAACTTACTACAAGATTGGCAGCTAAAGTTTCATTATTTAGCAAATGAAATTGGTAGATGTAACCGTCAGTTCTACGCTAAGGGTTTCTTCTCTCGCACGTCTCGCTTGTGAAAATATTTTCTGTCTTCTTCTTTTTAACTCAAAGTTGTCTTCAAAAATTTTAATGTAATGTCAATCATTATATTTTACCTTCTTAATTTCTAGTCTTTTATTGGACTCTCACCTTAATATTTTCTTAATCCCAGATTCTTTCACGGTTTAGTGGTTTTATTGCTTTGTTGTGGTGAAATGATGGGGACTGGCTGGCCATACTTACTCATAGAGAGATAAAGAAATTATCATATTAATTCTTAGTTTTCAAAAAGTTTTAATCAGGTATAACTTAGAGAGGTCATGCAAATATAGTTTACGGATAATACAATTATGTCTTTCATTATTATTCGTTTTAGAGTTTATATGTTGTACATTTCTATGTATACTTAAAAACTGATACCTAACAATTATTATGGGCACGACATTACGAAGATGAACACACACACACACACACACACACACACACACACACACACACACGCATATATATATATATATATATATATATAAAACATAAAATCTATATATATATATATATATATATGATAGATTTTATGTTATATTTTTCTAAATGTTCTGGACAATATAATGGAGCATCAAAAATGTTCTCGACGAAAAAAATATACACTTAAATTATGAAAAAAATGTGAGACATTTTGATAATTATGTTTTTTTCCTGACTTTTAGTCTCTTTTTTTTTTGGGGGGGGGGCTTTTTATAGTAATTTCTCCAGTGTGTTTCAAAATCACTGTGTATTTGTGCTGGTGTATGTAAGGATGTACGTTCAGTAAGTTAGTTTGGTGCTGGAGATCCCTTAAATTTCTATACTTCAATTATTTCTCTCCATCTCCCTCCCTCTCTCTCTCTCTCTCTCTCTCTCTCTCTCTCTTTCTCTCTATCTCTCTCTCTCTCCTTGCTCACTGACTCTTATACACTCATACATACAGATTTTCCTCTTTGGTATCCATATTTCTAATTTCCTGTGCGCATTTTTTAGCCTTTACTCTCACATTTTTAAGTAGTTTCATCTGGAATTTTTTTTAGATTCATTATTTTATAAAATTTATTTTCATTTATTTCTTAACCTCTCTATTCTCTTTTCTTTTCTTTCACGTCATTATATATATATTATCATATATAATTCTCTACTAAATATTGAACACTCTTAAAGTAAATCACTACAAATAGTGAACTGCCAACACATTAGTTTGTACTACTTCTAATATATATACTCATCGTTCATTCAGCAATGAATTAGAACACTCTCAGCTATTGGCCGTGTATAATGATAATATACACGCTAAAAAAAATTTGCCTCCTTCTACCGAGCGCCCATAGCTTAGAGGTAGAATCGCCGACTGACGCCAATTCGGTCGGGTTTCAATCCTGGGTAAAAAGGCAATCGGATGTCTAACTTTATTGATGAGCTGTGATACAGCGAAACAGATCTGTCTGCGGATGACTATATATATATATATATATATATATATATATATATATTAGAAGTAGTACAAAGTAATGTGTTAGCAGTTCACTGTTTGTAGTAATTTACTTTAAGAGTGTTCAATATTTAGTAGAGCATTATATATGATAAACTTTTTATTATAAGTTTATAATAAAAACATAGTTTTCTGCAACACAAGAGCCGTTGTGTTTCGGTACTATATTATTAGCACAAATATTATTTTCTGTTAAGCATCATTATATACAGAAGCTTTAAAAACACAGCTTTTACCATATCGAGACAATTCTGTGTTTTTGCTTCTATGATTGCTACCATCTCCAGGAGTTTATATGCAACTTCAATTGTCAACTATTATCTCCTTGATTTGATCCCTCTTCTTTCTTTACCTATTCTTCTCACACAACTATCTTTGCACCAATATCCCCGTCCTTTCCTTATATATCTTCTCACATCTACCGTGAACTGTTCTTCTTTCTCTCCAATCTCCTAATATGTATCCCTCTGCGCATCAGTAGCAGTTCTGCCTTCCTTGGGATGAAACTATTATAATATATATATATATATATATATATATATATATATATATATATATATATATATAAGTGAAAAGACAGATTAAAACCCACTATGCATTTACCTTTATAAAGAGTGCTCAGTAGAGCGTAGAGCTTAATTTAATTTATTCATTACAATAGCTTATAAAAGCATTATAACATTACACAAAAAGTTTCATGTTTCAGAAAAATAATGTTTTTCTTCAGGTGAAACTTCAAAATAAATGGTGAAAATTATTTATTTAGAAAATACGAGATGAATTTATGGTTATTTGGAAAATTAGGGAGTGATACTCGGAGAATATGCTTCTAGGTGTGTCAATATTGTTCAATCACAAATGAGAATTATGTTAAACTATAAATTTGAAGATTTGGTGGCGAAAGTCAACATAGAAGCCCTATGTCATGCCATGACACTTTTTAATTTTGTCTCGGTAGTGAGACCATACGTTATTTAAATGTGTAGACAATAATTTTCAGCAGTAGGTAGAATTTCAAGGTTGTTTTTATTTGATTTTATACCAAATCATGAGTCAAAGAAACTGCAAAATTTAGTTTAGAATAAAAATTAAATAATTATGGTATCCTAAGGTATATTCTACTTATAAAACCAAATATGTATTGTGTGGGTTACTTATTTTAGTAAAATAATTAAAAAATTTTAAGCTATTGGAGCATAAGTCTTAAATGAACAATTGTAATTAATGACATTTCATAGAAAAATATGTTCGATGCTTAGGTAAAACCGTCAATTCGTCTCTATGATTGAGTAGTATTTTATTTTTAGAAAAGTTTTTTTTTTCATTATTCATTTATGTTAAAATATCACCTGAAGAAGAACAGTATTTTTTTGAAACATGAACATTTTTGTGTAGTAATATAAAGCTTCTATAAACTACTGTAATATCAAAATTGTAATATATATATATATATATATATATATTGATTTTCACAGCGTCGCTTACATGTAGCTCAAGGCCGAACGGATGAAGTACCCAATGAAGATGAAATAACTATTCCAGCGTAATTAATTTAGTGCGACAAGCTTACTAACCATTACAACATGTCGAAATGCCTGAATGTTTTAAAAAGGTTAGCTTAGTTGTGGCACAAGGCTAAAAGTACGGGGCACCCATTGAGGATCGAATTCACTCTTCAGTTGTAACAGATCTAACGCTACAAGCCTACTAATCCTTGTACCACGTTGAAGTGTTTGAACGTTTTACTAAGGATAGCTTGGTTGTGACATAATACTGAAATGATGGGTCACTCATTGAGGATCGAACTTACTATTCAGTTTTAATAGATCTTACAAGAGAAGCTTGCTAACCATTACACTACATCGTGGTACATATGTCTGGAGGTGCCTGTTTGCATCCATTGAAAAAAATAGTCTGTGAGGTTATGCTCTTCTCTCAGTCTCTAGTGTGTGCTGTTAAAATTTTACGGACGCCTACATGAAGAAATATAGTTCTACCCTTCCCCCGCATAACAATGGCTACGTGACGTGACATGTCGCCTGCGATGTGCAAGAGTCATGTCATTGATATATCTATTCATTGGTATCTAGACATCTGTCAAATTTCCAACACCGTAACATCTCTTAATAATTGTTCTTATGAACTTTTCATACTGATATCTAAACTTTCTTACAAATTTAAAAAATGTGGTTCTACAGAAAGATGCTGAGGATATCATGGTTTGGGCACGTGAGCAATGATGAGGTTTTGAAAAGAATTGAAACGAAAAGGAAATTAATACTGAACCTCAGGAAGACCCAGCTAAAGTCCCTAGGACATGTAATGAGTAAGGGGAACTGATGAGACACTGTATTCATATTTGTACTAAGACTATCCCACGCACTAAGTAGAATAATGAGCGGGAAACATGTCTCCGTTGTCTAATGGTTTTTTACTGTGGCTTAGGTGAAGCGATGCCCGATTGCCAAAAATAGTACGCTTACTGATCGATGACCACATAACCTCATATGTTATGAAGTATAATGCACTTTATACTAACTGATATGTTGAGTGACAACAGTTCCGAATAGGATGAAATATTTACCTTCCTTCAGTTGTTACCATCCCCGTCTCTTGTTTGTTGACTCGTTTTAATATCATCCGCGCGCAGCCTGATTTTTTTATGTGACATTAATGTCAGTCTGAAATTACATGCTATACCGTTACTTACAGTATATGATTACTTATTGTCAGAGAAGGAATTAAGACGGTTGAAAACTCAGATAAAGCGTTGAAGATTTAAGATTAGAGCAATCACCCGTAATGTGACTGTAAAATCATTCTTTTCTATACACCAGCACTGACAGTTACACCAAAGCTTTACGTGGTACGTTACAAGTACGTTATCTGCTAGATTTCATTTCTATAAGTAGCAGAGTGCGAAAGCATACATTGCATTACCGTTTCTAACATTTTGCACAACTGTTTAGATATATATAAACATAGGTGATTAAGTGTTTTGAGAAACGTGGAACCATCTCATGATTTATATACCTTCCAGCTCCGGCTAGTTCCAGGGTGATAACACCTTCTAGGGTTCCAGCTATGAAAACAAAAAATATATATAATTTTAAATAATTACATTTTTTATAGTAAAAATACCAGCAATATATATATATAGTCATCCGCAGACAGATCTGTTTCGCAGCTCATCAGTACGGCTCGATCCCGAAGCTTTTAACCCAGGATTGAAACCCGACCGAATTGGCGTCAGTTGGCGATTCAACCTCTGGGATATGGCGCTATATATATATATATATATATATATATATATATATATATATATATATACCACAACTAGTAATACCACAACCCAACTAAAAAAAACATATTAATAAACTTACTACTGCAAACAATGCTGAAATAGCATCCTATAGGTGATTATCAGCCCGGCTACCTTTACGGAAATGTAAAAATCCATAAAAAAGATCATCCCCTCCGACCTATCATTTCTCAAATACCCACACCAATATATAACCTTTCCAAAACACTTAACAAACTAATTACTCCCTATCTTCCTGGTAAATATAGTATTAATTCCACGGACGAATTTTTACAGATTCTCCATTCCATAAAACCTAAGAATCAAATAATTGCATCTTTGGATGTCCAAAACTTATTCACAAATGTTCCCGTCCAGGAAACAATTGACATCATTATCCGTGATGTATACAACCATGCAACTCTCCCATCAATCAATATTAAACCCACTATATTAAAAAACACTATTATTAGCATGCACCACACAAGTACCCTTTCACGATCCCTTAGGCAATATTTATACACAAATAGATGGTATTGCGATGGGATCTCATTTAGGTCCTCTCTTTTCTAATTATTATATGGCAAATCTAGAAAATAAAATAATTAATGACAACAATAAACCCTCTATATATGTAAGATACATAGATGACATCTTTGTTTTAGCTAAGAATATCGATCAAATTAAATATCTTAAAAACAAATTTTAAAGTCATTCCGTCCTCACATTTATATTAGAACTTAATATTAATAACAAACTTCCAATCCTTGATGTATTCATTGATTCTAGCACACATAAATTTACTACTTCTCTATATAGGAAACCAACTAGCATAAATTCGTGTCTTCTTAATTATAATAGTGAATACCCCCAACGATATAAGCTAGCTGTCATGAAAAAACTTACTTCAACGCACACAAATGATATCTTCTTCCAAATCTATATTTTATAAAGAATTACACAACATTAAGCAAACACTAGTCAATAATGGATTTCCTAACTCCGTTATTGATCAACAAATTAAAATGTATCTCAACAAAATTAACAATAGCTCTAACAATAATGATAATATTAATAATAATGGTTTACATCAAAATAAACATAACACTATTAACTTATACTATTGCAACCAAATACATAATAATTATAAACAAGATGAAAAAACTCTCAAAAATATAATACGTAGAAATGTTAAACCAGTCGAAAGTAATAATCAAATTAAACTCATTATATATTATAAAAAGTTTAAAACAATTGACATCATAGTCTATAATAACCCAACAAGCACTAAACTAAATTCTTTACAAAAAACCAATGTAGTGTACCAATTTACATGCCCATTCAGAGATTGCATCTCTGATACTAATCAAAAACCTAGTACATATATTGGTTTTACTAAAACCACGCTCTCCCGTAGACTTACATGTCATCTTTCTGATCAGAGTACTATTAAACAACGTTTCTCTGAAAAACATAAAAATGTAGGTAATATCAGACAGATTTTGGTCAACAATACGGTGATCATTACTCATACACCCGATTGCCAAAAATAGTACGCTTACTGATCGATGACCACATAACCTCATATGTTACGAAGTAACATATGAGGTAAGAGGAACCTGCAGATATTGGAGGCCATGTACATCAAATCAAAACAACCAACACTCAATAAAATCAACTTTAAAACAGGAAATAATATATTACATTGCATTTGACTACATGGTTTTGTTGTCATTTCGCACTATCCCGCGGTATGACGTCATAAAACCGCATCGCAAACTTAAGAACTGCGTTTATTATTTTTGGTAACTATCGCCGTTGCCAAGCGGAGTTTTATGTCAACACAAAATAAAATCGTCGGTGATGGTGGATTTTATAATATTTCAGTTTAAACAACCTCTCTGAAGATAGCTCATGTGAGCCGAAAGCTTAGAAGAAAACCAATAAATAATTATCCAAATGTTGGAGAATTTTTGTCTTTATTTTCAACTGAAATTAAAGCAAAAATACGACGTTTAGAACGGCTCATGATTAAACATAATAGACATTCATTGTCTCTTATATTTAATAGCATATGTTTAGAATATATATATATATATATATATATATATATATATATATATATATATATATATTCAGGGAATTTATCAGTAAGTTCCGCCACAAGGCAAATTATTCGAATACTTAAATTTAGAATTTAAATCCCCGTTAACTAGATCTTAGAATAGAAATTAAAATGATTCAATTTAAGTTTTAATCTTAATTTTACCCTAACGTTAACCTTAAAAAGTATTTTAACCCACCTACCTTCCTATCCCAAGCTCCTTTAATTGCCTATCTTTAGAAAATATGGATTCTCTTACTAAACCTCTTTTTCCTTGGTTAACACATATATGTATATATATATATATATATATATATATATATATATATTTCTCTCTTATATTTTTTCTCTAATATATTTTCTCTAATAATTTTTAAACTGATAACTTTCTGTAATTGGCATTTACTTCGCTTCTACCTAAAAGGTTTAATCAAATAAACTTAAAAAATGTTTTAAATCTTGTATTGAAAACCATTCCTTCTCGCTTAAATACAACTCTTCAAACAGCCCAAAATCTTAACTTTAAAAAGTAATTTAACTCATTTAGTTGTCTATCTTCATAAAATATGAACTCCTATTCCTCCCCTTCCTAAATATACCATTTCAACACCCTGTAACACCGCGACTACTACTCTGTCTTTTTCCACTTTGTGACCGTTGTTAACCAAAAACCCCTCTACACTCTAACTCAAGGCCTTCGCCGTTTTGAAAAACAATGTCCCTGACGTGATGTAGAGTCTCTATTAGAGATCCTATGTCGAAATGCACATCCGACACATTTGAATTTTGAAAATCTTCTCTAATATATATATATATAATTTAAAATAAATACATTTTTATAGTAAAATTACCAGCAATATATATATATATATATTTCGTTCAAAATATATTTTGTCACGGCCATAAAATTGTGTTTGAAATATATAGATTTCTGCATTACTTACTGCTTTTTCCAGCTCCTCCAAGATATAGTTGCCAACACCTGCTAGGGTTCTAGCTAATTCCAAATAGTGTACTCTCAGGAAAAAAACATCAAATTGTCATATTATGAAAATATACAATGTATAGTTAAATTACCGCAATAAAATTTGATATAGAAAATTACCAACAACACCTATTCATAGCAAAGTGACCAACATTGCATTTTATCTGTAATTATGGATATAAAATTGCGTTCAACATATATTTATTTTAATCCATAAAATTGTGTTCAACATACTTAGATTTCAGTATATCTGATCATATGTTGCAAAATCAACCAACCAATCAAACAAGCACACCTTCCTGAGAGAAAACAGTTCAGACATTTACAATTAGGTCACGTCATGCTGTTTTCACAGAGTCGTATCCACCACGTTTTCTTTTGTATTTCAAATTACAAAAAAAACTTGAAGCAACTGAAATGTGGTTCTACAGACGGATGCTGCGAATATCATGGATTGAGCATGTGAGCAATGATGAGATTTTGGAAATGATGGAAACGAAAAGGAAATTAATACTGAGTATCAGGAAGAGACGAATAAAGTTCCTGGGACATGCAATGAGGAAGGAGGGCTTGGAGAACCTGATACTAACAGGCCAGATAGAGGGGAAAAGCGACAGGGGAAAGCAACGGATAACATATTTGAAGGACCTAATCAGGTGGATGATGTAGCGAGGTTTGCATGGTGTAACAGGAGAAGGCGTGCTCAGAGCCACTAGGGATAGGGAAACGTGAAAAACCATGATCGCCTACGCCCTGAAGGGACAGGCACATAGAAGAAGATAAAAAAGAAGAAGAAGAAGAACTGTCACTTTGTGGAACAGTTTCCCATCTGTATGCTTTCTGGAACACTACTATGTTAACCACTTCAAGTTAAGGATCAATGATTACAGTGGTCAATAGGAAATTTGGTTATTTTATCAAAAACATCTTTCCAAGCTATTTTTAATAGGCTGAATACGAACATCAGACCCATTTCTTCCACATCATACCAGCCCCCGTCATATCAGGATTTTTTATGGACAAAACGACATTTTGCCAGTTGAATAACTCATTGTTCAATGACTCATTTTGTAGAAGAAAATAACAGGAAATTATGAATCAGTCCTCTTGGATTCAAATGATCTTCTAATTCCCATATTCAATGAATTTGTTAACGTTAGCGATTAAGACCATTAAGATATAAAGGTTGATGATGAAAATTCCGAAACAAAACAGTTAGACCAAGATGACCTGAATGATTTGATCCGAGATTCTTATCGGGCAAAGGATTTGGCAGAATTGCTAGCAACTCAACTGAGAGAGAAATATCATTTAGCAAGCAGTACATTTGTTACGGTCTACAGCAACCGTGATAAATTCACCTCACTTTTTTAACAAAGAAGAGGTCTTGTATATTACAATGACGCGGGGAATGTTGTTCTCAAACTTGGAGTTGTAAAATGCTGTCCAATTTTCTGGGTCTATCCATTGACTGTTCGAAGCGATGATTAAAATGCGTCTTTCTTCACAACAAAAATTCGTATGCATCAATACCGATTGGACACTCCACAACCTTCAAGGAAATGCACAAGCCTCGAAACTCGATTACTGAAGCCATAACTGGTCTATCTTTGTGGATCTTTTTACTCGGTCAACATTTCTTTTTTTTCTTTTTTTAAAGGTTTATGAGACAGCCGTCCCAAGGATCAACACTCGCAAAGAACCTACTTGAGAGCCTTTAACAATGGAAGAAATAATGTTGTATGTGCTGCACTCGTACCCAGAGAAAAATCATTTTCCCCTCTCTACATAAAATTGGGTTTGATAAAACAGTTTGTAAAAGCTCTTGATAAGGACGGTCGTTTTTTTTTCAAGTATATCTGTGTAATTTTTGAGCATTTAAAATCATAAATCAAGGGTTTTTAATGGTCCAGCCTTCAGAAAACTTATTCTAGATTAAAACTTTGTAATTAGCATACCTTTGAATAAATCTAATGCATGGAATTCATTTGTAGCTGTTGTAAAAAAAAACATCTGTGGTAATCACAAATTCGTTACCTACAAGGATCTTGTTGGAAATATGCTGAAATGCTTTCGCAACATCGGTGCTAACATGAGCATCAAAATTCATTTCTTTCATAGCCACCTGGAAAGATTACTCAAAAACTGTGGAAATATTACTAATGAACGGAATGAACGATTCCAACAAGACACCAAATTAATAGAGGGGAGGTACCAAGGGCGTTGGGACAGCAGAATGATGGCAGTCTACTGCTGAAGTATAAAAAAAGACACAACACATGAACATTCCCGGCAGTCAAGAAAGAGGAAGTTTCTCCCAAATTTTTCAAGTTAATTAAATATGCACAAACTTCTACTATGAAGAGTTTATTACACTTTAATAATATTTTGTCTTACTCTATAGAGAATATGATATACGGACACTGCGTCATTTATGCTTTGTGTATATTTTATCAACAAATCAACTACATTTTCTTTGAAATTTGCCATTAAGAATAACATAAGGAGACTTCCATAACACGCACAAGCATTTTCTATATCATGAAAAGTATAAATGCAATAGATTTTTGGACTATTCTAATAGATGTTTCTTCTTAGATTGCAAGTCTAAAATTCGTCTAATATGGCTATCTTTTAACAAATGCTAAAAAATGGTCATCCATAGAGAAAATTCCTGACGTGCGGCGGCCAATTGGGTGGTATATTCGCAATCAGCATAGCAAAAGTGATAAGTTTAACCTGAAATATTCCAATAACCATGATTGTTTCTTTTTTTTATTTGTAAAACGGTATTATCTATTCTTCTTATCGTAAGCTTTCCTTCCTCTATTTCCTTTTATGATAGCTCATTCAGTAACCCCTTACCGTGTGTCGCTACCGAACATTGGACTAGGTGAACTTTGGTAGATATATTTTGTTTTTAATATGAATAAAACTCTGTCTACTGAATGATGAGGAACGATGCGTGATGCTACTTTCAATGATCATTGATTTGTTGTTTTTTCTCTACACAAAGAACGAAATACAACCAGACAAAGCTATTTCAGTCAAAAATTAGATGCTTCAGTTAAGAATTGCGTTTAGACTGTTGTTTATAAAGAAACTTTCTCCAATTATATATGAAAAGGAATAAACAACCAAAACTGACGGAGTTTAGCGCACAGGGGCCATGATTTTGTTTTGCTTTTTTTTTCCTGCTGCCTTGTGAGTTATTGTCATTCTGACAAAACATAAAAGGAGAACGAAGATCTATTACTCTCTACCAGTAGCGATCAAATTGGGAAAGTCGAACTCAGAGGAGCCGGTAATCGCATTGTTGCAAGCACAGACGATGCACTGAATCATAAAACAAAATATCATTTTTTTTTTCATCAGACAAAAATCGTTTGTCTCATGAGAGCAATCTTTTTTCTTTTATTCCTGCTAGTGTATACAAAATATGAATAATATGTAATAAAATATGCATAGTCTGGCACAAATGCGTGACACTCAGTCAGGATCGAACTTACTATTTGCAACTTGCAAAGCTAACTGTCTCTATGATAGGCCACAACCAGTAATATAAAACTTCCAAAGAGCAAACATTCTAAAAGATATCGTGGAGGATACTTAGGTTAACAAGATCGTCTTATTACCCATTACTACTTATTAGTGCGTTTGATCCTCACTGGGCGACTCATGCTTGCAGCCTTCTTCAAGAGATAGTTATTTTGACCTTGTCTCAGGTTCTAAAACCGTTGGAAGACAGATTAATACCAACACTAAGGGTTTGGTGATGTAACTTAGTATGGGTTACTGGTTAATGAGTTAGTCTTCTTGAACATTATCAGTGAGTATGAATCTCACGATGTACACTATACCTGTGAATATAAACCACACCTAGGTTTTGTAAATAAAAATACTATATTTATTATTAGAAGAGAATATTTTGCCTGTCTTAGGTAAAAAGATAACGAGGCTATTTTACCGGCTAATATAAGGTTTTAGCACTAAGAATACATTTTATTTGTGATCGCCAACGCAGTAGTATGTAGGCAGGAATTGAACCACAGTGATCCTGTGGTCTGTGACTGATGTCTTCAGAAGTTGCGCTTCAAGTTTATTGGCTAGAGAAGCATGTATAATATTTAGAGACTTCTATATTTTTTTAATAATTGATGATGAATAAATGATTTTAACTTGTGTTTTAACAACTGACAGTAAAAATACTTAAATTGTCTTCACAATTGTTACGAAAAGTATTGTCTTCACAATTGTTACGAAAAGTAAATACATTTCTGTGTTAAATCCATGTGTTCTTATTTTAAACATTACCTGCCATTGTAATAATAAAAATATTTACCGACAAAATAGCATGTTTGTCTATGTTACTGGGACCGACCAAACAGCCTTTCCTTTTTTTTTTATTGAGGATGTTTCGATATTAGAAAATCGTAAATGCGCGAGTGTGGTTGACCACTATTATTGAGGTGTAAATTTGATTTTCACTGGGTGCTCCATAACTTCAGGCTTTTGTTGAAGCTAATCTTATTTTAAGCATTATCGGATTTTGGTAACTGTAAGTTATTCCGTAAAACGATTTCCAATGTGTAGTGGTTTTGCCGTACATATGTCCTTGTGCAAAAAGTAAGCAAAACTTACTAAATAACAACTGTATTTTCTCTTTTTGTTAACAGCATTTACATTTTTATATTGTGGTTAACATGCTTACTTGTTACTCAAATCGTGTTCGATGCTCATTGAGTGTCCTATGCCTGAAGACTTGTACTAAAGTTAAGCTTCGCAAATAACTAAACTGATTTTTTCTGTCTGAACTTAGTAGATATGGAATATTATTTACACTATTTTTATTTGGGCTATTGTCTTCATGTTTGTTGTTATTATCATAAGGTTTGAGCTGTTTTGAGTGAACACATACTGTTTTTGTGTTGAGTCTCACGAAACTTTTTGTTGAGT
Source organism: Ascarosepion bandense (assembly GCA_037127315.1). Taxonomy (NCBI): domain Eukaryota; kingdom Metazoa; phylum Mollusca; class Cephalopoda; order Sepiida; family Sepiidae; genus Ascarosepion; species Ascarosepion bandense. The sequence continues at coordinate 1,880,490 of JBBBDQ010001317.1, forward strand.
ATAATAAATTTGTAGTCAGTTCTCTCCCACTAAATATTCCATACTTGTTGATTTGTACTTAGTAAATAAAAACACATGTTATTTTTCACTTGTTTTGTGTGTGTGGCTCATTTCAGTCTTGGATAGTGCTAAATGTGCTTTTTTAACTGACTATCATGTCTGAATAGAGAGTTCGATCCTCACAACACCATGTCTGCATGGACACATCTCGGTTTTGAGTAATGGTTAACGAGATTACCTGTTTAACCATCACACCTGAGTAGTGAGGTAGGTCTTCTCTGAGTGACCAATTCTAGTAGCCGTGTGCTAAAATTAAGCTTAGTAAATAATACCACTCTGGTTAGTCTTGAAAATTTCAACCAGTGATGATGATACGAAATGAAAATAACGGTGGAGAAATGTCAATTGAAGGATTCTATATTCACAGAAATGAAAGAGAAGATGCTGACCCCTATGTCAGTTAATTAGGATTCTATTTGGTTTTCACCTCCATTTCAAATTAAAAATAAAACTATTCCCCAAATGATGCCCAATGATAAATGCGTCACAGATGTGTTAATAACAATTTATGAAATTGAATTTGATAAATCTTGTTTTATGGAAAGTCTAAGATACCTATTTCGAGGTATTTTCCAAGATTAGGTTCAGCATACACACATGGTTATATGCAATGATAGTAGCCTAGATTTCCAGGAAACGGTTCTCTAATGTCAGGTAAGCTTTAGGGACGTGTTCTGATTATTTTCGAGAGAGAATGCAAACAAATCACTTTGTATAGTACCAAAAATATTAAACGATTTTGATTATTTAAGAAAAAACATTTTATTTGTTAAGAAATTTTAGGATATGGATTCTGTTCTCATCAAATTTCCTTTGAAAAGTGTGATGCATTATTGCTTTTTTTTAGTGACATCAGTGTTGTTATGGTTTATTAGCCATATCCGAACTGAGACCTATCAAACTTATAACTTGAAGATTTGCCATATTTTTAACTTCAAGACGACTTCTTTTGTCAAAATAAATTATATTAATTACAACAAAATCACTTTCAGCTTCCACAGAACTTATAGAAAAGTGATTAATTATATTTTATCTATTACATATCGGCTATTAATATATAAGATTATTTTTTGGATAATCCAGCTGTTCACTAACCTCTTATAATTTTAAGAATCGGTTCGCGTGAAAATGTATTATGCTTATATGAGTGGGAGTAGTAGTAGTAATATTAAAAATCATCTTGCAATTTATAAATGTAACACGCTCGATAAATTAAATAAAGAATATTGCATCACACCAATAAAATTCGCAGGGAGAGATTGTGCGAAACAATATCCACCTGACGTCAGTTTAAAATGTCGCCTTTATTTTTTATTTTTTTTCATATATTTCTACTATAAATATAATGTAGTTGTAGAAAGTGAAAGTTTCACTGAGATATGTTAGAAATTTTCCAGGTTTTAATCTGCAGTTAAGACAATTCAAACTTTATGACTACTATATCAAAGAGTTAATCGTCATACGTGACACATCCTTAGGCGTTCATGTCTCGAAAGAGAAATAATTGACTGAGCGGTATATTTTTATGTAGCAGGCGGCGGTAGACTGGTTTCCAATCAAGGCTAGAGAACTTATTGTGTCCTGTTGTTTAACTCATAGATGGAGGGAGAAGCGACGGAGTAATATATTTCCAAAGGGTATTTGCCCGTACGTGCATGCAACGAATTCAACTGGAATTCGAACTCGGGCCTCTGACTTCTCCTTTCAAGCTGATATTCACTGCACCACAAAGTACAATATACGGAGAATAAAAGCACCAGTTTAACCACTATTCTACTGATCTAAGTTTAAACGGCCCCATCTTTTTTAATTATCCAAACCTTAATTATATATTATAATTTTGCTAAGTATATATTCCGCTGAAATATGTTGAGTGATTTTCATGTTTTCAACTGAAATCAAGAAATGAAATCTGTTTGGAAAAAAGGATGCTAGTTCAAACAGATGCCAGGAGTATATAGGTAAAAAATTAGCAGTATTCAAGACTGCTGGCGTTGAGAACTACTAATCTATCAGGCCAATCAGGTAGGCCTGCTTAATAAGATCCAAGGCAACAAAGAAATCCATTAAATATTAAAGACATCTACAATTCATCAGATCCTATACAGTGACCCTAAAGTCTGGAAAGATAGGCAAAAATAAATAATTTCAAAAAATGAAATTTAAAACAATATTTTATTGAATAAGAATTCTGCAAATAACAACTTCAATATAATTTCCATCTTTGTGATGCAATTTTTTGATGTGCTTTTCTAGTTTCATGCAAACTCGACGCAATAACTCCACATTGCCGTCAGTTTTAGTACATTCACGCTTTATGTGTTCAATCAAATGTGCTGCATCTGTGATTTTCATTGAGTACACCTACTCTTTTAGAATATCTCAAAAAAAGAAGTTCTGTCTTCTTTCAACCAAATTATGCTTAATATGTGGAAGTAAAAAAATAATTAATGAAATTTCACGAGGCCAGATTTTAGGGACACACTGTAGACTGAGGTTAAGGAACCATAAAACGCTTTACCAAATAATCCGCAAAACTTCTCAGCTGGCTACTTTGAACGGGAACTATGAAAACGAGTAGTGCATGAAACTAGAAAACATAATAATGATATAATCAAATTGTTGTCATTCTATACTGGCTAAAACGATAAGTTTGGAAGTATAAGTCCATAATGCTAGAACGTGCAATTGAAGTAAAATTAAAACAAGAAAATGATTTTTAAAATATTTTCAGAAATATTGTATTAGAATATTTTTTAAAGAAACATTTCTAAAAAATTTTAAGAAATCTCAACAACAGTAACATAAACTGCTAGTGTCACCTACCATAAAAAATGAGAGCGAAATATTATTTCGGGGAATTATTATATATATATACAACGGTCTATATTATTACAGATAATAAACTCCGACTGATTTCCTGTCAGTTGGAGTCGCTAACACCTAGGCTGTAGATAACTGGAATCAGAGAAGGTAAATTTTAGCGTGTTATATATAAACGGTGTATACACACGCTTGTCACCGAATGAACTCAATTCATTGCTGAAGAGTTAGACAAAATAATGAACTGAGACGATTCTGCCTCGCTATTGTCTCTCTCTCTCCATAAAGGTGAAGGAAGATATATATATATATATATATATATATATATATATATATATATATATATATATATATTCCTTTTATAAACGACTTATAACGCGACCTAGGATTCTACCATGAGTGGTGTCTTCAGGCGATTTGCTAATCACCTGAAGACAAAAGGAAAATATTCAAAAGTTCTACAATATAATTGTATTGAACACCTTTTAATGCAAATGTTCACTGGTCTAATTGTATTATGACCAAAACTTCGTAATTATGATATATATATATATATATATATATATATATATATATATGAATTAAAAAAGGATTAATTCAATGATGTTGGATGATCATTTCGATATGAAAATTCCCACGGGGGATAACACATCACCTCAGCAACAGACAAAATCCTTTCAGAAACTGGAGAAAAATCAGTCTAATTTTCCTTTTTAAATAGATTTGCAAAGAAATTAAAAAAGAAAAAGAAAAAGAAAAAGATCAAATAAAATAAAATCAAATAAAGAAGAAAAGAAAAAACTGACATCGTCTTGGTTCGCAAAAAAAGGAAAGAGAATTGTAAGTTAAAATTAACGGACGGCGTGTTGAATTGATGTAAGGTTAAGCAACACGGAAAAAAGGTATATATATATATATATATATATATATATATATATGGTTTTATTGTAATTGCGAGAATTCGGTCAATTATCTCCTGTAAAGAAACTGTTAATTTCATGATTAACATTACCATTAGGAAAACAATATTACAATATTAGCGAATCTGGCTACAAAGAGGGTTTGCTAAACATCAACATATGGTATATTTCCAGGAATTTTAGAGAGAAGGATTTTATTTCAGTTGATTTTAAATCAAGATAAAATACAAACCTGCCCTCCGTTTTTCTTGATGCATTTCGATCGCTTAAATAATTTATCAGTAAATCATCTTACAATCAAGAATAATGAAATAAAAACATTGCAAAATAACGAGATGTAATTTAAACTCAGGGAGTGATAGCTTCGTTTTCTCTTAAATATTCAATAATTCAAAACAAATTATTGACACGAAATATTCAATTTCATATCTCTCCATTTTTCTTCTTGTTTTGGACATTTTGAGCTGTTTAAAACCAGCCTATACATATTCTTTGAGAAACATATTACATACTTACTTTTTCACCGATCTCACATAAATCTCTAATTTTTTATTTAAAACATACGTTCTTCCATATATTTATTAGCCTCTCAAGCTGAATCTGTTTTCTTAGTCAGATATTTCGTTATAATAACATGCATCATTATTCAACGGTTCAAACAAACTACAAATTATCATAATGGAACATCTCATTGCTAACAAAAAACACATAAACCCGTCAACATCTCCTCCGCCAACATACAAGGTATCCAAACCAACTTTTGAAGCATTGAATCCTTTCTTCGTGTAAACTCATATGACATCTTAGCCCTCTGTGAAACTAATTTTGACCCTTCTATTCACTCATCTGAGTGCTACTTCCCTGGATACCTTCCCCTTTTTAGGAAGGATCCCAATATCCATATTTATGGACTTGGTATTTATGTCAGTGAACATCTCGCTCTAGGTAGGGTGATCTCTCTCTCTCTCTCTCTCTCTCTCTCTCTCTCTTAAAATTGATTAGCTATATTTTCTTTCACTACCGCTTCTCTTCGTCTTCTGACTGTTCCGTACTTGGACTTGGCAGCCTCTCGAATAATGTTGATAAAGAGATTTCATCTTATCCGTTCGCCTATATATTTGTGTTTGGAGACTTTAAAGCCCACCACACCAAGTGAGTGCAAAACACAGTCACAGATTTTACTGGTCTCCATACCATGAACTTTTCAACAGCTCAGTCGCTTACGCAACTGGTGGATTTCCCCAAGCGTTTCTCAAATAACCACAATGGACCTGACTCATTGTTAGATCTCTGTTTCACTTCCATTCCTGACTCTTGCAATGACAAGCAGCTTTACTGTCTTGGAAACTCTGACCATCCGGTGGTTTCCGTTAATATCACGTTCCACTCCACCACCACCCAGGAACCTGATAGTAGCGGAATAACTTCAGGCCACAAAATAGTAGACTGGGACTCGTTCCACAATTTCCTGTGTGACGACCCTTGGAACAAAGTTTATGTCTTACCGTTGAAGACTGCGCGTCTCTTGGATTTAGGCTGGCATTAAGGCTTTCATCCCAGCCAGGAAGTTGAGTCTTAAATCCTATTCTTCCCCCGGGTCTTCCCCGCTGGCTCGGCCGCTATCGTCCACCAGAATCACTTCTTTTGGCTTTATTTGAGTCACGCGTCTGGCCATAACAGGAGCCTTTTTGCTTTTGCACGTAATGAGTGTAAGAAGATACTTTATGACGCTAAGCTGCTGTTTGCTAACAGAATGAAGCAGCATATAGCAACCCCTAAGTTTAGCTCCAAAGACTGCTGGCGGCTCTGTAAAAGTGTACTAAATAACAGTAATCCTTCAATCGTCCCTCAAATCAATGAATTTGAGGTTCTCACATCTTCAGTGGACAAGGCCGAGTGCTTTTTTCGCATATTCTCTACCAACTCGACACTGGATTTGTCTGGAATATCCGGACCCGACTTCCCACCTAGAACTAAGGCTCAACTGAGTGACGTTCACATTACCCACTCGCTGGTCTCTAACATCATTTCAAAGCTTGACCCCATAAAGCAAGCGAAGGCGACAGAATCCCAATCACTGTTCTGAATATATGTACCCCTGAATTCTTCTTTGTCTTCTCCAAAGTCTATAACTACTAATTCTCTTCTTCTTGCTTTCCTGTCTGCTGGGAGTCCTTCTCTGTGGTTTCTGTATTTAAGAATTCTGGAGAATACGCGGACCTCTCTAACTATCGCACTACCGGCCTCTTACCGATTTTTAACAAACTGCTCGAGGCCATTTTCAACACCGAGTTGGTTAAACATCTCACAGCCGACAATCTCTTCTTTGACAAACAGTATGGTTCACGCTTCACGAGGTCTACTGCTGATATGCTAACGACCATCACTGACTATATATACCAGGCTCTCGATATCTACAAGGTGTTTGACAGAATCTGGCATGCTGGTATTCTACGCAAGCTACGAGGCTATGCTATAACTGGACGATTGTTTGATCTAATCCAGTCTTTTTCCAAATCACGTAATGAAGGTATTATTGAACAGAAATGCCCTCTATAATATCATATGAAAACGGGTGTTCCTCAAAGTTCTATCCTACGTTCTACCCTTTTTCTGATCTTCATCAACGATTTTCATGATTTCATCAGATCCCAAGTAACTATCTACGTTGATGACACCACGATTTAATTTCGCCTCGATCAGAAATCCGCTGATGCTGACAAAGCGAACCTCACTGCTGAGATTAAAAAGGACCTCCAATCTCTGGAGGACTGGGGTATAAAATGTCTCGTGAATTGTTTCAAAACGACGCTGATTTCTGTAAACCAGCACAGACAATTATTTCTCCAACCTTTTATCAGGGATCAGGCTAGTCTCTCTGAACGCAAAACACTGCAGATTCTTGGTTTCATTCTCTCAGCAAACCTCAAGTGGAATGACTACATCGAATCCATAGATAAATCTGCTGCTAGGAAAAAGGGTTCACTCTGTAGGGCCAGGAGGTTTTTTTCTGTCTGAATCCATCCTTCACATATATAAATACTAGCAGTATAACCATGCGTTGCTCGGGTGTAATGAAAGCTTTAAAACTAATCCATGGTTCTGGAGCTCAGACTCTTTGGTCGTTGGCACAAAAGACTAAAATGCAATAGTTGTTTCCAGTTAAAGCGAAACCGTAGACTGAAGGAAAAACGAATGGATGCAACTCAAATTTTGATGTCCTGGTATCAATATCTAATAGGTTTTTTCATCGTAAACTGAATTTTGAAGGCTAAATAAGGTCTCTGAGTAAATGATATCATGGCTGAGACTAAGAACTACAATTATACTTACTTAGAGTCAAACCTGAAGCAAACATTAAAATAAAAGGGCTGAAAAAAATAGACATGCAAGCAGATAAACAGACACACCCACACACACACACAAACATCTTGTTTTTTGTATATATATATATATATATATATATATATATATATATATATATATATATTATCGATTTACTGCAATACAGGCAGATAAACAGACACACAAACAAACATCTTGCCTTTTATATATATATTATCGATTTTCTGAACTATTGTAAGAACTGCAACCTTGAAACTTCTGAATATCGTTTCTTATGTCTTTGTCTATGAGTGTATCAAATTCTATTAGAATCAGACCACTCCTTCTATAAGCCGATTTTTTCGATTATCGATTTACGATATTTGTCGGGGGTACCTCGACACAAAACCTAGCTAAGAACAACTGTGTAAATTTTCAAGAAATTCTGTTCAGCCGTTTCGGAGGTAACGGACACACACACACACACACACACACACACACACACACATACGCACATAGACAAAGTTCCATTTATAAATAAGTTTAGATACCATCCGTTCGTGTATTGAATACTACTGTCACACCTGGTCGGGTGTCCATGCTATTCAGCTAGGGATTCCTGAAAAAATCCAAAGGAAAATCTGCAATGTAATCAATCCCGACTTGGTAGCTCAGTGCAGTCATTTTCTCACCTGCGTAATGTGGCTTCCCTCTGTCACTTCTACAAATAATTTTACGGAATCTGCTCCAATGAGCTTAGTTCCCTGGTACCCCTTCTGCATCAATTTACTCGAGCTACTACAATAAAGTCCCACCATTTTACAGTGAAACCAATAAATTGTAACCGCAACTTTTACTGTATCAGCTTTTTTCTCGCATTTTCCCGCTTGTGGAATTCCCTTCCGTATACTTGCTTCCCTAACAACTACAATCTCCAAGAATTTAAATATAAGGTCAATGGCCATCTCCTATCTCACTGACTCGAATCCTTTCCCTCATGGTCTTTTCTCCGTCGACTCTACTCTCATCAGGTCTCTTCACACCAGCATTCTCATCCTTTTCTTTCCCATTCTCTGAGCCCCCCCCCCCCCAAAAAACATGTTCCGGTTTCCCATCACTCTCCTTCTATATAACCCACTGCACACCAATGACAGTAAAACATCCCTGCTTGGGGTGAAGTGATTATACAAAAATGACTATATTTCTTATGTACTGTTATTTTCTTTTGTTTCATATTAACATTATTTCGATACGTTTACTTATGATTTCATATGAATAATAATTCTCTGTTGAAATTTATTCACTGGAAGCAAATTTAACTTGTTTATTATTACCGTAGTTACCGGGATGTGCGTTGTGGCGCAGTGGATATCAACTCGGAACGAGAAATCGGAGAGCCGAGTTCGAATTCCAGTTGAATTCCTTGCGTTAACTTACGCGCAAATACCCATGGGAAAGGTATTAATCTGTCTATTCCTTCCAGTTATGGTTTAAATAGCAGGACAGATTGGGTTCTATAGCCTTGGTCGGCAACCAGTCTACCGCAGATAGAAATGGCAACCTACTGCGGGACAATCTTCTGCCCAGTCAGTCAGTCATGTCTCTTTCGTTGGCATGATCGCCCAAGCGTGTATCACGTATGGCAATTAACTGACTGACTGATTATTACCGCATATGCCCGAGATTATATGTTCAAATTTTGACACCAAAAATAGAGAGACGCAGTAAATACAGATAATTTATATGAAGCAGTTAAAAGCTACGCATTTTTGGTGACTGGTTTCACTACACACAAGCAATCTTTCCGGAGGTGTTAAAATTCATGTAAAAACAAGCAATGATCGCACTGTACATGAAGTCTGCTTCTACACGATTATATAAAGTAAATATAAAATTGTAAATTGACTTATTTCAATGCAGCTGAGAGTTATAAAATATATTTATCCGAAGTATGACGTTCTAATTTCTGAAATGACCGCAGAATGTAGCTGAAGCAATGAGTCTTGAAAATATTTGTATCCGATTACATCGGGACATGTTCCGGGGTCCTCTTTCTTCTGACTAGATGAATTGTTCGGTACTGAACGGGAGACGCCTTACGTGAGTATTGGAAATAGTGCTTCCAAAACGTTATCTCTAAAAGAATGGCTTATGTTAAACATGCTATGAAGAATCGATTTATTTTATTTCTATTTTGGTTAGCACAGTATTCATGGAAATGCGTTATGTGCGCGATGATGCAAAAAAAACACAGCCAATGAAACAAAGAACAAATACAAATATGGGAAAAGTGCGAATTTTGGTGCACCTCAGATCGAAGAAAAGTGTGCGCCTGAAATCAATAAAACTGAATGGTAATAGTGAATCAATGTGAAAAATTGTGACACTGGGTTTACGAATGAGAACAAGTCTCACAATGATGGCTCCACAAATGGTGACATATTAAAGATACTGTGGAAACAACGGTTGATTACCTGGTGACGGCTGGCACCTTCAAAATACAGCCATTGTATAGCTAGAGAGAATAGTTACCAGGTAAGGAATTTCTTTCTTTCCAAATATCCTTCCTGGAATTAAATATGTCACACCTTTGTTTGTGTACTACATTTTTACGTTACATATTTTCATCAAGAGCCTTCTGCTAACAGAAATTACTCATATATTTGGAATCAATGGACAAGTGACTGTGATCAAGGTAAGTCTAGAATCTAGCGAACTTCGGCTTTAATTTGACGTATAGACGAATCGGCTTGATTACGTGTCTAGAACACGCTAGTCATGAATAAGTAACTCTCCGATTTTCAATTCAGATATGTAGAGGCACTGTGCCAGTTTTTCTTCCTTTTTTGCCCCAAGCTCAGCAATCAAAGCTACAACGATGCAAAGAGTTTCAAAGAGAGAAACGAACAGAATAGAAAATAAAAGGACGGATATTAAGATGACAGATGAACACTCTTGACATTGCATTTAAATAAATAAAGGTAAAGTTGACGAGTAGAACGTAAAAAAAAAGAAAAAAACAGAAGAGAGTTCTATAAGCAAGATATTCTTGTAAAAATAATTTAGAAAGAACTTATGCTTACAGTTACTCATCTAAACAATGAAATTATGAGACCTAACCGCCAATTTAGTATTGGTTTTAAAATTTTGAAGTCTACATACTAACAAAAACATACTTATCAGAAACTGTTACTGTGAACATATTTAAGAGGTAAGGAAAACTACATTACGGAGGTGGTAAAGTGAATGTAGCCGAGATGCCAGGTTTGGCCCAATAATATTGCAGATTAGAATCTTTTGATTTTTTCTAGAATTTCTAGACACATAGCAGAAGCACTAAAACAGACGTGCCAACAATATTTGATGCACAAAAAACTGGTAATCTTATAGGTGTACGATATAAATTCTGACGAAATAGGTTTTGTAGCACTACATATTGACGACCACACCGCTTGTTTTTACGGTTTATCAACACTTTGTGAATTATTTAAAGCTGAAATATATTTGGAATTGTAAGAATAAATATTACTTGAAAGTGAATATTCCATGAACAATGTTTTATAATAATATTTTTTTTCTTTTGTTTTTTTTCTAAATTATTTAGTATTAAAACCGATTTCTGGTGATGATATCGGTCAGTCAGTTAAGTGCCATACAAGATACACGCTTTGGGCAATCGTGTCTCTTTCGAGACATGACTGACTTGGCAGATTATCCCGCAGTAGGTTGCCATTGCTTTCTGCTGTAAACTGGTTGCCAGCTTATGCTGAAGAACCAAATCTGTCTTAGTATTTAACGCATAAGAGACGGATTAATACCTTACTCAAGGGTATTTGCGCGTAAGTGAATGCAAAGAATTCAACTGGAAATGTCGTTCCGAGTCGATATCCACTGCACCACAACAGGTAATGATATAAGTCGGCATAATAATTATTCAATCAGGAATAAGCTTGTAGGGGACTTCGTTAATAATTAAGATCGCGTCTGGCACAAGGATAACAGACGCTACACTTACGCTGATTGGGCCTGAAAATTATCTCCGATTCCCTCACAATATTTATATTAATACGATTTGTTTAATATAAGACAATTCAATACTCAAGAAATAAGGAATAAGATAACAATAACGCAAATGTAACCACAGTAAACATGTATTAACGAATGTACAAAAGTTGGAAAAAAAGCATGATATTTACTGTTGACAATAGTCAATTAGGAGAAGAAGTTTTCTACTATTGACTACAGGGAAAGTCAAATGTTCTTTGGAAGAACCTCACTTGTTAAATGAAAGTTTGGATTCAGGTTGAATGAAATAAAGTCTGTTTAAAATTAAAGAATTAACACAATGTTCTCGAATTGGTTGTTTGAATGTTCACGTGTTCTTATGTCTAGAATAGATTTCTTCTTCTTTTATGTACCTTGTCCCTTCGGGATGTAGGCGATCATGGCTTTCCGCGTCTCCCTATCCCTGGTGGCACTTAGCACGCTTTCTCCTGTAACGTCTCTCAGCCCCCGTTCTGTCATCCACCTGCTCAGGCCTTTTAAATATGTTATCCGCTGTTTTACTCTGTCTCTTTTTCCCTCTATCTAGCCTGTTAGTATCAGGTTCTCCTAGCCCTCCTTCTTCATTGCATGTCCCAGGAACTTTAGTTGTCTTTTCCTGATGCTCAATATTAATTTCCTTTACGTTTCCATCATTTCCAAAACCTCGTCATTGCTCACATGCTCTGTCCACGATATCCGGAGCATCCTTCTGTAGAACCACATTTCATCTACTTCAATTGTTCCCTTCATCTTTTTTGATAAAATTGCTTATACTGGGTGTTCAGCATAATGTCCAGCTGGAAGTTTAAACAGTTGTAATTGTGTGTCTGTATGTGCGTTTGCCGTGTGAGTAGTGGATTCCAGAAACAACTGAAATCTTAGTGAAGAAGAAAAGAAAATACTGCTATTTATACTTATTTAGTAGGCTCTAGAGAGCTTCGCAGGAAAACCTTACATTTACTTACATTTTCAATAAAAGATTTGATTGGTCATATACCGACAAGTTAGAAATCGTGTACTGAACCGAGTATGGGAAATTGTTGGAATTATTGTCAACTGCGAATACAAAATTGCATCGTAATATTTTTTATAAGCAATTTTTCAACCAATCACTGTTGAGAAAAAAGGCAATGCTTAATTTTGCGTATGTGTGAACGTGATAATGTTTTACACGCTATTGAATATAACATGTTGAATCATGTGTATGCATGTGGGTGTGAAAAAGATGAGCATAGTGATGTTCCACAAGCTGTTATTACTTCAGATTTATATTAGACAAGTATTGAATATAACAAAGAAAATGCAATACATTTTTGAACTTTAGAAATTACAAAAAAGTTAATGCAATTATTTATATCGTTGTCTAACAGCATAGGTAACCGAGTGCATTTGTAATTTGTAACATTGTGTAAAACGTTCCAATTTATATTTAACTAAAGTTATTAAATAGTTTCATTTTTCCCAATAATGTTAGGCTCAGAATCTATTTATCTATCAATCTATCATTTATGCACGTCCTAAATCAACTTATCTTTACAGAATAAGTCAAGTTTGAAGTTGGTTAGTATTTACGATGACTCAAATGCTCAACTCTTTATCACATTGTTAAATGCGTAAATCTGTTTTGTTTGTTTTACATTCTGAAAAAAGGAGATGATATTGAAGCAAAAGATATTGTTTCCCTGAAACGATTGACTTCTAGAGAATAGAAAAATACGCACACTAGTCATCTCGCAAATGATTGTATGTTAATTTAGCTTGTGCAATTGTCGAACGCCATTGGTATGACGATAAACCACATCCGACAGCAATGATATCATGATATTTTGAGTAACATAGAACCACCTCTTAATTACTAAAATTACTAACATGGGGTGGTAGCACCTTTTAGGGTTCAAGATATGGACAAATATCTAACACAAAAGCTAAGGTAAAACTAATATGAAAGAATAAAAACACATTTTTGTAGTAAAAAAAACTGCTACGAATACATTTTTATAAAATAAAAATATTACTAGGAATACATTGAAAAAATATGATCACTGATGCATTTTTCAAAAAAGAAAGAAATAATGCATATATTTTTAAAGGAAAAAATAATACCAGTAATGCATCTTTAAATGGAAAAAAAACATTATTAGCAATGCATTTTGTAAAATAAAAATAAAAAATACCAGTAATACATTTTTGAAAGAAAAATACCAGCAATGAATTTTTGCAAAAGAAATTACTAATATTCCCTATATAAAATGTTCCCTATATAAAAAAATTATATTTCGGAATTGAATTACCCATAAAATGTTGATATGCCGTTAAACAAATAAGCAAGCAATAAGCGAATACTGCTTTGCACAAAGGAATATCCTTAGATCGACAGCATTATATCGGTGGACGTATATATACAAATATTGATGACAGATCTTTTTACAAAAAGGCACATTTTATCGTCCATTTTACGCCAGCAGAACTACTTTTACGGCTTTATTGTTCTCAGCAAAGATCACTAGAAAAATAACTATCCAAGGTTCTGTGTAAAAAAAAAAAGACAATATAGTCTTTATGCCTTAAATGTGAAGGATAACTAGTCTTCATTAGACTTGGATGCTCAGTCCAGTTATATCGTCTGGTAATGGAAAACGAAAAGTCCGTTTAGTACTGTCTGACCATCTGTTTTTTGTGTCACAGAAACATCTCATTTCTATTGAAGCATCTGTACAAGCGAAAAAAGAAAATTAAAATCTACCAACATATCTCCGCATAACAGAACGTAATGAAGTGTTTGACGCTGGCTACTTTCCCAATGTCTACCTTGTCCTATAAATAATGTATTGCAAAAGAGATAGCAGAAGAGTTAGCAGCAAGATCACAAATCGAAAGAGCTGAGGGAACAAAATTGATGTCCCTAAACGGAAATTTAGAAAATTGCAATCCGTATCTCAAGCAGAGAGCTTGCGTTGTAAGGGGAGATAATTTAATATTCAGTCTATCATTTCAGATGGTCTCGCCATGCTGTCTTTGAATTATTTGTGACTGATATACGCTAGTTTTTCAAGAACTGACCTAACTTATATGCACTAATTCATTTAATATATATATATATATATATATATATATATATTGAGTGCACTTGAGTTCTTCTCTTTTGGAATTTACCTGGATTACATACCAAGTGTACTATGTTATATATATATATATATATATATATATATATATATATATATATATATATATATTTTCTAAACATATACTGTTAAATATAAGAGACAATGAATATGTATAATGTTTAATCCTGAGCCGTACTAAAGATCGTATTTTGGCTTTAATTTCAGTTGAAAATAAAGAAACATTCTCTAACATTTGGATAATTTTTTATTAATTTGATTTTAAGCTTTCGGCTCATATGAGTCATCTTCAGAGAGGTTATTAAGACGTAACACAATAACACCCACCATCACCAACGATTTTATTTTGTGTTGACATAAAACTAGGTACCGCCACTGATTTTTCGATACCTAAATTTAAATTTTAATTTTAAAAATAAATAAATAATCTTCAACTTTAAAATTAGCTTTAATTGAAAGCCATAAGATTAAATTTTAATTCCCGAAAGAAAAATACACTGGTATTATTTAACCCGAAATTATATTGATTTTAATCTAATTTTTATTGAAATCGAAAAAATTAAGTTTAAATTTCCCACCATTTTTGATTTATTGACACATTCTGTCAACACTATGTAAACAGTAGCCCAATTTCTGTTTTAAAAATCTTGCAAAAATAAAATATACCTTGCTGACACGTCATTTAAGTCAATTGTTAAAGTTAAAACTTACCCTTATCTGATTTCAATCAAGTAATAATTTGTTACTGCCAGAAATTTAGAAAAAACAACAACGTTTTAACTGCGGTAGCCCTACCTGTCATCACCTCGATTACGCAATGGTAGGGTGTTAAAAGATTTACGAGCTTCGGAAGTTGTCAGACGGAAAGCATTGCGACCATACGCGCCAAAAAACATAAAATTTTAGTTTCTTTTTTTTTTTTTAACTAAATAGTAAAATTTAAAATAATAATTTCAGCAATTTTATATTTAATAGAATTTTAGTTTACATTTATAGCCAGACATTTGAATATGCTTTCTGAATTACTGCAGATGTTAGAATTATGTAAACATGTTATGACCCTTATGGAACACCGTACTTACTCAAAAAGGGAACGTAAATGAACATATTTACACACAAATTGTTATTTAAATTAATTTAAAATATTTCTGCACAACGATTTTTATTATACTTTTCAATTTTACATAGGCAATATGATACTCAGCTCTTAACTAAAAAGAAAACTTGCAATCAATTCTTTTGGAGATTTAAAAAAATATTTTTAAAAGCTTTTATATTATTAATTTTTTTAATAATAAAAAAATTTAAAAAATTAAAATAATTATTTCAAATTTTATTATTAATCGAAAAAAATTTTCTTCTTCAGTAGTTGTTGTTTTTTCCAGTAATTAACAGATTATGAAATTTGATTATGTCGGAGTTTTATTGCATTTTTTATTTTACTCTTCGGGGAAGGTTTTCGGATAGTGATTGCAGACTTAAGATAAAAAAATAGGTGATTTATATTTCCCAATGAGTCCTGCGTTGAAGTAATTAAACAAAAGTTTGCAAGTATTTAAATTTTTTTAACATTTCAGGGATTTACGTGAAGGGGGGGTTAACAGAGGTAAAAAAAATACTTTTATCAAGATTTTTAAAAAATAATAATTTTGGAAGTAATTTCATTTATTTGTGAATGAATACTGAAAGTTTCATTACAATCCGACAATTATTTGATTTTTTCGAGAATTTCCAAATTAATGTGTTTTTAACCTAAAATGCAAAAAATTGGTGTCTATTGTAAAACAGTAGTAAACGTTTCTTAGCCGCTAAAAACAATCAAAACAAAACTTCTGCCAAAATTTCGAAAATGTTAGAAAGGATTAAAAACTTTTAAAAAATAATTAAAAACTACTGTGAACTTTCCTCTTAATAATAATATAAACATTTTGAGGAAAAAAGTTTGTTTTGTTAAGTTTGGAACCTTTTTTATTCATACTATCTGCCTTTGTTATCGATCCGAGTGGAGCTACCTACATAAAACTCCGCTAGGCAACGGCAATAGTTAACAAAAATAACAAACGCAGTTCACAAATTTGCAATGCGGTTCTATGACGTCACACCGCGGGATAGCAGCGAAATCACAACAGAACTATGTATTCAAATGCAATGTAATGTGTACTGCAGACGAGTCAAATGTGAATTTGGAGAAGAATCTTCGAGGAAAGCACTCGGGTTTGTCGACAGATGCCGAGAAGACCTCAAATTTATTGATTAAGGAAGTGATGGGGCATTTGCTGTTGTTCATATGATAGTCTTTGTAGCCCAAATTGCGAGCAGCTATTCGTTGCCTCATTCTCTCCGCAAACAACAGCTTAGCGTCATTCAAAATCTTATACACTCATTACGAACAGAGGCAAATAGGCGACTATTATGGTCAGACGCGTGTCACTTATATCACCGGAAGAACTGGTTCCTGTGGGCAATAGCGGCCGAGCAGACAGGAGCGAACCAGGGGACAAATATATTTGAATGAATATAGATATTGTTTTATGTCGATGGCACGACTATGAAAAAGTATAATTTTAAATGACTAATATTTGTTTTTTGATATTTATATGAGGATCTCATTTTAGTTACTTTTGAAATAAGTAAGCAATTTAATATTATTCATAACTGAATTACAACGATAAAATGAATATGAATGAAATATTGTTTCCCTTTCATGTGATGAGCATCAACAGTTATATCAATCACTTCTAACCTTGTCTTTGTAAGTACTTATGGAGACATTCGACGTCTTCTGTTTTCATTTATATTTTTTATTTATCTCGTCTCCTGATGTGACAGACACACAAAAACCTAACATGTTGGACAGTAAGCATAGAAATGGCATTTATCATATTTTTCTTTCAATGATATTATCTATAAAAGAGATTTCAACATCCGTGACGAGATTCAAAACCGATTTCCACTATCTGAGCTTTTTTTTTAATTTCCTGTTTTCTTTTAAAAAAGAATATTAGGAATTTCATTGATGCTTTCAGAAACATTTTTGCAACCTTTTCATAAATTTCAAAGGAAATATTTTGAATACTGAATTTCCTGATGAGTCGAATTACATTCAGATAAGTTTTTCATTTTAAAAATATAAGTAACAGAAGAATTGGTAAAAACTGACATCTCTTAATTTCATAAAAATATTTTTCTTTGCCTTTAAAATCATGTTTTAACAGAAGAAAATCAATTGTTCTATGAGGATGGCCGCTTCTACCATTGGCTCACTCCTCGAAAAAACGCTTATATATTCTACGTATTGCCTACTTAGCTAAGAATTGGATGGTCTGAATTCTGGGAAGAAATTGAGGTATATATTGGCAGTTTGGATTTTACATTGATACGTCAAAATGAAGCAGATACAGAAAGATAATTATATATTCGATGGTCATTCAATAAATAAGGTGATTTTTCTAATACAGATAGAAGCTTACTTTTTTATTATTCTTATTTTTCAACGTAATCTCCCAGCAGTATGACACATTTTTCCATCTGTGCACAAGCTTCCGTATTCCCTCAGCGTAAAAATCTTTGGACTGATGTCTCAGACAATCGCTCACAGCACTTTGACTTCATCGTCACTTTGAAATTTCTTTAAACAATTTAGCCCACTCGTTGATATTTGTTTGGCTGAAACATGTGGCACCATACATAGTTGACATTCTCCTATGAATTTCAACTGGTTTGCACCCTTCAGCAACCAAAAACTTGATAACTGACATATGTTCAATCAGAGCATGCTTCTTGTTCGGCTATCTTTGTTAATCTCCAAAACACTGAAAGTTTTTTTTAATCTGCTAAAAAAGAAAATTAAATCTCTTTGAAAATGAATAAAAGAAAAATTTTAAAATAAACTAAGCTTCTATCTGTATTAGAAGTTCTTATACCGAAAAATTCACCTTATTTATTTAATGAACTACGTAGAAGTCCTTATACCGAAAAATCCTTATACCGAAACATTCACCTTATTTATTGAATGACCCTCGTACTATATTACTGCTACGTAATAACAGTCAGTCAGTTAAGTGCCATATGTGATACACGTTTGAGCGTTCGGGTTTCGAAAGAGACGAGACTAACTAAGTAGAAGAATTTCTTGCAGTTGGTTGCCAATAGTTTCTGCGGTAGACTGACTGCCATCCAAAGTTATAGAATCCAATTTATCCTGCTATTCAACCCATAGCTTGAAGAAGAAGAGATGGATTAATACTTTTCTCAAATTCACTTGTGAGTAAGTGAATAAAACGAATTCAACTGGAATTCAAACTCGGCTCTATTATTCCGAGCCGAAATCAGTTACGCTATAACGTATATCCTTACACTACAACGCAAAAGTTTATACGTAATAGCATTCCTCCGATTTGCAGTAGATTCTTGATAATTTCTTTAAAAATAAAACGGCGTCTGGACGTTTTGTTGCAAATACCATTGAGAGAAAAATCGATTTTAAGGCAAATAGGACAGTTGTATTTAGACAATTATTTACATTGTTCGGACTTTTATCCTCGTCTTTACTGTCATACTCACAGCGCTTAGGTCATTATATGGTCCGACTTTCTTCATGTGACTTAAATATTGAACCGAACCTTTTATTTCGATCACTGGGTATATTATTCTCATTTTATTAGTCATGCTACTTCCGGATGTTCTGAAAAACATCTGGCCCAGTGGTTAAAAGCATTGGTTAGATCCAGTGCCTTGACCTAAAGAGTTGTGAGTTCAGTACATGGCACCAGTAGTGGAGAACAAAAACTTACGTTAAAAGGAGATAACTTCTGGGATAAGAAATTATGAATTAAAATGATTTTGGAAAAACCCAACTAAAAAATACAAAGTAAAATTGCGCACCCGCAAAAGAGGATTCAAACGATTAAAACATTTTGGAAAAACCCAAACCATGGCAAATTTCACAAGTCAGTGAGAAAAACAAAATTCTCGATATTAATTGGATAGCAAAAAGAGAATTCATATGTGACGTCAGTTAAACTTTGTTTTGTTTTTTTGTTTTTTTTTTTCACACCTAAGTGAAAATGCGCGCTGGATCCGGTCATATGATCAGATTAACTACTTAAGAACATCCTGTGACCGGTCAAAAAACAGTCAGATGGGACCAGCTAGAGAGACACAGCTAAAATGTAACTTCAACTTTAAGTCGACCCGGATATAAGCCCACGTCCCATTTTGTTCTAGTTCTCCTTCTTTCTCGTGTGCTGATTCTTTTAACTTCTTCTTCATCCAATGACATTCCTACAAACAAACGCTCATACATACATACGTACGTATGCATAAAATCCTTCAACTAATTACTACTACAAGGAAATTTCTACGAACGCTTGATAGCCTCAACTCTCCCATTGAACATTAATTTCTACGAATTCTTCTTATACTTTCCTATTAATAAACTTCTATTTTAACATGAAAAATGTATATTCTTATTTTTATTCTATTCCATTATTCTTCCACACTGATCCACACATTTCAACCAGCCGGCCTAGAGACAGCCTTCTGATGAAAACCTTCTGATGATAATTCTGCATAAAACTTGTAAGCTGTAGGGAGTTCGGTTAAGTATCACACAGGGCCAAACCAATAAACATAATCCATCTCCCTAATGCTTCAAGCTAAAACATCTGGAAGTGGCATAACTCATGGAACGAGAACAATCTACTCCAGTGATCAAAATAAAGGGCTCAGTTAAAAATCCGAGTCACCTGAAGACGGTCTGAGTGTACAACGACCGAAACGTCGTGATTATGACATTAAAGAAGACAACAGTTTGAACAACGTAAATAATGTAATACGTCATCTAAACTAAATTTCTAGTACACATACAAAAAACAAGAAGGCCTAGAGAATTTGACACTCACATGACAAGAAATCAGAGAGAAACATTGAGTAACCACCTTAACGAGCTTTTGTAAATAAATGGTCGGACAGGAACTAAAAGGGATTATTAATGAGACAAATGTTACTACAAAGAACATGGATTTGTTTGAGAGCGAGGATCACGCACGTCCTAAAGAGCCACGCCAAAATAAAGTAGAAGTCTTCGCAAGAAAGTCGCAATGTATGTATCTTTACATTCAGATCTTTGCTTTTCCACTAAAACATTCTTTTCGATATGTTATTAGTTTTTACCTGTTTTAAATGGTCATGAGTTTCAACTTTACAAAACATTAATGAAATTTGAAAAATGTGCATTAATTTTCTTTCAGATTAACAAATCGATACTGACGTAGCTCCCAAAAGAAGTTTTATATATTAAAGATATTTCAATCGATAAAATTCAACGGCTAATTTCATAAGTAATTATATAAATTGTGCTTTGATCAATACATACATACATACATACATACATACATACATACATACATACATACATACATATGACTGAACTAAGATAGATGCTGATATTAACACTAGCGTTTCGTAAAATTTTCACACGAATACAAACGGATGATGGGTGTAGCATAGTCATCTCACACTGCATCATTATCTTCAAAAACAAACATTCAAAGTCCAACCTGAAACTCATTTCTATTACTAGCAACTCTCGGCAGATACTAATATTATTTTGCTCAGGGACGAAGCCTTATATATACAAGAAAGTGTAGCGTATTTGGATTAAAGTTTTCTATAAGCAATACGTCAGTGAAGGCTCAAACTATGTCAATCGACAACAGACAATTTTCTTTACGTGTCTTTTACTTATTTTATTTCCGGTGGTATATAGTAGAAATCTTTTTTTTAGTTCACTCAGTACAAGACTCAAGAGCCATTTAAGTTAAAGAGTCAAGAAGTAAAATTTTTGTAATGGAGACGGTATAAGGGAGTCAACCAGTTAAGTGCCATACGTGATACACGCTTTCGGCGAGCATGTCTCAAAAGAGACATGACTGACTGGGCAGAAGATTATCCCGCAGTAGGTTGTCATTGCTTTCTGCGCTAGACTGATTGCCAGCCAAGGCTATAGAACCCAATCTGTCCTATTATTTAACCCATAACTGGAAGGAAGAGACAGATTAATACCTTTCCCAGTGGTATTTGTGCGGAAGTGAATGCGAGGTATTCAACTAGAATTCGAACTCGGCGCCCCGATTTCTCGTTCCAAGCCGATATCCACTGCACTACAATGCAAGAAATGCATATTATGTGGACGTGTAAACTTAAAGAGAACAAGATTGCAGTTGTCAATGCATCAAACATCTCCTCAGAATTAATTCCACAATACAAAATTTCTTGGTAAGAAAGAGTCTGATAAGAATTTGCTTCTTATCAAAGGAACACGCAGTGAATATGTGATGGTTTGCTACCATAAACATGGTATGGTGGATTTTTAGCTGTGAAGGTATGACATGGTGGAATTAAAACATGAAACTACCAAATATCTGCTATAGTAATAAAGTTGTGATAGGTTAACAACTTTTCGGATAAAATACCAGGATGATGAATAATTCATAAGCAATCTTTGCACCCTGTAGAGTCTAAATAGTGTGCCCAAGACAGTACCAATCTCAACACGACAGTAATATTTCATTCTTGGTCATATTTTGCCCTTGTATAAATAGAATATGGTATCGGGTTTAAGCATTTTTCGGAGTGATACAAAGAACTGATTATTTTTTAGTCCATCGCTAAAGATGCAGGTAAACTGATCGGCTCCATATTCAACTATAGTAAGTACCTTACACCTTAAGCTATCTCATACCTTTATAAAAATAGCTTTTAAAAATCGTATCTGAACCATTTTTAGAGAAGTATTATTTTCCATCTCACAGGCGGGATTTAGCGAGCCTCTCACTGTTCTAATACAACCTCTATGAAAAGTGCTCAAACAAACGAGATTTTTAGGTTCCGCCAGGTTTATCTAACCTCATGCCACTTACCTAATAGCGAACCATACATATTCCCCTCGTATTTAATCGGCAAGAAGTAATCTCTGCTCAAACAGCTTCTTCCCGCTAACTAGCGCCCGCTGAAACAGACACACAAGAGGATGTTTCCCAGATCATTACAATCTTAACCTGTTCAAGTCTTATTTTAACCGAAAGTTTTCTCTCCTATTTATATAAACTAGGGCACCCCGGCGTGGTGTAATGGTTAGCAAGTTTGTCATGCTAGAACCTGTTACAACTGACTCGTAAGTTCGATCCTCACTTGGTACCCCATACTTTCGGCCTTACGCCACATCTAAGCGGCACTTTGAAAATCATCTTTCTATATAAACTACCCCTTAATTTAACCGTCTACCTCGAAAGGTTTCTGAGCCCTCTAAAGAATTTTCTATCATCTTTTGCGCTATCCTAAATGTATGCGTTTTATCTGAAGACGAGATTCAACTTTAGGCAAGGTGCGTCTTTGAAGGTAAGGCAACTTATAATTGTTTCAAGTTTAAAGTCTGCGCTTTGGTGATCAAATGTTACCAGTTTAGTTTTGTATGTATTTAGTGATAACAGCCAGTTTTTTCCATTGAACTGGAAGAGAAGAGATAATTTATCAGGTACTTGTCATCAATCTGTTTAGAGATGAACCACCCACTGTGTTATTTTATGAACGTATATTTACAAAAGATCTAAGAGTGTTCTTGTATAAGTTGTTAATATAAATAAGAACGAGTGTAGAACTGAAGAGAGAGCCTTGACAGACGCAAACATTGGTGTCGACTGAGGCCATCGGTGACAACATTCGTGGCGCTAACTGATATTAAAGGTTTGACAACTGAGAGGATTCTCCTAGAGTTTCTATAACCGGGAATTTTTACAATAATTTATATGGGACTTCGAGATAAGTATATTATCAAGCTCTCTCATTGATTGTATGCATTAAAAATAGTTTAGACATCAGCAATAGACTGAGAGAGTAAAAGCCATACTGTTAGTCGCTCAGGAATGTGCTTTTTAGTGGTTTTAACAACATTCGTGATTACGATAGCATCAAAGATTTTGCAAATGACACTTTCAGGACGTAAGTGATCATGAACTTTTCCTTGCCCTGTCATTTCTCCCTTTAAACATCTTTCCTCTTTCTATCTCTCCCAAACTTCGCTCGCCATCCATTTGTTCAAGTCTTTCAAGTATGTCTCGACCTGCTTTCCTCTGTATATCTTTCTTTCTAGCCTTTATATCGACAAACATTCGCTGCCATAATGAACAACAGATTTCACATAGCAGTCCAGCACTCTTTTCTTTGTTTCCAATGCGATTTTCCTGTCTCTTACTACTCTGGTAAACTTTTGAAATGCATCCTTGGCCATGCTAATGCGTCTTTGGATATCAGTGTCTCACTTTCCATCCTCTGTTAAAACGCTTCCCAGATATTTAAATATCTTTACTTCTTTATTTTATTTTAATTTCTCCGACCGGTAGGTGGCAGTTAGGTTTTCCTCCTTTTGCTGATGACCATATTGTAAGGGAGATGGAGTCTCATCTGTTTTCTTTATACCACTAAAAACCTTCAATGAGTTTGAAAACATATTTTATGGCATCGGTTAAACAGCTTCATCAAGATTAGAGTCAGTTCTGGACTAATGTTTTTGAAAATACCAATATGGATTTTATCCGGACCAGTAGTCTTTGTGAGATCAAGGACTTGATATAACTGGAAACCTCCCAAATCAACATAGATATAATACAAAGTTTTTGTTCCTTGAGGTAAGGGAAATCAGATAAGAGATGGTCTTTGTCGTCTAACATAGAGTTATAGGGAAATTTCGAGTAAAGGTCGTAGCCTAAACCGACAAGGATGATATAACCTCAGGGACATTTATAATAGAGGGCAATGATGATTTGCGTCTGATCAGTATTAGATTTGCAAATTTCCAGAACATTCAGAATCCAAGTTTTTTTTTGGCTTGGACTGAAAATGAAAGTAGAGTCAAAGAAGCTGTCTGTACAATCCAAATAAAGGTAGAGTCAAACCGCGAATCTCTTTGTACTTTTCAGGAATTCTCTTGCAATTATTTTACATAGTTCTGAAAGAGGAAAGAGTTCCGCTGTATCGTTCCTTCTGATAGAGACGGCAGTAGGGATTACGTTGGATCATACCCGCAGAAAATTCTGACGTCAAGTATGGGTGGGTACAAGGTGCCAATCGCTTCTTGACTCTGTTGAAGTCGTTAGATTTCTGATCAGAACAATATTTTGCGATTTTTGTCTATTATACCCATTTTATAAGCAAAAGTCTTGAAAGTAACGCACTATATAAAGAATTATTCCACAGAAGGTGAATATATGACAACACAAAATTTTAAAAAATCTATGACTGGAATTAGATTCTTTATAGTAAATAGTCTCATGATCAGATAGTACATGTCTAGTCTTCAATGATAATTTTTATTTAAAGACATGAATTTAATCAAAATATTGCATCGCTCTAGTCCTACCTGGAATGTGTATTGCGATGCAGTGAATATCGACTCGGAACGAGAAATCGTCGAGCCAAATTTGAATTCTATTTGTACTCCTTGCATTCACTACGCACAAATACCATTGGGAAAGGTATTAATCCATCTCTTTCTTCCAGTTATGGGTTAAATAACAGGCTAGATTGGGTTTTATAGCCTTGGCTGGCAACCAGTCTACCTCAGAAAGTAATGGCAACCAACTTCAGGATAATCTTCTGCCCAGTTAGTCATGTCCCGTAAAAGACATGATGGCCTAAGCTTGTATTACGTATGGTACTTAACTGACTGACTCACTGACTGACTCACTGACTAGTCCTCCAGGGAGGCGTGGTGGGGTAATGGACAACAGAATAAACTAAATTTGAATTCAAGTCGAACTCGTATGCATCCATCTCTTCTTTATGCAGCTACGGATAAATAGCAGGATATGTTGGGACCTGTAGCATTGGCTGGTTACCTGTTTAGGAAAAGGAATATTCAGCAAGTGTTGGATTATTTCAGGCAATATTGCCCAAAGCATATCCCTGTTGCTATAGCTACGGTATGTATGATGCTCCTATGACCTTTAGGTTTTACAACACTTGTAATTGAAACTATTATCGAAGATTCTGCCACCAAGTAAACGAAAAAAATATGACCAGTCAAGAAAAAAGACAGAAAAGAAAATTGAACGAGTTATATAAAATCATAGAAAGAGAGATAAAAATAATTTCAGAAAGTTTTAGTTAATACGAGGTTCTTTCAGGAAGTCGATGATCATGTCTCTTCACGTTTTTTTATATCATTTGTGACTAATAATGATTTCTTACGAATTATAGTGGAGTAGTCTACCACTAACTTCTTCACTGTTTTGAATTCAGGTATCTGTTGAGATTTAATCCGTAGTTGGTGGAGGAAGAAATGGATTCATAGTTTTCAAAAGAGCATTAGCGCTAAAAGAACATCACTGGTTTTGGACTTGTCACAACGAGCCTCTGTTCGCGCTAGTAACATTTAATTTATCCACTAGATAGATAGATAGATAGATAGATAGATAGATAGATAGATAGATAGATATGAACCAGCCAAGATAGATAGATAGATAGATAGATAGATAGATAGATAGATAGATAGATAGATAGATATGAACTAACCAAGATAGATAGATAGATAGATAGATAGATAGATAGATAGATAGATAGATAGATAGATAGATATGAATTTGGATAGATAGGTAGATAGATAGATAGATAGATACATACATACATACATACATACATACATACATATGAACTATCCAAGATAGATAGATAGATAGATAGATATGAACTAGCCAAGATAGATAGATAGATAGATAGATAGATAGATATCAATTAGCCAAGATAGATAGATAGATAGATAGATAGATATTCTTTCATGTTTAATATATTGCTGCTACATATAATTCGGTCCTCTTACTGTCTATCTAGAGCGCCTAAATAACACCCGAAAAAAAATCACCAATATTATTGACCCCGATCTGAGGTCGAGGCTTTAGTCACGTTTCTATAACAGTATAGTTGCTTCCCTTAGCTTTTTCTATAAATATTTTCATGTTCGGATGAACTTGAACTTCTTCGTTATGATACATAGATTTTATGGCCTTAAGCGCAACCCTAGACAGGCCCAGAGTTATCACCAAATTAGAGTTGAACTGGCTAAATGTAACGTTAAGATTATGACAAATGTTTTTACCTCCTGCTGGTTGGAACTTCCTTCTGGCTCTATGTTTTCTAACCAGTTTTAATCTACAAAAATTTAAATGCAATGTCAACCGCTATCTGCTACCTTGCTTATAACTCTTCCTCTATTCTCGCTCTCTAGCAATGTCCCTGTTTCTAACTCTTCCAACCCAGAAACACCTTACGTCTTGATGGCTTTACTACCTTCCTTCGGGTGAACTCGATTAAAAACGAAAATAGGTAAATCCACATTTATAAACACACAATATACCTTCGCTGGGATAAACATGAAATTCTTTCGTAGTAAATGCATCCCAAATAGAATATAACTTTTATTTTATAAATGATCTGTCAGTTAAGAGCCTTGCGTGATACACGCTTGAAGGATCATGTTTCTTTCGAGACATGACTAACTGGGCAGAAAATTTTCCCGCAGTAGGTTGCCAGACTGGTTACCGACCAAAGCTATAGGACTCAACCTGTTCTTTTATTTTAGCTATAGCCGGAGGTAAGAGATGAATTAATGCCTTTCTCAAGAGTATTTCCGCGTAACTGAATGCAATGAATTCAAGTGGAATTCGAACTCGGCTTTCCGATTTTTTCGATATCCACTGCACCTCAACGTACATCATAAATGATACTCTAGTTAAAAACAAACATTAATGAACATAGCAGAGAAGGTTCATATGCAAAATAATTATAAATGATGACATCAAATAAACACTCCCCTAACGCACTTATTCAAATCGACATTTGTAAAACATTGAATGAATGAAAGATTCCAACGTTTGCAGGCCATGTAACCCGGTATTATATATTCACTTTCAACTTTCGGTGTATTGTTCATGCTGTTAAAATAAACGAATATAGCCAATGCTGAATACACAGATAAACACGAATATTTCAAGAATTAAACGCGTTCAAAATCGTCATGAGATAAAACGCGCGGTGCCATTTATTGTTGATACATAAATACATGCGTACTAACTCCATAAAAGAAATTCGTAACGTCTACCCAAGCAATAAAAAAGATAGAGAATTTATTTTAAATCGAAAGATTTTCACATTATGCCACTGCAAAAAATCAGATGAAGCTAAATAAACAGCAAAACATAATAAACTTATAATAAATTTTTAATTGTTCTTTACTAAATCACTTTGCTAAGAGAACTGACATAGATAGATAGATAGATAGATAGATAGATAGATAGATAGATAGATAGATAGATAGATATGAACTAGCCAAAATAGATAGATAGATAGATAGATAGATATGAACTAGCAAAGATAGATAGATAGATAGATAGATAGATATTAAGTAGCCAAGATAGATAGACAGATAGATAGATATGAACTAGCCAAGATATATATATATATATATATATATATATATATATAGATAGATAGATAGATAGATAGATAGATAGATAGATAGCATTAAATAGATAGACATGAACTGCTCAAGATAGATAGATCTATGAATATGAACTGCCCAAGATAGATATGAACTGGCCAAAATAAATTGATACGAACTTGCCAAGATAGATAGATATGAACTGAATGAATGAATAGATATAAACTGATTAAAATAGATATGAACTGGCTAAGATGGATCGATATGAACTGATTAAAGTAGGTATGAACTTGCCAAGATAGATAGATATGAATTGACGATATATATATATATATATATATATATATATATATATATATATATATGAACTGCCCAAGATAGAAATGAAGTGAACAAGATCCTAAGCATTATACGCTGAATATGTTTATCATTTAAAATTCTTGTGACCAATGAGAATTGATGTCAGCATATTTCTAGCATTCTTTATCGTTGACAGTTCTATTTATCTAAGTTATTCTCATGTTAACCCGAAGAGTGAGGTTGTCTGTCTATTGTATCAGTGGCCAGCAACTTCACTTCTTCTCATCTATGATTCCGTAGACGTCTAGCATCACCAGCCTTGAGTAATCTATTAAACAGATAGGATCAAAGAAGACCAGCTTTCCACGCATGATGTTCTCTATTATTTTCATTCGGTATTTTGCATCCGAAGATTCTGCTAGGAAACAAAACCGTAAAGATTAAGCATGATTTATCTTGTCTCTATTCTGGGTTAGGCAGAAATTATAGAAGGGGTCCAATTTCCAAGTAAACCAGTTAAAAGACAGGTGAACATATATATTTATTTATTTATATTAATAATCCCACTTATTATCAGCTATAATAATTACAAAACTTCATTACAAACGTATTCTGGGAAAACACCCGCCGACTGTTCTGTGTGAAAAAACTTTTTTGATATATATATATATATATATATATATATATATATATATATATATATATATATATATAAGTAGCCAACCTAGAGAGCCAACAAACCTATCAAGGTTTCACCAAATTGAATCTTCAGGGCAAGCTAGCCCTACAGTTTATTTGCTACTAGTGTATTGAGCGCTTTACGTGTTAGGTTACTTGTCTCGGGGTTTTTTCTTTCGACTAGTATTTTGACTAATGTTCAAGGGCTTAGTTCGTTTCTTTTTTTGTTTTCATTTTTTTCCCTCTACGTTTATACCCGGTGGGTTTTTCGGGACGTGTTCAAAGACAAATTTACAGTTATATATATATATATATATATATATATATATATATATATAATGTAATGATTGTTACAATGTTTTTATAAATTCATAGTACCACTACACAAAAAATTTCGTGTTTCGAAGCCAGCCCATTATGTTTTTGGCTTCTTCTTCAGGTGTTTTTTTAGAAATGAGAATTATCTAGTTGAAAAGCCGGTTTATTTGTGTTGGATTTGTTTGTTTTGTTTGGGGGGGGGGGTGTAGAGGGGTTGGTCTGTATTTTGAGTTCTGTTGAATTTTTTAAGGTCTTAGGGTTAAGTGTTTTTTGTGGCCAAGTTCAGGATAGGTTAATCTATTAACCTTGTGAGGGCTGAGTCTGCTGGCGCCTTGCGTGTTGTTATTTGGTTTAGGGGTTGGTAGGTGTTGTTTTGTTTTGGAGTTGGTTTCTACTTAATTTAATTTATGCTATTTTGTATTATGATACTATGAATTTATAAAAACATTGTAACAACCATTACAGTATAACGCTCTAGATTTGTATCGAGCACTCTTTATAAAAGTAAATGCATGAACAAAAGGTTAATAAACCTACGAGTTCAACAACTTAGTTACAATAGATAGATAGATAGATAGATAGATACTAAGACAGCTGGTTCACTGTCTCTTACCAAGTAATTTTTCTCTCCAGAACTATTTTACATATCTATAAGTCAAGAATTTGCTCATGTTTAGAATACGGCTGTCACATATGTTCGGTGCCCCTGCTATTCCTATAGAGCTTCTCGATAAACTCCAAAAAAATCAGCAATAATATTCTTCCTGGCTTGCCATCTAGCTTCAGCAACTATGCCATCGCCATAAGGTTGCCATCTTTTACCTTTTCTATAAATACTTTCATGGTAATTCTTCGGATGTGCTCTTTGCTATGGTACCTCTCTTTGCTAAGGTACCTAGGTTTTCTTTAAATTTAAGTGCTGTTTTAGACTGGCGTCATGATCTCATAAATATAGAATTGAGATGACTGGATGTAGCTGTAAATTCTATGCAAACTGTTTCTCTTTTCGCATTTCTTTTTTATGGATCTTCCTTTTGGCCCCATGCTTTCTAGCCAGATTAACTATTAAAAAAATTAAACCGAATGTCGATTGCTATCCACTATCTTCCTGATTATTCTTCTTTTGTTTTCTCTCTTTAACAAAGCTTATTTTCCTAATTCTTCCATACCCAGTAACCTCTTGTTTTTCAATGGCTTTTAATTTTGATTTCCTGGTATCGATATCAAATAAGTTTTTTCGTCGAAAACTGAATTTTGAAGGCTAAATCAGTCCTCTGAGTAAATGGTATCATGGCTGAGACTAAGAATTACAATTATACCTACTTAGAGCCAAACCCGGAGTATAAACTAAAATAAAAGGACTGAAAAAAAATACAGACATATAAACAGAAACACATGCAAACATCTTGCCTTTTATATATATATATATATATATATATATATATATATATATTATCGATTTTCTGCATTATTGTAAGAACTGCAACCTTGAAACTTCTGAGTATTGTTTCTCATGTCTTTGTGTATGAGTGTATCAAAGTTGATTAAAATCGGACCACTTCTTCTATAAACCGATTTTTCCGATTTTCGATTTTCGATATTTATCGGGGGTAACTCGACACAAAACCTAGGTAAGAACACTCGTAGACGCTTACAGTACAACTATATCAATTTTCAAGAAAATCAGTTCAGCTGTTTCGGAGTCTATTGATAAAAGACACACACACACAGACACACACACACACATACACACACAGACAAAGTTCCATTTATAAATAAGTTTAGATAGATATTATATATATATATATACATATGTACGTGTATGTGTGTGTGTGTGTGTGTGTGTGTGTGTGTGTGTGTGTGTGTGTTTTTCAAACTACATGATTTAGCTAGATTACAGTAATATATTACATCTGTGTGAACTAATGTGCCAGGGGCATGATAAAAGTATGTCTTATATTCAGCAAAAATGATTGGATGGATATTTGACACCGCCCCTATCATTTGACTATACAGATATCATCAAAACACATTACGAAATACGAACTCATCTTGACAGTAAGATGCATATATATAACTACAGCGAAACAGTATTTTTTTACACGTAATTTTTCTTTGAATGCCACGCACTTAGAAACGTGATAACTCACACAGGTGTAAGAGTTTATTCAATTTTAAATAAGATATTCTTTTCTCATTTTCCATCCAGTCTTAAATTTCTACGTTATTAGAAACAAAGAATTCTGTGCTTCTTTACAGTGTCCTGTCTAATCACCGATGTGGCAGTTAATAGTGGGAATTTTCTTTCCAGATGATAAAAATTGCAGAGATAGAGATTCTTCGATTGTTGAATACTGAAAATATTATAGACAAAAGATGTCAATAATGATGAAAACAAAACAACAGTGAGTCTAATACTTAAAAGCAGAAACAGCAAAAATGAAACTTTGGAATGAATAATGAAGAAAGAATGTTTGTAGAATTGAACAACACATACTGTATGTAAGAGTGTAAACAGCGACTTTGCTATTTTCATCGTTTTACTCTAAGCAACCCGATAATGCCATTAATATGCAAGGAATTATTGTAAATGGATTACACGGAAAAACGTTATTGTTGAGAAAAGACAATAAAAAGCCAATAAAACCGCAGAATTCTCAGAAAGACAGAAAATGGTAATTGATATTACATGTAACTATTTAGAGATGATATCTAACAGAAAAGCAAGAAGCCGGAAGATATTTAAACAGCCGATAATTCCGAGAGAAGAAATGATTATTACATGACTTACGGTTATATATATAGCTATTTCAACAGCAAAATGGTGAGCCTGTGTTGCCAATATAGCATTACGCTTAAATTCACTAGGTTGAGATATCAAAACGGAAATCTCATAGCAAATGCCCTGAAAAGATTTATAAAAAAGACAGAAAGAAAAAAACTTTACGCCGAAATAAAAGTTAATAGATCGGGTCAAGACTCTTAGATCTTGATAGCAGAAGTATGAGAACAAATGTAGTAACAATATTCAATGCGTGGACAAATGGTAGATTTATAAGCGTGCAAGATGGGTTCTTGATGGAAACATTACTTAACAACTTTGTGTGAATGGATGACAAAACAAATGATAATTAGAAAAACTGTGAAGAGCCTACATCTTAAAAGGACATGCTGCATGGAAGGAATTATTGATTCAAAACTAGTATTGAAATTGCAAAGTTTAACATGAAAGATTCTTTTCTTTGTATAAAGTATAGACATTGATAAAGTATAGACTTTTCTTTTTATAAAGTATAGACATTGATAGCTGTTCGGTTTGAGGAATCAGAGAGCCGAGTTCGAATTCGTTGAGTTCGTTACATTCCCTGTATGACTCAAATACACTTGGGAAATGTATGAATCCATTTCTTCTTCCCCCACCAATGGGTCAATATCTAAACAGACTTGGTAACCAGACTAGATGACAGGTTAGTCTAAATTCAAAACCTGAACCGGCGACTAAACTGGCTTCACGACCAGATTTTAGTTTGGTGAGGAAGGTAAGGGGTGTAGCAGCACAAACAAACAAGAGCTGCTAAAGGAGAGATACACTTCTCAGTGAAGAAGGTGATCCACCCCAACTATGGGTTAAATAGCTTCACAAAGCAGCATTTGGCCAAGCGTGGTGAGTACGACTACACTTCTGAAGACATAGTCATGAAGACATAGATGAAAAGAAAGGTTCCACCCACAGGTGTAAGGAGGCTCTGGATTTGGTATTTGGTATTTGGAGGCGTTCTACTTTCTCTTCTTTGACACTATGGTTTCTTATACAATGAGACGATTCCGTTAGTTAATTTTCTAAGCGCCGCTTAGATGTGGCACTGGGCTGAAAGTATGGGGTACCCAGTAAGCATCGAACTCACAAGACGATTCTGATGGTTGATTTACTATGCGCCTCTTAAATGTGGCACAAGGCCGAATGTATGGGGCTCCCAGTGAGGATCGAAGTAATGTACAGTAATACACAAATTCGAAGGTGTGGTGGAATAGCGCAATGTTACTTTCATAAACTGAGGACAGGAAAAGAATCAACTAAGAAACAAAGGTGCCTTTTAAATTGTTAGGCATTTTTTAATCTCCTACATGGCAGTGGGATGTACTTTGTGGTCCAGTGGATATCGGCTCGGAATGAGAAATCGGGGAGCCGAGTTCGAATTCCAGTTGAATTCATTGCATTCACTTACGCGCAAATACCCTTGGGCAAGGTATTAATCCGTCTCTTCCCTCCAGTTATGGGTTAAATAACAGGACAGATTGAGTTCTATAGCCTTGACCGGCAACCAGTCTACCGCAGAAAGCAATGGCAACCTACTGCGGGATAATCTTCTGCCCAGTCAGTCATGTCTCTTTCGAGACATGATCGCCCAAGCGTGTTTCACGTATGGCACTTAACTGACATGGCAGTGAATGTTGGAATTCTCAGAGTAATTAAGGCTTGTTCAACGGCATATCAACATCTTATAGGCATTTTAATGTCGGAATTTAACTTTCTTGGGAGCTTTATTAATGATTGCTTAAATATTTTACTATTAAAATCTATTGCTAATTTTTTTCTATTAAAATTTATTGATGGATTTCCGTTTCCTATTAAAATCTATTGCTATATTTTTCTTTTTACTATTAAATTTATTGTTGGACTTCTTTTCCTATTAAAATATATTGCTAGATTTTTTGCAATTAAAATTTATTGCTACATTTCTTTTTACTATTAAAATATATTGCTAGAATTTTTACTATTAAAATTTATTTTTGGATTTATTTTTTTTTTACTTCTGAAATCTATTGCTAGATTTTAACAGTATTTACATGATTCGGACTATTGTCCTCATCTTTGTTGCTATTTGTACGACGTTTCGGTTGCTGTACGCTCCGGCCTTCTTCAGGTGCTAAGAATTTCGAACCGAACCCTATATTACAATGACGGAGGTATATCATACTCATTCCTCATAGTCCGAATAATGTACCTCTTCTTAGAAATATAGACAAATAGATATTAAAAGTTATTACTGGATTAATTTGTGTTATTAAAATATATTGCTAGATATTTTTACTATTAAAATTTCTTGCTAGATTTATTTTTGCTATTAAGATTTATTGCTGGATTTCTTTTAGCTATTAAAATGTTTTTCTGGATTTTTTTTATTATTAACATCTATTACTATGTTATTTTTAGTTGTTTTTTTTTTCAATATTAAAAATTATTGCTAGATTTTTTCTTACCATTACAATCTATTGCTGGATATATTTAGTTATTAAAATCTTGCTGGACATTTTTACGATAAAAGTGTATTTTATAATTTCATTGTGTTTTAAATACAGTTTTGTTGTTGAGTTTCTGTCCATAGCTGGGATCCTCCCAGGTGCTACTACACTTGTCAGGGTGGATCTGTGAACAACATTAATTGATAAGTAGTTTCACACTCCAGAAAACTTACCAGTCAGAGGCGTGGCTGTCGGATCTAGTTTACGACAACACAGATTATGTTTTCTTTATTTTGATTTGAATTGACAAAGATTTATTCATATAGAAAAGTAACAACAATAAAGGATTGTTCCTTATTTGTAAACACCTTGTATTTGAGGGAGGAAAATGAAGAGAGTAGGTTTTAAGAATATCGTATTAACAGGGCAGGAGAATCAGGACAAATAGTGGTTGTAACGGATTAAGAATTATTTTGAGCAATAAAAATAGAATCATAACTGCTTGAAAAGTGTTAGATGGAAAGAGATAGAAAAGACAGAAATGCAAGGAGAGACAGAGAGAGAAAACTGCCGTCCTATTAAATGTGATAATTCAATTACCGACTAAATGCGTGTTAATATATAGATTTTCAAATAGTATAAAACTTTTTTCACACTGAATTAATCTAATTAAATCTAAATATATAATTATACTTTTTGCCTTTTCAGTTCTGCAGGCAATCGTAATCCTTCAGCGAAGCCAAAGTATTTGATGATTTCATTAAAATCATTGAATTTTGTTTTTATTTTAACTAGCGCGAGTCTTTCTCGTTTCAGTGGATTTCAGGCAGATGTTTTTTATACCCCTCCTCCCCTTCTTTAGCGAAGATTTGAAGCTGTTTCGTTATCACTTGTTTTCACGGTAACCCCAACGAGGGATTGAGTGACTTTTAGTTCCTCGAGTGTGTCACGGAAAACAAGTTTACAAATGCTGTGAAAGCCGTGGGCATGCAGGCTTATCTACATGATTATAACATAGGATAATTCCTCTATGAGGTTGATCAAACTATTTTTATTAAATATTCGCTTATTTGTCAGCAAATTGAAAATAAATTATCTGTCTTCTTTTCTTTCTATTAATTCTCCTTAGTGCTATTTGATTGCTATTTGATATTTGTTGTTGCTGTGACGTCAGTTGCAAATAGTTTTTTCTGGAGGAGGGAGATTTGCCAGCTCTTAATCCGACTGTAGTTGTCCTTCTATACTAAATACTAAACAAGGCTAAAAAGTAAGTCTACCCTACTTTTTACCCTAAGCTAGATGGAGAAAAGATGAATTTATATATTTCTTAAAAGGTGAAAGCGAAATCAACGAATTTATATCAATTCCTTGGATATTAGGATCAGTTGAATCCATTGTATTCATTTACGCGCAAATACCCTTGGGAAAGGTATTAATCCGTCTCTTCCTTCCAGTTATGGGTTAAATAGCAGGACAGATTGGGTTCTATAGCCTCGGTAACCAATCTACCGCAGAAAGCAATGGCAACCTACTGCGGGATAATCTTCTGCCCAGTCAATCATGTCTCAAAAGAGACATGATCGCCCAAGCGTGTATCACGTATGGCACTTACCTGACTGACATCCTGCAGAAAGGCCTCTGATCGAGAAATTTGAAATTTTATGGAGCTTGAAGCCACCTTTTAATTGCTGCAGTCTCCAGATATACTCTTTCCCGGGGTGGTAGTAACTGTTAGTGCCCCATCTATGGACAAATAATAAACTTCTAACGAAAATCAAAACATTATGAAAGTATAAGAAGGACATTATATAGCAAAAATACCATCAATATATTTTATTTTAAAAATTGTCAACAATACATATTTATAGTAAAATAACCAACAAAAAATATTTATAGTAAAATAATCAACGATACCTATTTATAATAAAATTATTAAATTACTTCAAAGCTATAAAGGAAATTGAATTTCTGCATTAAATGACCAAAAGGGAGTTGATATTCAGTTAAACAAATAATTCAATCAATCTGCATCGATAAACACTTTTTCTTTTTGTTCCGTGTCCCTTCAGGACGTAGGCGATCATGGACTTCAACTTGCCCCTATATCTTGTCGCTCTTAATAATTGCCGTTTTGGTATCAGTCTCAGACCCTGCTCTACCATGCACTCACTTAAGTATGTCTCGCGCTGCTTTCCCCTGTGTCTATTCCCCCTATCCATTTTGTATCAGATTCTCCAAACCTTCCTTCCTCATTACGTGTCTCAGAAACCCCAGCTCTCCCTTCCTGATGCTAACTATAAGTTTCATTATCGTTTGCATCATATCCAACAATTTGTCGTTGCTGACATGCTCGGTTCAAAGTATCCTCAGCATCCTTCTCTAGAACTACATTTCTGCGGCTTCGAGTATCTCCTTCATCCTTGAAGAGATCATCCAGTATTCGCTGTTATGTAGAAGGGCAGATATCACATAACATAAGTTTTGTACTCTTTTTTGTTTTTGTTTTCAATGAAATCAAGGCGACGGAAAATAATAGGAAAATCTAGACGATGTTAATTTTTCCTGTTACTAATCAAATACATTTACAATCCTTGTTAAGAAAAATTATTAAAAATTAAAAATAATATTTAACGTTTCGAGAACTCTGAATAACTACTTAATGTCTTAACCATAAGCAAAACTTGGATTTCTTGAACTTCTTATTTATAAACTTAACATAGCCAACTATAAACTTACGGTAGTAAAATACCTTCCGAAAGTCATGAAACAGTAGTCTGTAATTCTATTAATACAAAGTGCTCAATGAAGATAGGTATTTTCCTAATCGTAGCTTAGATGTGGCACAAGGGCGAATGCATGGAGCACCCAGTTCGAATAGAACTCACTACCGATTCGCAACTGATCTATCGATACATGCTTGCTAACGAACAATTGCACCACGCTGAAGTGCCTCAAATGATTTTCTAAGCTTAGTACAGATGTAGCCAACGGTCAGACTTATGGGGCACCCAGTACAGACCGAACAAACTATTTAGTCGTAATTGATCTAGCCAGACAAGATAGCTAGCCATTGTATCAAATAGAAGGGCCCGCGCCTAATACAGTTAACATGTCCATTTATGTACTAAGTGATAATTAGTATATTTTTCTTTTATGGATGCGTGGCCGAATTGGTAAAGCGTCCGCTTTCTGAAGCCCTGGTTCGAATCTCACTTTGATCGAGTTATCAGGAAGGTGACTTCTTGTTGTTATCAATCTGGAGGGGATGGTCCTAGCGTGCGGCACCTTTAGAAAGTAACTGAAACCATACCACGAGTTGATCCAAGCCTTGTGAGTGAAATGGGATAGACGAGACCCTTTGTGAGCCGTCAGTTGTTGTGCTGCATGAAGCAACAAGTCATCGAGACCGAGAGATTTTTAGCGTCCTAATCTTGTTCAGACTGTTGTTCATGTCAAATAATACAATCTTCTAAAAACTGTGACTAAGGTCCGCTCAGCATCCTTGGGCTCTGTGGGTGTTGATCAAAAACAAATGTACCTGAACAGGGATCTACAACGGGGATTAGAAAACCACCCTAGTAGACAAGCATCCTTAGATACGTGTGGCAAGCCAAACAATATATATATATATATATATATATATATATATATACACTAGCACCTAATTTACTGGCAGTATTTTAAGCCTTCCTAAAACACGGAAAGGAAACTACAAGACCTCCTACAGAAGGTAGCGTAGACACTGACAAAAAAAGTCTACAAATAAACTTTAAGAAAACTGAATACATGGTCATCAGCAAAAGATGCCACCCAAAATGCCAAAATGCCAAATACAGGTGAGGGATACCAGAATAAAGCAGGTGCAAAAATTCAAATACCTAGGAAGTGTTCTAACAGGAGATGGAAAGTGCGACACAGAGATCCGAAGACGAATTGGCATGGCAAAGGACGCGTTCCAGAAGCTGAGTAAAGTGCTGACACACAGAAGTATTTCACTAGAAACAAAGAAGAGAGTGCTGGATTGCTATGTGATACCAGTTCTTCAATAGGGCACTGAATGCTGGACAATATCATCGAAAATGAGGACAAAACTGGAAGCAGCGGAAATGTGGTTCTACAGAAGGATGCTGGACCGAGCATGCAAGCAACGAGGAGGTGTTGGAAATAATAGCAATGAAAAAGAAATTAATACTGAGCATCAGGAAGAGACAACTGAAGTTCCTGGGACATGCAGTAACGAAGGAGAGCTTGGAGAACCTGATACTAACAGGCCAGATAGAAGGGAAAAGAGGCAGAGGAATGCAGCGGATAACATATTTGCAGGGCCTGATCAGGTGGATGACGGAACGGGAGTTGCCAGGAAAGGACAGGGCACATAGAAGAACAAGAAGAAGAATCTAAGGATTTGCTCAAAGGTAACTTCAAAACTGGAACGAATCTGATATAACAAACAAGAACATCTTTCACACAAATCGTTGAATTTTTTGATTTAAAAGAATATGATATACAAGTTAAAATTTCTATGAATAAAGACAAAATGAAATCTTATCTTAACCGAGGCGTTTTATCCTCTGAGAGACTTTATCAACTTAAGTGTCCCACAAAGAACAAAATTTCATCGGTTAATACAAGTTTTCCTTTGTCTTTATTCATATAATCATAGTCATATTTATCTGAAATTTTTACATAGAAATTTCCGCCAGAACAGCTTTAGGCAAATGAATGACAAAGTGGAAAATATGATGCGTTACTCGTTACGTCCTTTAGGAGTTTTTGGAATAAATAAGTGTTTTGTTTATGGAATTTGTATGAAGGAGAGAGGCATAAAAACGTAAGCATACGTTATAATTATGACTGTCAGTTAAGTGCCATACGTTATACAAGCTTAAGTGATCATGTATCTTTCGAGACATAATTGACAATGCAGATTTTCCTGCAGTAGGTTACTATTTCTTTCTACAGTAGATTGGTATTATGTATTGGTATTATTATGTACCGATAAGAAATTCGAGTTAGAATGCTGATATTTTAAACTTAAGTTATTTTTTTTTAAATCAGCGTTTCTATCGGCGCTTAATTATAAAAGGTGCTTGCGTTTTTATACTCTGTACAATTCCTACACATATGTAATCTCATCAACAAAATCACTTATTTTGTCTGATGAAGTACTAAATGACGAAACATAATACACAGAATGTTTTTCCCTTTTTCTATCATTTATCTAACACCTGGATATTTAAATTGAATTGACAAATATATCTATCCAAATACGTTCGCTGCCAGCTTTATTTATTTCACTTAAATCAAGGAAATAAAGCCTCTAAGACGCACGTGGTTACTGAGTGCAAAAATATAACAAAAAGAAAAATATCTTAACGAGTGAGAACAAGAAAAAAACAAGGACTAAAATCACAGTTACAATGGTGAACATTTTAATGAAATCTTTGAAGATCAAATCCGACTAGAAAGCAAGAAGCAGGAAGAAAGTTTAATCGGCGAGAAGTGCGAGAGAAGAAACTGTTTGCATAGAATTTACGGTTATATCTACTATCAAGTGTTGAAAACTTGTTGCCAATCTAGTATTTTCGTTTCTTTTTTTGCAACAGCAGGAATTTGGATTTAGGACTGAAACATACATTTAAGATATGTCCAATAGAACCATAGCTGTCAAGCGCCAGCCTAAATAATGTATTTGCATGTCAACTGCACACCTGTGCCTGATGTGGAATTGCATTAATTTGCTGGAATATGCTATCAGCAACGAAGTACCTTTGCGAACATAACGGAACAACAAAGATCTAAATGTAAACGTGTAAATGTGTACGTCATGCCGGTTAAAAGATTCGTGGTGTATCCGAACTAAAAAAAAAAAAAAAACTTACACGCTCACATCGTGACGGAGCTGCCAGGTCATCTGGAATAGAGTGAGTTTGTTTTGTTTTAGTGGTATGTCATATAAT
Source organism: Ascarosepion bandense (assembly GCA_037127315.1). Classification (NCBI taxonomy): domain Eukaryota; kingdom Metazoa; phylum Mollusca; class Cephalopoda; order Sepiida; family Sepiidae; genus Ascarosepion; species Ascarosepion bandense. Next base: position 1,920,775 of record JBBBDQ010001317.1, read on the forward strand.
ACCGATCAAATCTGATACTGCTTAACTTTGGGTAATCAATATATTCAGATATTTTTTACCGTGATTCGGTAAACATTGGATATTTAATGGTTTTAGGATAACGTACTTAGAAATCAAGACTTAAAATTCTAACACTTTAACTTACATAGAATACTTGGTTTGAGATATAAGCTTATTAAAAAGTGCACATGATATGAGCTTCATATCACATGGACACAAACAAGATTTGAGCTTAATATTACATACAGAAGCACGGGTGATGCACAGTGAAAACACGCTTGCTTCGTATGTGGTTCGTAAAATAGTTTTCAAACTATAGTTTTACACATCTTCAAACATCTAGAGTTATCCAGATAAAGATTATCGCTGGAATAGTCAGAATATTGTTATGCTTATAAAATATTCCATAAGTAAACGGTAAAAGATACCATTAAAATACGCTAAATATTTCTAAATAAATCTGAGATTAAGAAGATTCATATCATATTTTATTTAGTTAGTTAAACATGACACACGCTTGGGTGAACATATCTGAAAAGAAACATTTTTGACTAGGCAGAAGACTTTTCAGCAGTAGGTTGCCATTTATTGTGTGGTAGATTGGTTACCAACCAAGGCTACAGAAGACAATCTATTCGGCTACTCAACCTATAGCTGCAGGGAAAAGAAATGGATTAATATCGTGTAAGTAAATGAAACGATTTCGACTAGAATTCGAGCTCGGCGCTCTGATTTCTCATTACCGAGTCGTAATATTGTGTTTAAAGCATATCTAAAAGAAAGTACAGTTTGATTTGCTATCAGTTGCTTTCGAGTGGAAAAAATAACGAAAGAAAATCTAATTCGGTACATCGCTAAAGTTTATTGCAAAAAGAAATTTTACACGTAAAATAAGGTAGGATGTATAAATATATCTGTGCAATCAAATCGGGTCAAAATGTCTAGTTGATGTTCCAAAACCCAATTGTTAACGATTGCTCGTCCCTTAAATAGACAAGGAATATTGAAATAAAGTATTTCATTTTGCTACAGCCAGTAAATATGTCGGGAAGCAAAAACGGATCGAAAAAAAAACGAAAAGGCGGAAGATAAAATTTTGATTGCCTGCTAGAGTATGTATGTGAGCGCCGGCAGCAAGGCGTCATGTGCAAATAAATATAATGAGGAGGAATAAAATAAAATATATATATAAAAATAAATAAATAAATAAAAGGAAAGAAATGCGTAGCAGACAGATGAAAAGATGGCAGGGAGGCGAAAGCAGGTCCGAAAGAACTTTGTTGGAGGTCGGCTAGGAATTAAGCTACCGATGCAGAATGAAATAATTTGCTTTCTCTTTCAGATACTTCTCTTCGGGAAATAACATCGATCAAATATCCACTCCATGCACAGGAGTGGGGAGGAAACACACACATACACTTACACACATATATATGTGTGTGTGTTTTGTATACGCGTATATGCGCATTGTGATTCATATGCTTGGACAATAGATGGCATACAACAAATACGTACACACACACACACACACTCACACACACACACATATATATATAAGGATCATAAAATCACAAGATTGCTCATGCATGACTAGACACTTCCAACGAAGATCATAGTGTAATATCTGTGACATTTTTTGAAATTTTTACCCACCAGGAAAACTTTTATATATGAACAAACCATGCGCCTTACACACACGTGAACACAATCAACCACGCGCACAGACACACACAAATACAAACACACACACACACACACACACACACACACACACACACACACATGAATATATATATATATGTTTCTATCAATAATTTCGTATAACAAAACTTTTTTCTCTATATTTATTCTGAAAATACAGAATCGTGTTTGCTTTGACTAATAAGTATTCCTGGTGAGATTAAGGGCTTTAACAAAAAAGGAAATTGTGAAATTATGCTGAAAAGTACATAAATATTTTGTGCGTACAAAATCATTTTTTCGACAAGAGACTACATATTTACTTAAGGACACATATGCATATAGATATATCTAGATATACGCAAAACATAAGTGTCTCTTTGTCTATATATATAGATATTCACAAATATGAGGTCAAGCAAAAAAGTTTTCCCTCCGATTCAGTCTCTAAACTATGACCTAACTACATCATTTTTTAAAGATTGAAACGAGAATATTTCAACCCCCTCTCTTGCACACACTCAAAGACATGCATGTATATCTCCTCTCTGTCTCTCTCTCTCTCTATATATATATATATGTGTGTGTGTGTGTGTGTGTGTGTGTGTGTGTGTGTGTGTGTGTGTGTGTGTGTGTGTAAGCAATTATCTTTGTGTGTTCATATTAAAAAATGGTATTGTTTAGATGTGCAATTGTATAGATATAACCATCGATTTGACGCTTTTTGGAAACACTTTTTCCCTCTCTCTCTCTCCCCCGATATCTTTGCACACACACACACACACACACACACACACACACATATATATATATATATATATATATATATATATATATATATGCCTCTGCGTGTGACAAAATTAAATGCCTTGCTTACACTCATTCTCTTTTGTTAAGCCTTGATTACTTCTAACTTTCTACTCCATTTTTCCACGAAATTACTAAAATCTTTTATCATGGGTTATGGCGCAGAAAACCTATTTGTAAGATTTATGCACAGCCTAGGCGACTGAAAAAATATCAAGAATGTAACTAAATTTTCTCCTGTAGTGCCAAAAATTTCGTCAGCCACATTCAGCCAGGAAAAAAATTTGAGTTTTTGAGTGTTCTGATTGTAGTCGGGATAAATAATTGGAAGGTCGATTGTTGAGTGTTACCCTACCTCTAGCCAATCGGCAATGTAAATAATAGGACTAGTTAACTCGTGTTCTTAGTTTTGTTACGATTTTTGTTTAGGGGAACCAAACACGCATCATGTCATGATCAAACACTCTAGTCTGGAAAACTTAAATAGCCACCAAAACTGTTTACTCTTCGATTTAAGGAAATTGCTAGGAAATGAAGTTAAGTCTTTCAAACGAGCAAATGGAGATTCTAATTTAAAAATGAAGGAAGAAAATTTGAATATCACAGCTACAGTCACTTTTGCACCGCTGTAATGTAGCGTCCCTGTGAAGTATCTATAAATACTTTCGTGGTATTTGTTATCTATGATAGCTAGGCTATATGAATTTAACCGCGAAGCTAACCGCTCGGGAAGAGACACTGGAGAGCCGAGTTCCAATTCCAATTGAATTCGTTGCATTTACTACGCACAAATACCCTTGTAAAAAATATGAATCTGTTGCTTCTCCTTCTAGCCATGGGTTAAACAGCAGGACAAATTGAGTTCTATAGGTTTGTGTGGCAACCAGTCTGCTGCAGAAATAACAACCTACTGCAAGAAAATCTTCTACCCAATCATGTTTCTTTCGAGACATGATCACCCAAGCATTTATGACAAATAGTACGTAATTAGCATACTCTTTTACAGCAAGGTTTCATCATTTAACAGCTGAAATGGCTAGATGCAACCGTAGTTCCTATGCTATCAGTTTCTTTTCTCGCAATTATCGGTGGTGAAAATATCTCCCAGTTACTTGCTTTCCGGCCAATTTTGATCTTCATAACTATTTAAATTTAATGTCAATTGCTATCTACTGTCTTCTGATCCCTTTCCTTTTATTGTCCTCGGTCTTTAAGGTCTTTCTTTTTTGTATTCTTTTGTACTCATTAATCCACTGGATTTAAACTTTTGAAGATCAAAATTAACTAGAAAGCAGAATGATTTCTTTGATTACTGCTACCACATCTAGTTTTGTGCTCCTGCTATATATTTAGAGGTTCTTGATAAATTCCAACGAAGACTCTGCAATATTATAGATTTAGACCTGGCATCGAGGCCTCAGTTACTTTCCCACCTTTTTTATGAAGTTTCCCTGTGCATTTTATAAATACTTTCATGGTAATTGTTCTAATAGATTTTTCTTTGATAGTATTTGTGCATCTAAGCGTGATACTAGATTGACAGCAATTTACGGTTAAAATGACTAGATTCAACAGCTTCTTTTCTAGAACTAGTGGCTCATGAAACACTCTTCCGGCTTCTTTTTTTTCAGTCAACTTTGACTTTCAAAAATTTAAATACAACGTCACTCGTTATCTTGTGACACGATAACTAGGCATATATGTATTTTATTATAATAGATTAAAACAGAAAATAGATTAGAATAGAAAATAGTTTAAAAACATATTTAACAAAAGTGAAAAAGAAGAGGAAAAAATAAATAAATAAACGCTTTTTCTTTTATGAGGAAAATTGTGGAAGAGACAAAAGTATCCGATTACTGTTTTAAATCCTACCACTCTTCCGGTAAATATTTGACTCAGTGATTTAATGTGATAAAGAGATAAAGTTCAGGAAAGTTTGGGGGTGGGTTTTCGAATGACCAGGTGAAAGGCTGTCTTTTACTGTATCTTGACCACACATTAAGAATTTTCCGGCGGAAGCTTTATTAAGATAAAAAAAAAGATAACTGAAATTTCAGACTTACAGTCGCAAATGTTTATCACCGGCGGTCTAACGCATTTCTGAATTTCCGGATTCATTTTAAATAAATAGAAGTTAGTGAGTCTTCAAAGTGAGTTCCGCCGGGCATGTGCTTGAAGTAAGAATCTCCGTTCGTCTTGTTTCGGTCAGTTCGGATTTGTTGATCTCCATTAATTAGAGTTAGAGCTGAACGTCACATCGCCTGCCCCCAACCTAACTCTAAACGAAATAAAGCATCGTTTCAACTCATTCAAGTTGTGGAAGTTCGTTCCTTATATCTTGTACCCCCAGCTTGAGGCTCGGACATTTTCAACAAACTCCCGGCAAACATCACAGCGTGGAGAACGGCCGCCGGGGAAATTGTTCGGACGGTCCGCTGGGGTGTTACAATCTTGTATCTTTTAGATTCCCGATCTTTTAGATTCCCGATCCTTAATAATGTTTCTATTTTTCTAATCTTCTTTCACGCTCTGTAATCCATTGCGACTTAGTGGCTTTGTTGACATGTTTCAGGTGAAATGATTAAAAATATGTTTTAAGACCGAACGGAATAATGTGACGCCGGAATCCGAAAGCGCATTAGATGCTCTGCAAATGCTCAGCCAATTAGACAAATTAGGAAATAAACAAATTTCTTTAGAAACAAAAGAGAAATTACTGAATTATTATATAATGTCAGTACATCTATATAACAGTGAGTGCTAGATAATCATCTCAAAAATGAAGAAGGGACTAGCGGTAGCAGAAACATGATACTACAAAATGATGCTGAGAATAATATGGGCAGAATAATAAAGAAGTTTTAAGAAAAATGGAATCAAACGAAATATATGTTTAGAATGAGAAAGAGAAAATTGACATTTCTAGCAGACATAAGGAAATTGGGCTTGGAAAATTCGACACACACAGGACAAAAGAGGCAGAGGAAAACAAATAAAAACGTTACAAATAGCCTTGTGTACATGTTTGGCAGAACAGGGATTAGCAAAATTTGTAAAAAGACAAACCTTACTTAGAGCTAAAATGTCAGGACGTTATGATGAACTATGATCCCTCATGTTTTGAAGAGACACGGCGCAGTAGAGAAGTAATTTGATTGTTAAACTTATGTTAATATATTACAATATATCTCTGATCACATTTACTAAATGTAATAGGTATGTCGAAAAATTCAGGAGCAAATATTTATTTAAACTTTTTTTTAACTATATACATAAAGCTTTAACACTGTATTACTAGCACATTAATTGATATATTTACAAGTAGTCGCCGTCGAGGTTGATGCACTTGCTCTATCTATGCATAACTATCTATTTATGTGCTGGCTCCCTTTCTGATCATGAACGATCATGGCTTTCCAAGCCATCATATATCTTGTTACTAGAACCAATATCTTTTTTTTTTACCACTACTTTATTTTTGTAACCATTATACTTTACCAATGCTTTATATTGGTAACCGTTCTTTTTTTTCTTGGACACAACATCCTTTCATGGACGTGGGTAATCCTGGATCTTCAAGCGTTCTTTTTTCTCAAAATAAAATTTAACCGTTTATGATTGTTAAATCGATTCCTCTGAATCTCTTTCTTTCCGTTGTTCTATGAGCAGTATATTCTCTAGGCGCTCTTTCCTCAGTCTGTGTTCAAGAAGCTTGTCTTTTCTTTCACACATTAGTATCCCTATTTACGCTAGAAGAAAAATAATCACTATGTTTATCTTTCAACATATTTGCCAAAAGCAATCTCATCCCAATGAGACAAGACCTGTATACAAATAGTAATTTATTCTTTTTCATAATACTCTTAATTTTACTTTCAAAATTTATAAGGATGTCGAACAGTAAATCTAAATTTGTGGTCAACGATATTAAAAATGTACTCCTAAGCTTTAATGTCAATAACGGTACTTCTGGCTCGACAGCAATATCAAGATATTTATTCACGCAATCACGCCCCAACCGAATGTGACACAAGGTCGAAGTTTACGTGAAATTTCGGCAAAGCCAAAAAATTGCTCAAGCCCCCTCATTACTTCCCATTTTGAGGGTGTCTCAGGCAACAGGTAATGACCTCAACCTACTCTGAAAGACGAGATAATGTCTGAGAGATGAACTCCTGGGGATCAATAGCAATATCAATGAATTACCTGGCAGTTAAGTATGCAAAATACACATGATATTGTGGTGGTATTTAATGGATAAAAAATTAATACACAATCTGTTGCTTTAGACGAGTATATTTTTGATGTATTAAATGAATATTTTTGATGCATTAAATAAATAATTACACAGTCGAGTGCTGGGTAATTTTTTACCTGTAATCCGAGCGTACGCGCTCGGGTAACCCACATTAAAAGCCTACCTTGTGTCACAACTCGGTTCAGTGGAGGAATTGGGTAAATCACTTATTGGCTAAACAATTTGCCTATATTTAACCAGTCAGTGTTTAGTGTTCTTGATAAACCGAGATTTCAAATTTTGATTTTCAAATGCTCTCATGTATGGTGAACTGCCAGAACAGATATATTTACGTTCTTTGGTTTTTCATTACTTTTATCTTATCCTAAGCTCAATAGCTATCCATAACTGCTATATCTCGCTTTGTCCCATGTAAGCAGAAGTTTATTAAATATTTACAAAATGTACTCGATCCTTGCAAGATGAACAATTAACTGATGAGGATTTCAAATAATTATTACGCTTATTCTAGCATTGCAAAATTTCAGAAATAACAAAAATCGCGAGAGTTATACTGTGTTTATTTGCAATTACGGGTAGAGTAAAAATCTTGAAAATTACGATTATAAAATTGTGCCTTTTACCTTGATTTTAACAACGATTGGTAGAAGTCAACATTTAGAACTATTTTCGATAGGGAGACTGACTTATGCATAACTAATGTTTGTCTAGCACAATGATTAATACTGGAGCTTTTCGTGCGGATTCTATTTGCTATATTATCGCATTGGTATGCAAAATGAGACCGCTACTATCAAACAACGACAGGCATTAATTCAATAGAAGATAACGACATCAGTCTTTAGCATTCGTAAATATTGCCGTACAGTAGATGTCTCAACTTGTTGAAATATTTCTAGTTTTTCTATGTTCCTATTAAAACGATAGTTGCATGTCTACGATCCGGAAAATAATAAAAATATTATCATTAGTTTAGATATTATCATATTAATCTATGTGGTGTTGGCACCTTGGGGTGGTGTAATGGTTAGCAAGCTTGTCTCGCGAGAACCAGTTACAGCCTGAGTTCGATCCTAAATAGGGATTCCATACTTTCGGCCTTGTGCCACATCTAAGCGGCGCTTAGAAAATCACCTAGGTTTCTAACATGCAGTGTCTTTAGGCGATTTGCAATAACGGATTTTTGGGCACTTCGCCGTGGTATAATGGTTAGCAAGTTTATCTTGCTAAATTCTATTAAAACTGTATAGTGAGTTCCATACTCACTAGGCGCCCCATACGTTCGGCCTTGTACCACATCTAAGTGGAGCTTAGAAAATCAACATATTAATCTTTGTTATCAAACTAATCGTATCTCAGGCTTTTTAGCCAGAATATAAAGTCTAGTCTGGGGCGGACTGGTTTTTAGCCAATAACTCTCCCGGGTGAGGAGAGAAAAGTCATTAACTGAAGTATAACCCAAAAGTAGAAGTATGCTCAGGTGGTATTTCAACATTAAATTCTGCCTTGTGCCAAATTCACTGTAAATGAGCAATTTAATCGTTTTATTTTATTTTTGGTGCAAAAGAGGCATATTGTCCAAATTTCAGTTCCGGGTTGCACTTTCTTTGTGGAATAGCTATGATCAAACGGTGATGCACGCAACGTATCAGCAGGTAGAGTAAAAGGCAAACTAGAAAGTCCTTGGAGTTAGCTATATTGTCGCGTCAATGATCATCTTTATTTACGACCTTGTATGAAATCTACCATCGTAGTAGATAGGTAAGTAAATAAAAACTTCCTTTACAAATTAATATTTATTTCATATTGTTAAAATTTAAAATTTTTCTTTATTTTTTTATTATTGCAAAAGAAATTATCAAACTCTATGCCACGACTGATTTGCTGGGGACAATGAGAAAGCTTCTCCAATTAATAATTTTAAAAGCCAACTTCAAACAATGGTCTTCAAAAGGCAAGATACAATTAAAGAAAGGAACGTTACTGAATTTTTGCTTGCCCTCAAATATCTGAACTTTTCTCTGACAATAGAAGAAAATTAAATAAAATGTTCATAAATCCATTTTATGTAGAATTTATCTTGAATTTTATAAGATATTTTATATTTTCAAATAATTTCGCTTTTCTCCGTCTTTGGATCTTTTATTTATTTATTTTTTTTATCTTTTTTACGATTTTAATCTTGAGGAAACTTTGCCTTTGGCAATTAGCAGTAATGTGTGCTGTTGGTCACAGGCGTGTATGTGCATCGAACTTTTACTCGTTTACTGCAAAAATAAAGTCAGAAAGGCATTTTAATACGTGTTTCCTACGTTATTAATTTTCATCGAGCAAACACTTCGTTCTTCACGCACATATATATGATGAAGCATAGTTGATGCTGTATTCTTGGGTTAAAGTGCTCAATACCAGGGATAGAGCGTGTGCAAATATAAAAGCGGACATTAAAGTAAACTCCCAGCGTTTACTTTATGTTAAACAAAATCGTCAGACTATAAGCGTTATATTTTTGATGTTTTGGATAGAACGCTGTCGACACTGCGTTTTAATTTCAAACTCCCTTCGGAGTCTATAGTTTACGGACACACACACACACACACACACACACACACACACACACACAAAGTTCCATTTATAAATAAGTTCAGATACATGTGTGTGTGTTTTATGCGTTATGTGTGTTTTGAGGGTAACACAGTTGATATATCATCACAGATGTTGTATATATTATCAATACTTTATACAAAGCCTTTTATAAAATTATAGTAAATACTGTAGGGGATGTGCGTTGTGGTACAGTGGATATCGGCTCGGAACGAGAAACCGGTGAGCCGAGTTCGAATTCCAGTTGAATCCATTGTATTCACTTACGCGCAAATACCCTTGGGAAAGGTATTAATCCGTCTCTTCCTTCCAGTTATGGGTTAAATAGCAGGACAGATTGGGTTCTATAGCCTTGGTTGGCAACCAGTCTACCGCAGAAAGCAATTGCAACCTACTGCGGGATAATCTTCTGTCCAGTCAGTCATGTCTCTTTCGAGACATGATCGCCCAAGCGTGTATCACGTACGGCACTTTAACTGACTGACTGTAATACCAGCAGGAATTGCTTCTGAAAACACTCAATATCTCATCGCCAGGTTTTTTAGGTTGTTCTACTAATGCACCCTCAACGCTACGAAAATAAGAACTTAATTAGGCGGGATTTAATGGAGTTCATTTTGAAATATGTTTCTAGTATTGGGCGATAGATGAAAACAATGTTTTAAATTATATAAAATTGAATTTATGAATCGTGCATCAATCTTCTACATTTTCTACTTCCGATATAACTTGTATATACGTATATGTATAGATATACTCAGTTTGACACGCTTCCAAAAATATTTTAAGGACCAAACCTCGAAACACTGATTTAGGAAGCGAATCTATCTGAACACTTTCACAACAATCTTCGTATACATCATCCTCAAAGAAAGCAAAAATTGCAAATCACTTTATAAAAAAAAACGTACCAAATATCAGTACCGGATTCAAACTACATTTCCTGCAATTGTTCATGAAAGGATGTCTTGAATAGTGGATAGCTTATTTTTTATTAGAAAACGTCGTGAAAATATTTTGTGACTTCCTATTCGATATCTCGTGTACTTTTTAACTAGCAGCGACTTTTCACAGTTATATAAAAATAAATCCCTGAAGATGCTTATCTATAACAAAATATAATTTTCTTTCAAACTAAAAAAATAAAATACAAATTAATATTCTCTTTTTTACAAAATGAATCTAAATTTCCCTTGAGATTTTGAAATTCATCTTGTTCTTCTTTACAATTAAATTAAAAATTATTTGAAAATTTGAAAATATAGTTTAATGCTATTTTAAATTTTAAAGTGTTTGAATATAATAAAGTATAATTTTCTTTCAAACTGAACAGACAACTGATTTAATATTTGTATTTTACGAAATAAATCTAAATTCATCTCATGGCTCTTCGCAAAAAGAATTCTTTAATAAAAAGATATTTGTTTACTGAATTGACAGTGCAAGTTTCAATGCAATTTTCGAGGGTAAAATTTTTTAAAGTATATTGATTTATTTTCATTTTAGCTAAAGTAATATTATTTAGCATGTTTGTTAAAAAAGGAAAATTCTAAATTATTAGCCCCTTCGATAAAATCCTCATGATATACGGTAATTCAATAACATTTAAATTCAGAATTATAAAAGAATAGACTACATTGGCTACAATTAAGTATTTATGTCATCAGCAACACCGTAGGCTCTCTTTTTCAACTAAGCAAAATGGCTTTCGCTTCTCTTGGTCAGATGCTGATGTATTAATAATTATTTCTGAAACGGTCTATCAATCTTTAGATAAGAATGGTGAAGCTCAAGCTGTTGGTTTGGAAATTTCAAAGTTATTTGAGAGGGTTTACCATACTGGTCTTCTTCGTAAGTTGAAATTTTATGGTATTTATGGACGACTCTTTTAACTAAGTTAACCTTTCTTATCAAATAGGGAAATGAAGGTTGTCTTGAACTGCTACTCTTATAGATCTTTTTTACACTAATTCCGGTGTCCTCTGTGTCTCTATCATTTGATTTAGGGTGTTTCAAATTTTCTATAAATGACCTTCTTGGTGGCATCAATTCTCGACTCTGTATAAATGCTGATGGTACACCTATTTACTCTTCCCTTAATACTAAGATTTATGGGTTTGATGAGATCAAATTAGCACCTGATTTAAAAATTAATCCGCAATCTGTTACTAAATGGTCGAAAAGTACGAGTTTGTTAATTTTAACACCGAAAAAAATGAAACCGTTCTCATTTAATCAACTGAGAGAAACAATTATTTATCTTACATTGTTAGTGCTTACCTTCAGGATAGTCTCATCGTGCGTTCTATGAATAACGTTTTCAGCTGACATGAAGAGAAATGATTATATTTAATCAATGGTTAAGAAATTTGGTTCACTATTTTTTTGTTAGATTGTTGTTGTTTTTTGTTTTTTGTTTTTTTTTTGCAAAAATCAATCTTACATCAACAATTCGTCCTTGCTTTGAATATTACTGCCACATCTGGCCTGGTGATCCTGCTAAATCCAATGAATCATTAATGTTATTGTCCTGACCAGGCATTTCGGTTTCAGTTCCTTGTCCACCGCCGTAACATGTATCCACTGTGCCTTTTCAGGGCAATTGTTTTGGTGAACTTTCCGTTACGGTACCTCGACTTTATGAATTTAAGTGCAGTACTAGATTGACGGCAAGTTCTCATTTTAGAGTTGAAATTGATGGATATAACCGTAGGTTTTATGCTAAGAGTTTCTTCTATCGCACCTTTCTCTTTCAGGTTTTTAATTTTTAGACTAGTTTTTAATTTTCAGACTAGTTTGATATTCAAAATTGAAATACAGTGTTAATCCTTTTCTTCTGTCCTTTTAATATTGTTCTTTTATTGTCATTTATTCTTGATGGTAGTCTTTTTCTCATTCTCGAATACTCAGTAATACCTCCCGTCCTTGCCTTTGTTGAATTGCTTTGGCTGAAATGATTACAATAAAAAAAACTACTTTCTTTTATTGCATTGCTAGTGTTTCGTTTTCTTATTTTTTTTTTAATAGGATTTACATTAGAACGATAATTGTGACCAATGATAAAAATGATTGTCCTGCGGAAATAATAATTTCAATATGTTTAAACAAAAAGTAAGCATTACCTTTTACAAAATCCTGTTAATTAATCCTGAGATTTACTGACTTTGAAACACATCTTTCTGTCAAATACTGGATATTTCAGCGATTTTAAAGTTGATTTTGATATTTTTCACTAAATGGCTGTTCGATGAATAGAGATTGAACATAATAATGTTTTTCAAAAGCCTAGTACCTTTATTCACATACAGAAATTCAGTTTTTTTTTCTTTTAATATTGATTTTCTGTAGGCTATACTTTCTAATAAGTTCAAAATTTAGCGTCAAAGACATTTAAATTATTTAAAATTCGTGTTTTCAGGAAGTAAGTTGTGGTAGATGGGCGTGTGGCAGTGTTTACAACGCTCACTTTTCCATTATGGTCGATTTGTAAGAGGTGATTTGTTGATTTCTATCGGCCTGGAGAGTCGATCCCAACCTCATCACTGTTGGAAAGTGCCGGAAGGCTATACTAATGTTCAACTCGAACATTGTCAATGAAATAACTAGATAGAAATTGTAAGGAAGGTTGCAGTAGTATAAAATCACAAGTCGTCATGACGGATAATTTGAGAAAAATTGACCTTGTTGCAAGTGGCGATCAAGTCAGATGTCTCTGACTCTGACTCTCTGACTCTCTCTCTCTCTCTCTCTCTCTCTCTCTCTCTCTCAACAGGATGTGCGGATAATTTAATGCGTAATGGCGTGGAACTCAGAGGGCAGGTTTCGAATTACTGTCGAGTTCAAATTATTTTCTTACGCACAAATATCCTAGGGAAAGGTTTGAACTAATCACTCCCCCACTAACTATTGATTAAATTATAGGACTTGTTTATGAAAAATTGTTCTTATCGCGAAAATATTATTTACTCGCAAAAGCAATTGTTCTTACAATCCAAAATAATTCGGCTTTAAATAACAAACAAAGGGTTGATAACTCGTACAAAATTAATCTAGGTTTGGTTCATTAGTCCTACCAGACTCGGAAAGGTATAGTCAGCGATGACGCTTTATTGGATACGACGTACAAAGAATGTCGCTTGTTTTTAGTCAAGTCGCTGCAGTTTTATATATAGTTCTTATCGACGTTTCTCTGGTCATCTTCACTTGAGAAAAATATTCGAATTTCCAGGAGAAATAAGATCAACTTACAAATTTTTGCACTATCGGTAACCAAATACAAGGTTGTTGAATCAGAATTATTATGTCGGAAGAATTTTCAATTATGTGGACATCTATGATAAATATCAGGACCTGATAGTGCTAGAGAAAGCATCCTTTCGGAGGTTTGAAAAAGTAGGGTCTCTTGAAAAGAACCTGTACGAAAGTCACTTTCTTATCAATGGAATACGAAGGAAATAAAAATGATTTGCCACTGTGTATATGGCGAGGCTTGGATGTAAAGGTCTGGACTGGTGTAGCTTGTCTGACAATTTTCCCTGGAAATAGCGATAGTCTTGATGCTGTTTCTGTAAAAAAGAGGTTGTAATATAGTACAATTCGTGACTTACAACCACTTTTTATAGACGTAAACATTTTTTAACTGTCAAGGCGAGAAAGTAAGGCTATGGTAGCAATATTCTATTCGTAAATCTGATTATTGTAAAGATAGAACAGGTAAGGTGAAATCAGGTACTTTTTCTAGCAGTATAAGAAGCCAAACATTTTTCCAACATTTTTAACGCTTGATTTTCAATATGAATTTTACTTGAAGTCTTGGATGAGCTTGTTTCAATAAACGATCAAGAAGAATCTTTGAGACTGCAACTATTCATCGTGATTTATAAAAATTCATGGTTAGATCGGTAAAGATGAAAAGATATTAGCTTGAGTTTTGACCTATTGTAAGTTACAAGCCCTTAGTCAGAGCTAGGTTAGATGAAAGACGTTTTTACGGCGTAAAGTTCTATAACTATGTCATCTACTAGAAGTGCTAACACGTCAGTTTCTGTTCATCTCATCTTCTGACAAATAGAGAACTATCGGAAACAAATGAACCCACAACAAGAATTAGACAACTTCTGCACTATGTTGAACCAACTGCTTATTCCTCAAAATGTACGAAATAATAGAAAGAACATAAATAGCAATCAGCCTTCCCTCTTGTTTTCAGTTGAACTTACATAAATGGAAAATTTCTGCATATCTATCTATCTATCTATCTATCTATCTATCTATCTATCTGTCTATCTATATATATATATATATATACATATATATATGTATGTGTGTGTGTGTGTGTGTGTGTGTGTGTGTGTGTGTGTGTGTGTGTGTGTGTGATTGATTTGGAAAGGTTTGTCATTTAACTGAGTAGAGTCATGTATACTTCGAAGTTTCGGGAAAGCGCCAATATGGTGACCTCAATAATCAGGACGGTGTTTTATCTGCTATTATAAGACCGGTCACAAAAGCATTTAAAAAAGCCCTGATTAGTGAGGAAGTCATAGTGGGATTTTCTTGAAACTTCGAAGTCGGCATGACTAAGTAACAAACATCTCCACATCAAACCTATACACGCCCTATCTCTATCTCGAGACAAAATACCTTCTTGTTAAAACATCTTTTTATCAGTAAACCACTGGAAAAACAATTTTGGCACTAAGCATCATGTCAACTCAACACACACACGCAAATATATATAATATATATAATATGCGCTTCGTGTAGGAATAATTAACATATTAGTCTGAATCATTATCCCAGCAAGACTCAGAAATAATGAATTAATTATTGACTGCTAAAATACACCAGTTATAGTGATTGTCACATCAAATATTAATGTTGTATCTAAAACGATTTTTCAATCGACGTCTCTGCTGGGAACAAGTATTTGTAAAACAAAATCTCATCATATTAAAAGAAATTGAATAATTTTGTTCGTTGTGTGAATTGCATAAATCTTTACTGTACGTGTGCATGTGTATATGATGTTTTATATGCTCAGACTACAATATGTTTTTGTACACGAATATATATATATATATATATATATATATATATATATATATATATATATATATATATATGCCTCTCCAACAGGTGTTTTACTCATTCAACCTGACTGGCAACTGGGTATAACCCATTCACAGTTAGATCAGCCAAATGCAGACGACAATGCAACTTCCTCGGCTTCTTTTCTCGCACTTCCCGCCTGTGGAACTTGCTTCCATATTCATGCTTTCCTGACGGCTACAACCTCCAGGAATTTAAATGAAATGTCAATACTCATCTCTTAACTACTTGATTTTAGTTCTTTCTACACTACCATGTATATCCTTTCCTTTCTCTCCACCTTTGCAACTGTTATCACACCTGTATTTTCATCCTTCTTTTGCTCCTTTCTAATTGGTTCTTCTTTCTCTTCACTCTCTCCTATCTAATCTTTTTACTGTTATGTATCCACCAGCACATCAGTGGCTTTACCGCCTTGTTCGAGGTTTTATGATTAATATATATATATATATATATATATATATATATATATATATATATATATATATATTATAGTAGAGTCACCAAGTGGTTAGAAAGTTTGATTTCTGACGAAGGCTTCCAATCTCACCATTGTCGATTTGTCGGTAAGGTGACTTCTTGATATCAGTTTGGAGGAGGCTGTCCCTGTGTGTGGCACCTTTGATCAGTGCTTAAAAACTATACCACAAGTTGTGAGTGAATTTGAGTAAACGGCTTCCTTTAAGGAGCCGTCAATGTTTGTGAATTCCCAAAGTATAGTTACCGAAGGTTTGAGCGTCCTGGCCTTGTTCAGATTATTTTCACACCGGATAATGCGCTCTCACCCAGAAACTTTAACTAAGATCAATTGCGGGTGCTGAAAAAGCAAGAGTCTGCAACTGATATTAGTTACTCACCAAAGTAGGTAAGTATCCTTGTATACGAGTGGCTATATATATGTAAAAAAGAAATAGTAGTTACTTCATATAGTATTTCTTTTTCAAAAGTAAATGCACGATTATTTGGAAGACTAAGTTACTGTTTGCAAACAACTAATGGAAAATAATTTTATAACGAGAATGTTTCATAGTTTATTTAGACCTACCGCTACTTGCATGTATGAAACTTTGATGCGATTATTTACTTTGATCAGGTCTGACTAATGCACGATGGCCACACACCAGGCTTTGCATATCGTTATAGTAGAACTACCTGACATTGCTTTTTTGTGCGGGTACTAAAAAATCTAAACAGAGTAGCATTTATACAAGAAATCTGCGTAAATATGTTATCTTCTTAACCCTTTATGAGACAATTATGAACAAAAATGATCAATTCCTGTGTTTTATTATGAAAAATGAAAGTATACTTTAAACGAAATTTCCAAGTGATTTAAATATTTTACACAGATCGTTAGAACTACTTACAAATATTTATTGCTATATAATATTAATCCATTAATATGAAACTGAATGTTAGGTGATTCCCTCTCAGAAAAGATACGAAGTGACACAGATTGTATTCTAAAGGCAAGTGATGAAAATAGCAAGAACTGTTAACAATATATTAAATACTAAATTTCTATCAAGACAAGGCCCGTGGGCTACTCAAGGTAAAGATTTACAGTTCAAAAGGGTTATGACGTATGAGTAGTATGATATTAATGAAAGAGAATGATATACGAAGTGAGGATAAGGCGGATAAATAAGGACAGACCTCTGTCTTAAAGTTACGATTACAGTTTTAAAACAAACAGAACAAAATTTGAACTAAAAGGACACTTAACATAAAAAGCAGTTGAAATTTCAGGGAAACGTAAGAAAAGAAACCTTGGAAAATATAACACTCACGAGACATTCAAAATCGTGGCAGAAGGAAACAGCAAGTAACTGACAGATGAGGGATGGAAAACAGCGGTCACAATGGTGGCAAAAATTAAAGACATACTTTTTTACAAGGTAGAGAATTTTGTAAAATAGTGAGAACCTTCATTGTGCACATGAAATTTTCGTTCGGTTTATTAAATAAATAAATAAATAAATAAATAAAACTAGGATTATAATTACAGATTTGTTCAAACATCTTATGACATCTTTTTAAAAAGGATTTTACAATTCTATTATCTGAGAACTTTTTTTCTCCACAAATAACATCCCTCTGGAACTTTTTTATAATCCTTATAGCATATTAAAAGATAATTCGTAGAGTTAATATCTGGTACATACTGTGAATAAGTGAAAATTGCCATGTAATATTTTTTGTTTGGTCACAAAAGAATGCACTTTAACGTAATTCTGATTATATGTTAAAACTATTCTTTAATATACTTATGGATTATTTGGGTCAACTGAGAGCAGTAGTTGTTTGAATCAATTTTGGTTTTTCGAAAATTCTCAAAGCAGGTTACACTCTCCCAATTACACTGTAACTACAATTAGATTGCACCTTTTGATGGAATAAATTTTTGTTCAATTAGTTTTGATTAGCCTACTATCTCTGGCATTACATATTGTAGTAAATTATCCACTTTTTATTGTCTCTTCAAATTTATTTTAAAACTAGAGGATTTTTATGAGAGACAGTTGGTTTGTTTTGCCTGTGTCGTGTAAATTATTCATGAAACTGTCAATACTGTGTTGTCCGGTTTTTCATCGTTAATCTTCAGCAAAAAGATTTTGAGGTAAACGATATGAGTCAAGATTCAGTCAAGTGCCATACGGGATTCACGCTTGGGCGATCATGTCTCGAAAGAGACATGGCTGACTGGGTACAAGATTCTCCCGCAGTAGGTTGTCATTAATATCTGCGGTAGACTGGTTGCCAGCCAAGACTATAGAATCCAATCTGTCCTGTTATTTTACCCATAACTGGAGGGAAGAGAGGGATTAATACCTTTCCCAAGGGTATTGGCGCGTAAGTGAAAGCAATGAATTCAACTGGAATTCGAAATCGGATCCCCGATTTCACGTGCTGAGCTAATATTCACCGCACCACGACTCACATCCTGAGCCAACATTCAGTCAGTTAAGTGCCATACGTGATACACGCTTGGGCGATCATGTCTCTAAAGAGACATAACTGACTGGGCAGAAGATTATCCCGCAGTAGGTTGCCATTGTTTTCTGCGGTAGACTGGTTGCCAGCCAAGGCTATAGAACCCAATCTGTCCTGTTATTTAATCAATAACTGGAAGGAATAGACGGATTAATACCTTTCCCAAGGGTATGTGCGCGTAAATGAATGCAATGAATTCAGCTGGAATTCGAACTCGGCTCCCTGATTTCTCGTTCCGAGCCGATATCCACTGCACCACAACGCACATCCGCAACATTAGCCAGCCAAAACCAGGTCTTCATCCCAAGAAAGTCATGCCCTGCATCTGATGAGAATGGAAAGAAATCCTGTACTATGAGCTTCTGCCAATTAATTTAACATTATATTCTGAAAAGTACTGTTTGAAATTGGACGAATTAAAAGCAGTAATACAATAAAACGCCAAGAATTGATGAACAGGAAAGATGTTTACATCAGCCAGATCTCTGGTTTTTTGACAACCAGGAAAAATGTTGCACTTTGGGAGAGATGTGTTACCTCACCAACTTTATTCTCCAAATATTACTCCTTCGGATTATCATTTATATAGGTCCTTGCAAAAAAATCTCACTGGTAAAAATTTTAATTTGTTGTATGACAAAAAACACTTTAATGGTTTCATTGCCGAGAAACCACCGAAATTCGGAGAAGACTGAATCTTTAAGTTGAAAGAATAAATAGATGAATGTTCTGCAGCAAAATGGTTAATAAATTTGTTTTTTTCCCTTAACAATCAGCAAGAATTTTCCAGACAACCCAAAATAATCATCTTTTTAAAATTTACGTTTGATGTATTTCTTTGAGTATGTTGGCCGCCTTCTGCTTTATACAAGGTTGGCTATGCTCAACTAATCTCTTGATTTTATCACTGTTAATGATATTTAATCTAAGTGATTTTCTAATATTTGAAGTGTTTTGTTAATTTTCACTGATGACGGCTGAAAGATCATGTCTGATTAACATTACAGTAAATATTTATATATTTTTTTCTTCAAATATTTTCATGCCAACTGCTCTGCCGATCTTCTTTTCTTTGTTCTCTGACCATATCTATTTACGCGAGCGACTAGACTGACATCAAAGTCCAACCCTTTTACCGTTGAAATATCTCAATGTAACCGTCTCTTCTTCTTTAATAGTATGTTCTCTTGCACTTCCCCTTTGTAGAACACTCTTCCGCTTCTTTGCTTCCCTGATAACTACAATCTCTAAAAGTTTAAATGCAATTTCAATTATCATCTTCTATTTCCTTGATTCCCATCCATCTCTCATCTTTTCTTCGACACCTTCTATACCTTGTTTTTCTTTCACTGTAACACCCTGTGCACCAATGGCAGTTTTTCCTTTCTTGAGGTAGAATGGTATGTTTAAAAACATTAATATGACAACTGACAAGATACAATCAAAAGCAATCTTTGATTTTCTGTAATAATTTTCTAAATGCTAATTTTGTTAAACCTAAACGCTCTTCGTGCCATCTAAAAAACTGAATTAACATCTTGACTATTTGTTAGTATATTTTTACAGTTAATTTTAACATCGATTTCGGCTGGCTTCCGTAGGCATGCAACGTAAGAAAACGTGATTTGTTGTTATTGTTGTGGTTGATGTCTTTTGTTGATTTTTTGATGATTGTATTTTTTTTTTGCAATACTTCTATATTGTACAATAAAATATATCCTTCTATCGAATTCAGTGTTTAACATATTAAAATTAATCTATATGATAAAAGCTACACACAAGAGATAGATTTTTACAAGACTCGCGACGTGGGTGAACTTTACGAAAATAAAAACATTTAATTACATTTATATACTTTGCTTTTCGGAACAGTATATCCACCTTGTGATGTGCGTTGTGGTACAGTGGATATCGGCTCGGAACGAGAAACCGGGGAGCCGAGTTCGAATTCCAGCTGAATCCATTGTATTCACTTACGCGCAAATACCCTTGGGAAAGGTATTAATCCATCTCTTCCTTCCAGTTATGGGTTAAATAGCAGGACAGATTGGGTTCTATAGCCTTGGTCGGCAACCAGTCTACCGCAGAAAGCAATGGCAACCTACTGCGGGATAATCTTCTGCCCAGTCAGTCATGTCTCTTTAGAGACATGATCGCCCAAGCGTGTATCACGTATGGCACCTATACTGACTGATATCCACCTTAATGTTATACTTACATTGTTATTACAACTCTTTCTTCCGGCCAATTTCAGGTGTCTGCTTTCGACTTTGTGTATTGGAAGTTACTCACAAAAACATTTATTCAAGCCACAGGGGTATATTATTTTCATTTCACTTTCAACTGTTTGGGGATATTTTATATGAGTTAATACTGATAAGTTTTATTCACTTTTGTATCGCGTATCCCTCTCTTCTACTTCTATTTTCACAGAAGGTTACGGAGTGCAAAGACAAGTATCTGAAGTTAGCCAGGGGTTACAACGGTCCTAACGTTGTAAGTATAATAGTTCAATGAGCAAAGCGTATGATATTTCTTCTTTGTAGATATTCCGACAAAACATTTTACCCATACAATCATATGGAGTATCAGCTGTTCTTAGAAACATATTCAATATTTTTTTCAGTATTTATGTATGCACCAACAATGTAATTGTTAATCAATTTCCAATGAAATCGACATACTTGATATTGAAATATATAAATTTTAATAGTCAATAATATGTTCTACTCTTTATTTTTTTCTGTTATTTCACTAATAAAAATCTGGTGTCATTCAATTTCATTTGAAAATTGTTTCAGTTAGCTAAATGCCAGACGCGATACACGCATAAGCGATCATCTCTTTCTACACATGATTGACAAAAGCTGGACTGTAGGTTATCATTTCTTCTTGCAATACACTGGTTGCCAACCAAGGCTATAGAACCCAATCTGCCTTGCTATTCAACCCATAGCTGGAGGGAGAAGAGATGGATTAATACCTTTCCCAATGATATTTAGGCGTGATTGAATGCAACGAATTCGGCTAGAATTTGAAATCATCTTTCCGATTTCTCATTCCGAGAACTGACCAGATACAACTTAGATTTGGACAGTTGTCGGTGCCAATATAGAATATGGCCTACCTCTTTGATTCTTGTATAGTATGTTGCCTATCCGGTTGATTGCGCCAAATCTCAATAAATTTATATAGATACAAGTATTCGGTTATTTATTGAAATTAATTATTTTCCCTAACCTTAACAAGTTTGTTATACTTCTTTATAATACACTTTTAAAGGTAGGCCACATGCTGTACAAGTGACAGAATTTCGTAGGCCACATACAAAAAATTGAAAATAGAAAAAGCGTCACATTTTTGGCGGACCCTCGTACCGTAATAAACGACCCACAAATACTCCAGTTAAGACGAATAAAGATCAGCTAATGTGTGATCAGTGTCATTTCTAAATATATCAGAAAGAAGGCGATGGCGAAAGATTTCAATGTCCTCTCGGTGATTCCATTAGAATTACCGCTAACAACTCGGCATATTCCTGAGTTGATTACAGTAAATTAATGAAATTGGTGTAACCAAGGTAACAGATGTCGAGATACAAAACAGTCGACGCCATTGAGAAACCAATATTTAACAGAAAAAAATCACTTGTAAACGCTATATTTGTTCAGAAAATTGAAATGTTCTGATTAAATCTTATGAAAACTGCAAATGAAAATGTGTGTGTAAAATACATTGGTATATAGATTTTATAAAGTTCCTTTGACTTTAATACGGACTTTTATATCACTGTCTCTGTCTATGTATCTAATTATATCGTAATGTCTAAAGAACAGAGTGCAGGATTGTTATGTGCTGCCTGTACTTCTGTATGGCAGTGAATGTTGGACGATCTCCTGAAGAGTGAGGGAGAGACTTGAGGCAGCAGAAATGTGTTTTAACAGAAGGATGCTGGGAATAACATGGACTGTGCACGTGACTAGCGACGAAGAGAAATCTCGTACTTAACATAAGAGAGATATGAGGTTTCTGGGACATGTAATGATGAAGGAAGGCCTAGAACATTTAGAGGGAAAGAGACAGGAGAAAGCAGTGCGAGAACTACTTGATGATCCTGAGCAAATGTAATGCAGATTGCGGTTTGGGAGAGATACCAAGAGGAAGATTTTTGAGAGCAAAAAGAAACAGAGCCAAAGGAAAGTCCATGATCGGCTACGTTTTTAAGGGACACGACACATAAACTATGTATCTCTAACCTGAACCATAATGTGCAGTCGACAAATTGCATATGTATAGCTCTATGGTTTCTATCAACAGGTTGCGATGGATAAATTGTCATATAATTTAATCAAAAGTAATTAGAATAACACTGACAGCTCATTGTAAGATATATTTACTAAAATAACACAAAAATAGCTTAAAATATTAAAGAATAAATTTATTCAATATCATCGCTATTGGCTTTAGCCATAGCCTCCAGTCGACTATGGAATCTCAAACGTCTATTCTGGACGGCCTTCTTGTTTAAATTACTGAATTCTGCCATAATTCTTGCCTTCAGTTCATTTTGTGACAAGGTAGTTTGTTGGTTCCTCTGTCAACTACGCTCCACACATAAGAAAGTGTTGCAGTCTAGGGAGCTAAATGGCCAGATGTAAGGGGTGATTTGTTCGCAGAAATTGTCTGTCAACCATGACTGGGTTCTCCTGCTTGTGTGACATGGTGAAGTCCTATTGCTAGACACAGGGTCTAGCAGCAGCCACCCTCTTGATCTAGGTAAGCACTGTCTCAAGGCATTTGACGTAGACTTTCGAGTTGTCCGAGGCCCTGTGGGAAGATGAATGACGGCACAGCGTCTCTATTAATAGTGATAAATCTAGACACCTTCTTAATCGCCTTTAGGAAAAAATCGGGTTATAGAATGAGTGGTCCGATTTTAATCAAATTTGATACACAAATTTGATATACAAAGACATAAGAAACGATATTCAGAAACGACATAAGAAACGATATTGTAGTTCTTACAATTGTGCAGAAAATCGAATATATATATATATATATATATATATATATATATATATATATATATATATAAGGCAAGATGTTTGTGTTTGTGTGTGTATCTGTTTATCTGCCTGTATGTCTGTATTTTTTTCAGCCGTTTTATTTTAGTTTTTGCTTCGGATTTGGCTCTAAGTAGGTATAATTATAGTCTTTAGTCTCAGCCATTTACTCAGAGGACTTATTTAGCCTTCGAAATTCAGTTTATGACGAAAAATCTTATTTGATATCGATACCAGGAAATCAAAATTTGAGTTACATCCATTCATTTTTCTTTCAGTCTACAGTTTCGCTTTAACTGGAAACAACTATTGCTTTTTAGTCTTTCGTGTCAACGCCTAAAGAGTCTGAGCTCCTGGACCATGGATTAGTTTTAATGCTTTCATTACACCCGAGCAACGCCGGGCTATACTGCTAGTAACTCATAAAAGTACAAACATTTTTTGGAATTGTATAACTTCAATAAAAATAGATATTTTGAATGATACTTTTACTAAAACAGAAATTTTCTCTCTAGAGTTTCAACGCTTACGATTTCACGCTTTCGAATTTCAATTATTTACATCTCTGACCACTACATAAATACCAATATAAAACCAACAAAGTTTAATTAAGTACTGTTCAGCTGCGACTTTTTAATTATTTCACAAACCAATTGCATCTGCTAAACAAATGACTTATCTAAATAAAGACGTTTCTTTATCCTCGATAAAATATTCTTAATATCCCGATTATCCTTAATCATTATCACCATTTATATCGCTCTCATATTTCTCTTGCGGCTTTGCAAACAAGTCCATTTTTGAGTCTTTGCTCAGTCAAACGTATGGCAAAATATACTCTGAAAACAAACCAGTGTCAGTAACCTTAATGACAGCCAATGTGGAATCCTAGCAGCCTAAAAAGTTATATATATGCTGCAACCTCATAGATTTGGAATTATGTCATTTCTACTGATGCCTATATTAGATAATTAGAAAATAGTCTTATACATATGAAACTTGGCAAAATATGTTCATTTACTTCCATGGAATCAACAAGCAACGGAAGTAGTGAACTCTAAGACCGTTGGATAAACCCAGCTTTCAGCTAATGTATATTTTCTCTCCAGTTCTACAGTTCAGCACTTTATTTTAAAATTTATCTTTGTAACGCTTCTAAAACCCTTCTTGAATAATCAGTATATTGTAACAGCTTGTACATATGTGCGAGTTGATTTACTAATCAGCGATTTTTTCTACAACACTACAGAACATAATAAATTTGTCAAGCCAACAATGGAAGAGTTTAATATCTCGCTCATGAACGTATTAATACATAGCAGACATGAATATATGCGAACTTTAATGAATAAGATCGAGTAATTCCTTGCCAAAATGAGATGGGAAGTACTGATTCCGTTGCGTAAATAGGCTAAGAGCAAGGAAGATATGGAAATGTTCTAATTTAAAACCAAGAGATACTACCCTGTTATTGAAGAGCTAACTAGTTTTGAAAAGATAATTATTGATATAATGGATAAAATAAAGTTTAAGAAGAAATATTCATTTCAAAAAGCATCAGTTGACTGAAATGAAGAAAATAATAATAAAAATACAAATGTACTACTTAAGTGTGATAAAGGTAATGTATATGACGATCCCTAGAGTTGACGGAAAAAATAGATGAGGACGTCACGACATTTCACAAGATGGCATCCGCTCTTTACATCGAAGATATTAAGTAGTTAAGAACAACATGACTAAGCTGGGTATGAGTGAAAATTAAAATGCGGTGCAGAAAACTAGAATTTTCTCCAAACGACCAAAAACAAATTTTTTCGTACAACCCTTCATTTTGCCTGATTCATCCGACAAAACAGTCACGTAAGATAAAGCAAACTATATTACGAAAGATATGCAACTTGCTAAACGTCGCGACACAAGAAAACCAATGGAAGAGGGCGAGTGAATTCATTCCTGGTTTCATAAAATTACATGCTAAAAAGAAAAATATGTATTTATAAAATACGATATCAGACTTCTAACATTCCATAACGGAAAAAGAAATGCCGTGGGCGTTAAATGTTGCTACGGACTTTGCCTGCATACCACCTAAACATATTGTCGTAAATCTGTATTCTATTACAATGGTGTGGCTTGGATTAAGAAAATCAACAAGGGTGTCTTTGATGTTCCAAAATGGTCCTTTGTGTCAGAACTAATGGGCTTATATATATAGAGAGAGAGCTAGATCGAATAAATAATCCATATTGACATCTACGGCCGATACAGGTTGGACAGACTAAAGATGATGCCTGATAAAAAAGCCAATAACAAAAATCAGAAAATTATTTTTCAAGCTCTTCAAGTGTTCCGGATTTCTTGTTAGGATCGACCTGAAGAAGAAAATAGTGTAATATGTGGATGTCGAAATTAATCTGCATACCGGCCCAGTCTCCTCGACGTGAAATTGAACACAAAACTGAAATATGAAATATATCCAGCTAGCCTGCAAGTGTATTCAACCACATTCCTAAAGGAATAGTGCAAACTATCTAGAAATGCCTCTTCCAAAAAGTATTTGAATAAAAAAAAGAATGAAATAGAAGGAGGCATAAAACCAATTTGGTATTTAAATATCAAATAAATCAGAAAATTAGGGATAATAATATAGTAATAAATATTATTTTGGTCACACCCCCCTTCAATTTGGAGGTGAACGATAACGTACGGAAGATATTTATTTAAATGGTTAAAAAAACACTTTTCCAAGTCTCTTGAAAAACAAAATCTTCTATAAGAACACGATAGCAGCGGTACCAGCAATTTAAAAAATGCTATTCAAAAACAACATGTCGAGAATTTCAAGGCTAACATACAAAATAATTGTGACAATAGTGATTCGTATAACTGCATGGACAAAATTAAATGTCCGGTGAATTGAGCTTTTAAGATAGAAAAAGTGCTTTAAAAAAAATGGAAGTGAAGAATTCAAATGGATAGAAAATGTTTATATGCTATGCACGAAAGGCAATTTCTAAAGGAGATGATACAACCATAAATCATCTTTCAAGTTAGAAATTAAAATAGAAAAAGTGCTTTAAAAAATGCAAGTGGAGAATTCAAATGGACAGAAGAAGTTTATATGCTATGCACGAAAGGCAATTTCTAAAGGAGATGATACAACCATAAATCATCTTTCAAGTTAGAAATTAAAATAGAAAAAGTGTTTTAAACAAATGGAAGTGGAGAATTCAAATGGACAGAAAATGTTTATATGCCATGCACGAAAGGCAATTTCTAAAGGAGATGATACAACCATAAATAATCTTTCAAGTTAGAAATTAAAATGGAAAAAGTGCTTTAAACGAATGGAAGTGAAGAATTCAAATGGACAGAAAATATTTATATGCTATGCACGAAAGGCAATTTCTAAAGGAGATGATACAACCATAAATAATCTTTCAAGTTAGAAATTAAAATGGAAAAAGTGCTTTAAACAAATGGAAGTGGAGAATTCAAATGGACAGAAAAAGTTTATATGCTATGCACGAAAGGCAATTTCTAAAGGAGATGATACAACCATAAATCATCTTTCAAGTTAGAAATTAAAATAGAAAAAGTGCTTTAAACAAATGGAAGTGGAGAATTCAAATGGACAGAAAAAGTTTATATGCTATGCACGAAAGGCAATTTCTAAAGGAGATGATACAACCATAAATCATATTTAGAAAGTTAGAAAGTTCCAGGAGTTGTAACTGACTCGCCAGCAACATGTTGAAATTTAAAAAACAAAACCCTTAATGTGAAATGATATATATTGAAAAATGTCAGCATCGGAATAACGTTTGCAGGTTGTCTCAATATGTGGGGAAACAAAATAAAATGGCTATTGTAACATACTCAGCCTGGGAGAATTCATTGAATGAGAAGTTTCAGGTAATTCGGCATGCAAAAAAAAAGTATTTGTGTGTTACTCATCTTCAAGGCTGAATTCCATCACTCTTGGTCAAACCCTCCCCTTCGGTGGGAATTCCGATAGTCGTGTGTATATATTAAAGAAAAAATTAGCGTTTAGAAATACAATTTACCTTTAGCGACTGATGAAACTTGTTTTATTAAAACCTTGGTAGCAAGTTAGTGGTGAATGTTTTGTTATTTATTATATATGGTGTGTGTGTGTGTGCACAGATACATTGTATTTTTGTCAGTGTTGAAATACTGACGTCGTAAATGCAACTAATGATTACATCCACTACTAAAATGCATTATTTACTTCCTAACTGTACTCACACACTTTGTTTGGTTTTCATAAACGTTCAACAAGAATCGATGAAAGTTAATCGAGGTAATTTTCTCCTGGTTGAGGAATTCGGTGATACACTTCTGCTCGGAACGTATTTTGATGTCGGTCTTCATTAATTCAGATTGACGCTCAGCTGCTATTGAAAATAAGGTAAAAAAATGAAATATTGGCTGGAAGGTTCAGTATATATTGGCATGCCACCAGCACCAGTTTCTGAAATTATGGGCCGACATAATAAAATAAGCCATTACTTTTGAAGTAATCAGTGTGCGTATGTTTATATTACTCACACACATTCCTGACAGGAGTTGTCAAAATCCGAACAATAAAAATAGAATCCTTATTGGGAGGGAAAAAATGTAACACCAATAAATCAAAAATAATTTTATATATATATATATATATATATATATATATATATATATATAATCCTACATCTGTTGCACGACTCAGTTTTATGCACGTTGCAATCATTACGTGTTTCTTATGAAGTGACCGCTGCGGTATTTAAATTTCTGATTCTCGCGATCTTTTCCTAGTTATATAATATTGGAATTATATTTTTACCCTAAGCTAAAAACGAGTAATCCCCTTTGATACATATAGTGTATATCCTAAAAATATTCTCTCTATTAATTCATCATTTGAGTTTTTGATATTTACTTTACATTTTTGTTTAAATTTAAATTATAGAATTTAAAAAATATGTAATTTAATACAGAGTATCCATAAAGTCCATGTGCACTTTAAAAGATTTATCATTATAGTTGTATTTGTGATAGAAGTAATTTGTAAAAATGAAGCTTGAACAATTAAACTTAAAAGATAATACAGTATTTCAAGAAGATGAAACTCTTTGTCAATTTGCTCCGCGTGATACTGTTTCTAAATCAGGAATTTCCTAACAGATGGATCGGAAGGGGTGGACCATTTTATTGGCCTCCACATTCGACAGATTTGACTCCATTAGATTTTTTTCTAACAATTTTTTAAACACTTCTGGATGCAACCAAAACTATTTCATTAGAAGATTTGAAAGCTAAAAAATTAATGTGATTTTAGGCATTACTCTAAATCCGTTGGCAAATGGTTTCTGTGAACTGCAAAATCGAATTACTGTTTGTATTGCTAATGATGGAGGACATGTGTAAACTGAAAAAAAATTCAATAAAACCTAAAAAAATATACATTTACTTCTTTCTAAACTTTTTACAAATTATTTCGCAAATACAAATAAAGATATAATTTTTTAAAGTGCACACGGACTTTAAAGACACCCTGTATTATATGACTACCTTCACCTCGTCAGAACCAGAAATTCCAATCAGGAAGAGGTCAATTCATAAGCCCTTGACGACTGCATAGGGCCTGAAAATCTAAATCGTGCTATAGAATTTGTATATAGTTAAAATGAAAAGTATAAGTTAAAATTAGAAAATAAATGAGTCTTGCCATAAAATTTCAAGCAACAAATATCATATTATGCGTTATTTTAAACTCCTATACACGCACATATATAACTTTTATTACTGTCGATGAATAATATATATCTACATATATGTAAAACTTAGAATCTAATGGAAAAGAAAAATGCTTTGCTCTATATGCATATGTGTACGCCGAATAAATATATATATATATATATATATATATATATATATATACATATATATATATATATATATATATATATATATATATATATATATAATATGTGCGAACTTTTTTCAGGTAATGCTTATTTAATCTTTGACATTAACATTCGGAAAATATGAAAAAGAAAAAAGAAAAAATGCTATGACACCTTTGCTGCCAAGAGTGATTTTCTTTATAATCACATTTGCTTCGGTTATATTCAATTGCAGAAAAGCGATAAAAAATGCTGCATCTATAGTACTAAATATAAAATAACGTAAATAAATACGTTTATAAATAAAATGTCTGGTTATTCATTTTCAAGTATCAAGCTGACATGCTAATCCTTATTGCAGACATCTGTTCAGGCACATTTTCATTTCTTTAACACCGACAGAGCCACTGTTAGTCACAGATTTTATCTTCATCAGTAGTAGAACAAGACAAGGCTGATTAAACTTTGTCATGATCACATGTGACATGGCGTTAGCGTAGTCATTGATTAACTGCAAAGTGTTCCATCAATCCCATTTAACTTGGGTCAACCGTATCATGTGTTTTAATACGGTGTTGCTTTCACTAGGTAGATAAAAAAAGTCGTCCCACCCCACGTTTAAAAAAACGAGGATGGTGAGAATCGACCTTGTCTCGTGTTCGAAACACTAGAATTCTATTTACATATATATAGAGAGAGTGAACAAATAAACACGACTATATGTTTCACGACTATATGTAGGAAAACTGTTTCCGATATTATATAAGCTTCCCTTGCAATACTCAAGTTTTACACGTGTTGGATCTGGGCTAGAACTTCCCGGTCATCACTTGCCTGTCTTTATAGATTTCAGAATTTTCCACATGGCCTTGAGAGTGATGAAATATTTTCCATAATACTGTCTCTTTTCTACAGGAGAAATTTCTCAAACATCTGGCTACTCTATCGTTATTTCCACAGCAACTGTTATGATTAGCTGCATTCCTTGGTTCTACCTGTCATTAACTTTTCACCTGGGACACGACTTGCCCCATTCACAAGAATTAATCATACTCATTTTCTAATTTGTTCTAATCCAAAAAAAACTGCTGTTCTATCCATAAAGTGCTACTTTGTGGAACGAATTAGCGAAACATATATATTTAACGAGAAAACAAATACAAAATGTGTTACACGTCAGTCGGACTGCTAAGTATTAGACCGAGGTGACTCAACTCAACTCCAATATTTACCCTTCTCCCCAACTTGAGAGACATGTGACACAAGGTCTTTTTTAACGTGGGGAACCTGAGCGCGTACGCCCAGGTACTGGTCAAAACATTACCTATCCACCGCGGTGGATAGGTTCAAAACCGGTCTTAAACTAGTCTTATTAGGTCTTAATTTGGTCTCCCCAGCCCGAACGCCGGGGACGACTCCAACTCAACTCAACTCCACCCCGAGAGGCACAATCTCCCGGTATTCATAATAATAGGACGAGTTCATTATAGTCCAAAAATGCTAGGTCCCATAACACTAACAAATTAATAAAATTTTGCCAGCCTGAGCACCTTAACATGCCTTGAAATCTTGTTTCCTATGTAGGCTGGAACACCGACCGCTATCGCTTGCATGGGTTTAAATAATTATCTTATAAATAATAGCTAAAACCCACCTTGTTAGAGACATTGTAGTAAATCACACTAATTCATTTCGTATTCTACGTGTGAGATGTAATCTTCATCCGAGATGCTCGCTTCCCTCGAACCTTTGCTCTGTGAAATTGACTCCCAATATGATGCTTCCCCAATCACAACATCTTGACTTATTCAAGTCTGTGTTCAACTGTTATATTCCCCTCATATTCGCATAAACTGCACCTCTTACTCTGTAACCCACTACTTTGAGTGGCTCATGTAACTTTTACAGAGTGAACATGATTGTAAAAAAAAGAAATAGTAAAAACTCAAGTAACATTTAAAATTCTCTTTTCACCAATCACGTATAAACACACGCCATGCACTCAAACTGATATGTGTCTGTATGTGTATACGTATTATATATTTTTTGTCGAACGTGTCTTTCTAAACACTAAACTGAATGAAGAATATGTATCTACGTACAAACAAAAATATATAGGCATTTCTACGCTTGGAAGCGTGGACATAAAATTTTTCTATTCAGCAACATGTATTCAACTCTATATAAACTTAATATATAAGGATTTTTTCTTCTATTGATTCCTCCATTTTTTTTATTCTTTCATAAAAACTCTGTTCATATTAATTTATCTTCCCATTCCCCATCACATCTACTTCGAATTTTGACAATGATAAAATAAAACTGGAACACATCAGCAAATTTTTCCAACCAATTAACTTTTTGCACCATTTGCAATAAATCTTAGTTTCAGATTGCATTTTTTCTCCAACTAACAAAACAGACTAGATTTTCTTTACTGTATCAAAGTATCTGCGCATGCGTGCCATATTATCCTGAATTCATTTTACCTTTATTCTTTATACGTCATGCGACCTTCTGTATCCCTCATTCATAAAATAACAATAATTATGTCAATCATTACCGTTTTAAGACATATACGCTATCTATTTTTTGTTGTTGGGTTTGTAAGTATCAGTAATCCTGATAAAGGAATATTACACAGTTGGACGAATTAGAGCCAGATTTTATTAATTTTTACCAGCGTAAAATAATTTTGAAAAGTGGCTTTACGAGGAAACCGAGAAGAAAAAACTGTAGGTTATGCTGAAAATAAGAGAAAGTTCGTACTGATTTTTACTGCATTGTATGCAGACGTCTTAGAGGTACGACAAGGAAGCATAATACATAGCAAGTTTATCTTGCTTGATCAAACTGAGTAATGAGTTCGATACTCACCGGCGGCTCAATACTTTCGGTAATACTTTTGACAAACTGTTGAAAGTAAACTATGCTTATTAAATTCGTATACAGGTTTTATGAAGGGCACGTAACATGACTGTCATCGGTCTGTACCGTAGTGCATAAAATGAATAATGGTAGAGATGCAACATTATTTTAGTACGACGGAGCGAAAGAAATTCTTATTAGTTGTATTATTAATTGTGAACATTAATTGTTCCAATATGAGCAGAACGAAACATAAGCTTAATGGATAATAAAAGTGTTATTCGGTTGCAATATGAACGCAGCTAATGAATTGTAAAAAAATATTGCAAAATGAAATATTGGAAACTAGTTGCGTGGATTAAAAAACATTTGCAGGTGTAGGCAGCCAGTCAGACGAAGTCATCGCATCGGCCGGCCATTGTTCGACAAAGCGGAAACAAGTGACTAAGAAAAATACCATTGAAAGCCCTGAGCATTACAGCTGGCAAAAGTGGGAAGTAAGCGGTAGCCAAAATATTGTTTTGGGATTGTCAGAAATCTACGATGAGAACAAAAAGGTTAAATCCTGAAATTCTCAAATTTGCCTGTGAACAAATTTTAAAACCTGAAAAATAATCAGTTGAATCAGATGAAGAAAACGGAAAGAAATGTCACTAGAAGTATTGCTGCTTCATTGGTTAAACCAAGAGAAGGAAATAGCTCCGCCTCAAAATGAGAAAATGGGAGTGATTTCATTGGCTAAAGATTAGATTTGCATGGACACCCCGCGTCTGCCATGCCTTCCCGAAGAGCATTTGGGACAGGCAAAAAAAAAACAGTGCCCCGGGGGCCAGAAACCAGTTGTTGCGCTGAGCTAAGACAGATAAAACGAATTACTACCGCCACGACCCACCACACACAAAGACCAATCTTCGGCAGTTTCCGTAATGTTTCGGTGAAAAGCTCGAATACGACATTTTGAATCGTTACAAACTTGAAAACTACGATTGGAGAGAACAGACATTACCAACCAAAGGCTCGAATTAATATGAAGACAAATACTACTCTTAGACCAAACTTCCGCTCCGTCGTTGAGATAAGGGATTGATGATTGTTTCATTTTGTTTCTATATAAAGACTTTTTCCGCAACTTATTCAGGCGTCATTCAAGTTATTTTTGGTGCCGTTTTCATTAACCCAAATGTGCTCGCGTGCTGGTTCAACATGGTAAAGAGACAGCTAGCAAGATTTCAGCGTCATTTTCTTGGGATCAAAATTCACAGCGTGGGCGAGGAAGAACACCGTTGTAGTAGACGACTTGAAGAGCGGTTACTGTGTCGAAGCCATCACGACTAGCGGCCGGAGTCTGTCGTCACAGAAACACAGAATGTAAATCATAAAAATTAGGAACTGATATAATTTCGTTGATTAATGATAGAGCTCAGTTTCTAAATTTGCTAACATTCACTCAATAGTTAGAACACAATTCTAAAAATATATAGAAGATTGGAAAAGTGGGAAAATTAGTTTCAAATAGATTCAGAGCATAGAATTATATAGTCTCATAGGCACGGATATTATACTTGCCAGATTGATTTTTTTTTTTCAAATAAATGTCAAAATTTGTTTTTATTTCAGCAACCAATTTTCAAACGTTAAAATTGTTTAGATTCTCTGTTGATATTTATCTTCAACCGAAAATTTATACTCTCTATTTTCTACGATTTGAAAGGCATGCTGTAGTGCAAATTTGCTAAAGAGTGCTGGATATGTTACTGCCAGAGCGTTACAGTTACCATATTACATGTGCTGGTGCTGTAAATGAAGAAGAAGTTTCAATTTCAGTACAGTAAATCATGAAAAACTTCCTTCAGACATTTATATGTCAATTCAAGATGGACTTGTTGGAGTTGCTGTCAGAATTTCTTTTTCATTCAGAATATTTACTCAAACTGCTTACATTAAATCAGTTTTTCCAAACGGTGTAATTTTCTTAATCGATTTAGTAATTAAAAACATTTTCGATGCGCATTATTTATTCCACAACACTACTGCGTCGTTGAAAACAGTTGTTTTATCAAAGAATGAATTCGCAAACGCAAAATTCCTAAAACGTTGACATAATTTCATTAAAATCTAAGTATTTAATTATATGGGATAACTAATATATATTAAATAATAAAAGATCTAAGAATAGGGATATGTAAGAACACGAGTGCAAATTTACTGAGACTGATCTAACGATTAAAGCACTCTCTAAACATTTCAGCTTTTAAACATTGTTATAATAAAATTGTGCTACGTCTCGTTATGGTAAGCGACTAATACATTTAATGTGTAGTTTGTTTTTTGTTTTTGTTTTTTAATGTCTCTTTTGTGTTCATATAATATCTCATTTAAACATCTTGAGGCTTCTCCAATATATTATTTCTGGCAATCCTTGCGTGTTATATAGTAAATTTACTCACCAAGTTTTGGCGCATTGTTTTTAGTGATTTTTTAAAATATTTCTTTACTTAACTCAAACGACTTCAGCTTCTGATATGGGGACAGCTTGACACGCTACATATTTGCTATTATTTGATATTAGCTAAGTTTTCTCGAAGAAATCTAATGTTATATTGTATCTTATTTTCACTTGTATAACATATGTACATATTTTTCTAATGAGTGCCTGCTCATGTATATTTTACTTTTAAGACGTTAGCTGTCTCTTGAGGGAAAGGAATTAACGTTCTGCTTGCATATCGCCTTTGTCTTCGAAAGCACTACAAGAGATCTAATAACTTAACATTTACTTGCTTTCGTCCCATTTCTCTACTAATTCAGATCTATAAAACCGTCATTTGCAACAAAGTGGTACTAACTTTATCCTTCAGTCTCCGAAGGATTCAGGTACGTATACAATTAAAATTTAAAAAATAAAAATATATTCGTATTTAGGGATAAATATAAACACATTATGAACTCTAATGGCGCGAAGGGACCCAAGCCTAAACGAACTGGTTCTTCACCCGTTAAAGGTATGATTCGGCCGTTATAATCTTGGTGCTACAGTTTTGACATGACCCAGTAGGTAGAGGCGTTGATTATTTCCAGTGACTTGAACCAAAGAGTTGTGAGTTCAATACCTGGCTACAGCAATGGTGAACAAGAACAAATAATTTAGAGGATTGAGTTAAAGAGAGATAACTACGTGGCATCCGGAAGTGGTATCGCTCATGAAACGAGAATTATGTACCCCAGTGATTAAAATAAATGGTTTGGTTCAAAATTCCTAGCATTTGAAGAAAGATTTCAGACGAAACGTCATAAACATGGCAATAAAGATAAGGACAACAGACTGATCAGTATAAATTACTTGATTAATTTGTTTTGCAATTGGATATTTTAATATATAGTTAGACATTTACTCATCATGCATTCACGTGCGCGCACAGAAGTACACACACCCATACACACTTATTGGCAGCTACTTTTCTATAAAACATCTTCAATTAAATATGACGGACTTTCCTTTTACTATTTTGCTTATTTAGTTTTTCTAATGTTCTTACATTTGTACGTTTAGAAGTGAAGTACAAAAACTGTCCAAACGTTTCATTGTTCCAAGTGCGTTCGGGCACTTCCTACGCCCGCTTGAAGGCTGGGGCTTCAGAATCCGTCGACTGCACCTCTACAAAAGAGTAAGAACCTCCCCTTCTCAACGAGGACACTTGTTTGCCGTTAATTGCAACCTGTTATGCTTGAGAACGGGTAATTGAATGTCTCAGACGGTAGGTAGAATATTTTTAAATTCCAACACACTACTCTGGCCATTACTTGGGCTAGACGGGCGTTCAGAGAGGTCCGATTTAATCAATTGGCTAGTCATGTCAAGCTCTATTTTCATTCCCCACCACGAAAACATAATAACTTCTACAACTTCAAAAAATATGATACACACACCAACCAAATTTAATCAAATTTGTACTAGAAGAAGGTGGCAAGGGTCGATCAGGTTATGACTAAAATGTATCATCAAAAATTAAAAATTATATTCAGCTTCATAGGGGTACATGAAAGAAATTATTGATGTCTACATATAACCTTTTAAACTGAGTATACCACTTTTGTATGCTTGGGTGAATATGATTCATCTCACCACCGTCTCTTATGATAAGGCTCCGAGGAGGATGGGGAGAAAGGATGATAAAAGAAATATAATTATAATATAGTAAAAAAGAAAATGAGAAGACATCTATCTAAATTAAGTTCTTAACCAATCAGAATTGCATAGTCACTTCTTTCAATGTATTATAATGGACTCTCTTTAACACACGTCTGTAACAGCACTCTCACCATTTAGAATTAAAAACAAGAATAATCTCAAATTACTCATATAACTGCTAAAAAATAAACTATGCAATGACGTCAAGCAGAAAGAAATGTATGCAGAAAAATCCTCGCACGGTCAAAAGCATATCTTGAAATGTAATGAAAAGTCCAGACCTGGCATCTTGATCACAAGAAAAAATCACACCTAACAAACAAAATGTAACGGATGTAACCAGAAGTTCCAAGACCATCATAAAGACAGATGTACTAGAATTTCGTCATATCCAAAATGCAGAATTACAGATCAAGAAACCGAGTGCAAAGCTACCACCAAATACATAAATTTTAATGAGAACTACCTTGCATACTTACATCTATGTAAATCTTCGAAAAAAAAACAATTGAGATTAAATATACGAGAAATATAATTTTTCCTGAAGCCAAGAAAATTAGAGAAAACAGTAAAAATATTAAAATAAATTATGCAAATGTATCAAAAGCTTAAAAATACTCTGGAGAGAAATATTATTTCTGAAAAATTAACAACGTTAATCAAAGAGCTAAAGAAATTAACTGAAATAATAAATCATATCAATAGGGAAAAGGCAACTACTTACAGCGCATCTAAAAAAAATGGTAAACCCAATCAAAATATAGAAGATATGGTTAAACTTAATGGTTTAATGGTTAAACTTAAAATTTAAAAAACAAAACAAAACAATCATCTTGTCACTTATCTCGATTTAGTAATTCCTTATCCATAACCGAAAAAGGAAGATCTCCAACAGAAAAAGTAAATGCAAAAAGCAAGAAAACGTACATTAGTTAAAAAAAAAAGAAAACGGTGTAAGAAAAAAATCATCAACAATCAGTGATGAAAACATTAAGCAGGAAGACACAACCCAGTGAAAAAAAATATCTGCAAGAAAAAATCACCTAAAACCAAACTAGAAAAAGGGAATTTAGGACAACTCACAACAACGGAAAACCTCAACGTTATGACAAATAAAATTATTATTGAATGGTACGCATGAGGGGCAAGAGCAAATCAAAACGATTTGCTTCTGCTTATTGTAAAGTTATGTCCTACAATTATCTACCCTTTTAAAGGACAATGAAAAATTTATATTAAAAAGTATACAGCATACAATTTTATTAGTAATAGTCGAAACAGAGCTTCAGATGGGACTTTTATATTATTACAAAATATATTTCCTGGAGCCGAATCGACTTGAATATAGTTAATTTACTAAGCGCCACTTAAATGTGGAATAAAACTGAAGATATGGGGTACTCATTGAGGATCGAACCCACTACTCATTGTAATAGGTTCTAGCAAACAAGCTTGCTAATCATTACACCACGCCAGGTGCCCAAATTATCTAAGCGCTTCTTAGATGTGGCACAAGGCCGAAAGTATGGGACACCCAGTGAGGATCGAACTCACCACCCAGTTTTAACTGGTTCTAGCGAGACAAGCTTGTTAACCATTACACCATTCTGAGATGCCCAAATCGACTTGAATATAGCAGTACAGCCAGCTGCCATAAAGGCATCACTACATAAATCCATCACCATATACTGGGTTTACATTTCTCATAATGATCCAATAGATCGAACCGAATTAGATAAATTACTGAACCAGCCCCTAAAATCCTTTATTTTAATGGGAGATTGTAATATACATAACAACAAACCTAGACTATAGCTGTAAAGTACATTATTATACCTTTGGTAGTGATCGCTTCCAAGTTGTGTTGGAAATCTACTCAGTTTTCAACAATATATGGGTCAATGGATATATTCTCAGTTTCTAGAAACATGCTACCGTAACTCTAGTGAGAAAATCTGGAAAATCCCACAAACTATCGTCTAATTGCACTTACGGGTTTATGCAAAACTTTCAAAGAATTGTTAATAATAGGCTTACTTGTTTTTTGTTTTTGTTTTTTTAAATTTTCACTCTGGCTTCAGAAAAACAAGAGCACACTTGATCACTTGGTTTGACTGGAGTTTTTTTTATCTGAAATTCTTTCCTTAAAAAAACAACGACAGAAAAAACTTCTGAAAACTTATTGAAAATGGTATTATGAAAAACTTAAATGAAATGGGTCTTATACTAAGGTTACCAATTCAAATTAATAACTTGCATAAACAACACAATTTAATGTTTGGGTCGGTACCACACCCACAGACCTGTATGAACAAGAAATGAGTGTCTCCCAAGGAAGCATATTATCGGTAACACATTTCAACATTTGAATAAATGGCTGTATTAAATGCTTGAACTCTGAAGTTGACTGTTCCCTGCATGTAGAAAAGTATCCATACAATTAAACGGTAAGTACATCAGTGTCTCAAAGTAAATAAGAAGCCTATAGAAAATAGATTCTCCAGACAAAAAAAAATCAATGGCTACACTTTTGCCTACATTGAAAGCTACAACATGATTCTGAATTATGAATCGATGGTACAGAAGTGCCTTTAGTAGATCAGTACTAATACCTAGGAATAATCTTTGACAAAATATTATCCTTCATACCACATATAAAATTCCTTTGGTAGAAATCTAAGAAAGCAATATACCTACTGAGTCACCTCTCGTAAAGATTTGAAGCTGAATGAGAGATGCTACTGAAACAATCAGGCATTGGTTAGATCCAAATTTTATTATGGATGCTTTATCTATGGTGAGGACATAAAATCATACGTGAAAGAACTTAGCATCGATCACCAGGTTCTGCGACCCATTCTAGAAGCATACAGTACGTTGCCAATTGAAAGCTTTTACACCGACTCACACGAACCACCTTTGGCATTAAGACAGCATAGGTTACTATTACAAT
This sequence comes from Ascarosepion bandense, assembly GCA_037127315.1. Classification (NCBI taxonomy): domain Eukaryota; kingdom Metazoa; phylum Mollusca; class Cephalopoda; order Sepiida; family Sepiidae; genus Ascarosepion; species Ascarosepion bandense. The sequence goes on from JBBBDQ010001317.1 coordinate 1,960,217, forward strand.
ATTACATCATACTTCAGCAATTCAGAATACAACTGTGTTCTTCTATCTCAGTATAAAAAAGTATATGATTTAAAGGAAAATACCATTAAACCTTTTGATATCCGTACAAAAACACTTATCTAATCTATTCTCTCAAAAACACTTTCCTGGTCAATAAAACATTTCACTGTTATATTAAGTTTGGAAAATTACTACAAAACTAAATCTGTTACATCTTTATTCATGGAAGAATTCATAATATATTCCAAAAACATACAAATTGTAAGCATATATACACTGACGGTTCCAAGAATATTGATAAAGTTGGATCATCAGCTATACCGAATGAAACCATACTTCAAAATCGCCTACTTGACAAATCCTTAATAATATTTAGTGAAGAAACCATGGCAATAGATTAACATTGGATATAATTGCAGATGGTGAGTCAGATAGATTCATTATATTCTCAGACTCTTTATCTGTTCTTGCATCATTAAAGTATAAAAACCTGACTAATCCTGTAATAAACAAACTGATAAATACAATCGATAGTCACTAAAAACACATTATATTCTGATGAATCCCTTGTCATATAGTCATCCAGGAAATACAAAATCAAATAAGGCAACTAAAAATGTATATATATATATATATAAAAGCTAAAGTCACTCACACAGATTTAAAAAATAATTAACACTTATATCTTAAATATGTGTCAAGAGTTATGATATACATAACAAATACAAAACACAAACAACTAATAAATTGCGCAAAATCAAACCTACACTTGAGATAAAACGCCATAACACCAGACTTTCCGGAATAAAAGAGTAATCTTTTAAAGAATCACGATTGGTCATACATTCATTTCTTTTAAAAGGTGAGAATCCACCTAAATGCATAGTATGCTAGGAGACATACACAGTAAAACATTTTTATGTACTCACCCAAATTTGCCTCTATCTATAAACGTCTTTACAAGATGAATAGCCTTAACTTCTCAAAAACGTTCATGAAAAAAACATATTGACGAAGTTGAGAAAAAGTTAATTATACACAAAAATTTAATCCAGACTATTTCGATGAACCAGTCTTCAGTTATATTTGACAAATTTTAAAAATTACTCAGATATTATTTAATAAGAAATTCGATTTTCAGCACTAAATGACCCAGGAGGATGAGGGTAAAACAAACAAACAAACAAACAAACAAACAAACAAACAAACAAACAAACAAACAAACCAAACCACTTCCTTAGATATTTTCAATGGAGTGGGGTAATTTCTTGTCCTGTGTTGATTGTGTGAGACGTATTATTTGTGTATAATTTTTATACGAGGAGGGTAAGGATGGGGTGTGGCTGGAATATAAATTCATATACATTGTAGCTGTTATATACTAAATTATAATAGAATATAAAAATGTGAAATACCTAAAGCCATCATCTTTGATATAAATAGATTTTAATCGATAGATATATGGCAATCGATTGAGAGAGAGAGAGAGAGAGAGAGAGAGAGAGGGGTGTAGCAACTAAAATGTGGGCAATTAAGAAAATTTTCACATAGTAAATGTACGTAAAATAAGTGACTTCTAATGAGAAGGAAAATATTTGCTCAATAGAAACTCAGGTTACCTTGAAAAATGTCAAGCCTCTTACAGTTAATATTAGTTTGCAATATTTACTGCACTGAATGGGTATTTTAATTGCTATCTGGCTGAATTCTAACTTGTATCTCGAAAATATTTGTAATGGATTGACCCAATTCAGTTTATATATTCAGATTTCTCTGGGATGCGCATGAGAACGTTCATCAAATTGCATAACCATCTCCTTATAAATTCGAAAACAACAAAATAATATACCAAAATGCTTTACCAAATTTTAATATTCCCAAACATTCTATGTAATTGCTAATATGTCCTATAGATTTTTTGAAATATTTAATTCAAAAGAGTTCGACTAGAATTTACATGGTCTTGAAGATATTTGAACTTTTACAAACTCTGAATAATATTTGTCTCATTTGGGTTAACCTTGGGTTCAACCAACTGAGTGTCGGAATTAGGTAATAAAGTTTGATGTCATGTGATGTAATGTGTAGTGGCTAAAAACAAGAAATTGAAAATCCATGTTCGAATTCCGTTTGCGCTCGTTATATTCATTTCATTCCTGCAAATGCCTTTGGAGAAAGATGCGAATTAATCTGTTCTTTTTATTTATTCTTTTTTTTTTTCACCCCTAGGCGGTAACGCTACTGATGCCCAACTAAAAGTTTGGATAGGAGAGTAAGAAGAAAGGCGGACCAGTTACATGCTGTGTCCCAGAAAAGAGCAAGAGACTAATGGGAATACAGGTCTGATGGCTGTTGCAAAAGTAGAGAGGAAGGAAACGATATACAGGGTGATGTAGAAAGTACTAGAGTCAAGTGAATAAAAGATGGGTATTGACATTGCATTTAAAATTGTGGAGGTTGAAACCGTCAGAAAAGTAAGAATATGGAAGGAAGTTTCACAGGCAGGAAGTGCGAGAAAAGAAGCTGGTGGAGTAGAATTGTTGGCTGCATTTGGTTGATTTAACTGTGAATTGGTGGGACCTAGTTTCCAGTCTGGTTGCACGACTAAACTCCTATGGCAGGGGCACCAGTAACTTAAGTTCGTCGGAGCAGAAGCCATGAAAATGTTTATAGAATAGACAGATGGAGGCCACATCCCGTCCGGGAGAAAGTTGCTAGAGTCAAACCGTCAAGGTACCTATTACATTACTGATTCTCCTTTGGAGCCTGTCGAGAACACTGAGATAGACAGCGTGGACGCCTGACCATATTCCATGCACGGACGGATGGTTGATTTGTATATTATTTTACCATAATTTTCCATTCAATCTACCAATATCACACATTCATTTATTTCTTGCTCGCTCTGTTTTTCGTCTTTCTTGCTTGCGATTTTTCTTTTAGACTTTCTTGGCCGCTCGTTTTTGTTTTTTGCTTTTGTTTTTGTTTTTGTTTTTTTTTTTGTTTTTGTCTTTTTGTTTTTGTTTATTTGTTTTTTTTTGTTTTTTTTGTTTTTTGTTTTTGTTTTGTTTTTGTTTTTGTTTTTTGTTTTATTTTGTTTTTGTTTTTTCTTGTTTTTTTTTTGTTTTTGTTTGTTTTTCTTTTTTTCCACTTTTTTCCCTTATCTTTTCTCCTCGACCTGTTGGTTGGGGCTGTAGAAGACGCCGATTGCATGTTTGTAGAGGGGGTAAGACACCCCACAACACCTCCAATGCGGCCACCTGTTGGCCTTGGTTGGCAACCCGGTGTACTTTTAAGACAGTCTGCTGATGGCTGAGCAGTCTGTGACCTTGTTACCGTAGTGGACACATGACCTGCAACATTCTGGTCTGTTGGCCCGATCTTATCAATCGGCTCGTCATGTCAAGACCTCTTTTGGATTTTTGCAATTTGTAGAATTTCCAATCAGAAAGCGGTTGCAGTAGGGTCAGTCTTGCTGAGGACGGACTGATGTTTCTCCGTATAAATAAAACTGTGAGTAATCATCTTGGGAATAAAAATCTAGTGATTTCAAATTATTGGTATCTTTTCCGCAGTGTGAGTATAATGACTATATAGCCCTGATTTGCCAAAGCGAACGGGTTTTCCCCTTGACATTTCCCATTATAAGGCTCCGTGGGGAGCACAACAATGAACTCATTAAAAAATCATAAATTCCATAAACCAAAAAATAACCCAAGCAAAAAATCAAAAAACCCCTAAGCGCTTACATGTTGAAACTGAGTCAGACGAGACTCTCTTCTCTCTATTTGTTGTACTAGAATCAATAAAAAAAAAAACAATTACGAAGTTATCCTCTTTCACCTTAGAGAAAATCATCAGCCCTATAAAAAAAACAAACGAAATCAGTTTTTAAAATTAGCAAATAATACCTTACTAGTAAAAGTAATTAAAAAATACTCATACCTACTACTGAAACAAACAACATTTCATAATCTGAAAATAAAAACATACCCTCACAATTCCATGAACTCATCAAAGGGTGTAGTGAAATGTCCCAATCTCTCTAATTGCGCCATAGTTGAGATAAAAACATCTTTTTTAAACGTCTTTTTTTCCTTTCTTTTTTCTCCTTTCTTCTTCTTTCTACGTCATTTTTACTTTTTCTTCTTTCCTATAATTTTCTTTCCCCTTTCCTTCTTTTTTCTAAACTTCTTTTTCCTGACTTTCTTTTCTTCCCCTTTTTCTTCTTTTGCCTTCCTCTTTTACTTCTTCTTCCTCTTTTACTTCTTCCTCTTTTCTTCTTCTTTCCCCTTTTTTTCTTTTTTCCCCAACTTTGTACTTTGATTTCTTCATCCTAACATTCTTCTTTGTCTCCTCCTGTTTCTTCTCCTCCTCCTGTCTTCTCTTCCTCCTCATCCTGTTTTCTCTTCCTCCTCCTCCTGTCTGCGTCTTCTCCTCATCATCCTCTTGTCTTCTTTTACTTCTCCTCCTCCTGTCTTCTTTTCTCCTCCTCCTCCTGTTTTATTTTCCTCTTCCTCCTCTTATCTTCTTTTCCTTCTCCTCCTCCTCTTATCTTCTTTTCCTTCTCCTCCTCCTCTTGTCTTCTTTTCCTCCTCCTCCTCTTGTATTCTTTTCCTCCTCCTCCTCTTGTCTTCTTTTCCTCCTCCTCTTTTTGTCTTCTTCTCTTCCTCCTATCGTCTTCGTTTTCTTCTTCTACTCCTCCTATCGCCTTCGTCTTCGTCTTCTCCTCCTCCTCCTCTTGTCTTCTCCTTCTCTTGTCTTCTTTTTCTTCACCTCCTCACTGTCTTCTTTTTCTTCACCTCGTCCTTGTCTTCTTATTTATCCTTTCTCCTGTTTTCTCTTCCTTCTTCTCGCTTTCTTTAATTTTCTTTTGATAGTACAGACTGGGATATTCAGCTTCGGCTGGTAACCATTCCAAGGGAAGGATGCCTCTGATTTCAAAAGTTTTTGTGCACGGAGCTGATCGCAGCAACATCTAGGGTGTTGGGCTGTGGCCCGATACCTACTCACATGGGTGAGTACGAGACTTGAAGAAATGATATTAATGCAATAGTCCTTAATTTTCTTATCTGAAGGGCAGTCATTATTAATAATTGGAAAACTATTAAATTTCCTGCTAAGAATGTAAATAAAAAATATCTGTTTAGAGATCAAAGAAAAATGTTCTAACATTTTCAAGTAAGCAGGTAATATTGAAAAATAGTTATTGTATAAAATACAAACCTTATTTAATTTTTGTACTCCGGAAATATATATTGCAGATTTGCAGAACAGACACAAAAATATGTAGGGCCCGCGACATATGCCAGGTAAATTGGCCTTGTGCCGAACACGTCCGAAGTCCCCACAATTTAAATATCAGAAGGTTGGATGTTGAAATATGGAAAGATAAAACATTTCGTTTCTACATTAAAGCAAAGATGTATTAACAGAGTAACAAAATTGTAAGAACAAAAATATAAGTGAAATTTGTTAACTGAAAAATATAACATATTTGTGAGAAGGAAATGTTCATTGAGGAAATGCATGTACTTTTGTAGTTAAAATTTTTCAAAGAGAAATACTTTTCATTTAAATGTCCCACAGAAGTTTAGAGTTCATGGTTGTGTAGTAGCAGAATTTAAAGTCTTATGTTCCTTTCTCTCGGTAGGTTGGCAACAGGGTGAGAAAGAAGGAAGAAATAAATAGTACTTATCGCAGACAGTGTCCACGTTGTTGTTTTTTTTTTTTTTTGGCGGCCTGGAGTAAAAAAAACAAAAAGAAGAAAAAAACTGGAAGAAGAGGTTGGTGAGAAATGGCCGTGTCAGCTTGAAGTTTCTCCCTTACATTGTGAGATTATAGCAGATACAGCTCTCTTTTTGACTGAATGTGGTTTAAATAGTGAAATTTTTCATGTCACCGGCTCTAGAGGTTATTTTCTTCTTTAGGTGTGAAAAAAAAAGTTTGACTAACGTCATATATCAATTTTCGGTTTCCTATCCAATTAGAATCCAGAATTTTGCTTTTCACACTGACTTGTTAATTTTTCCTTGGTCTGGGTTTTTCCAAATTGCTTTTAGTTGTTTGGATCCGATTTTTCGGGGGTGTAAATCTACTTTGTGTGTTTTAGTTAACTGTTGCATGATATAGGACTTGTATCCTATAAATGCAAGCTTGGATACATGTGGTTATTAATAAGACACAAACCGAGAAATCTTATATCAGCAACCATTTGGTAATACTACGTAGTGTAAGCTTTGATGTGTGAGTGGTGTAATAGATAACACCTCGGAACGGTTAATCAAAGAACCTACTTCCATTTCAATTATAGTTCGTTATATTGCGGAAATACCGTTGGAAACGGTATAAATTCACCTCTTCTCCTCTGAGGCTATATGTCATTTTATCGTTTAAATATTGATATATTTTTGAATACCGGTGATGAAAAAATGCCTTTGTTTACGAGCCACTGTGTTTATATATATATATATATTTATATATATATATATGTGTGTGTGTGTGTGTGTGTGTGTGTGTGTGTGTGTCTTTCGTTTTGATGCATCGGATGTGATTAGTGCAAAAGATATTTGAAAGGATAAATTACACCTTCGGATAGGAAAAACCTCATTTCGCGTCTCTGCTCTTAAAAGCCTGTCTGAAAACTTTCGACCTAAAATAAAATTGAATATAATGTCGTTTTTATGATAATTTTAGTTTTATATTTAATAGTATTTGTTCATTAGAATTGCTACCATTATTGGTATGATTTTTTTCTTTCACCATCATTAGCGGATATCATTCATTTCTTCAATATTTTTTCTGTCATCTCTTCATGTATTTTTCTTCATATATTTTTCTGTTTCACCTTTCTGTCGTATTTTCTTTCATGCTTTTTTTTCTTGTTTTGATTTTCAGTAACATTTTTCTCTAAATTTCCATTTCCCCCTCTCTTTTGCGTTCTCCCTCACTTTTTCTTTTTTTTTTTTTCCATCGCATTCTTTGTTTATTTTTTACCTCTTTGCACTTGTCTTTCCGCTCGTTGTTCCTTTTCTTTCCGCTCGTTGTTGTTTTTTCCCACCTGCACTTTGCTCTTTTTTCTCTACTTCTTGCTCTTTTTTCTCTGCTCTTTGCTCTTTTTTCTCTGCTCTTTGCTCTTTTTTCTCTGCTCTTTGCTCTTTTTTACCGCTCTTTGTTCTTTTTCCCTGCTCTTTTCTCTTTTTTCTCTGCTCTTTTCTCTTTCTTTTTTTCCTGCTCTTTTCTCTTTTTTCCCTGCTCTTTTCCTTTTTTCAGCTCTTTTCTCTTTTTTTTTTCGGTGCTCTTTTCTCTTTTCTTTTCCCTGCACCTTTCCCCTTTTTTTACCCTGCTCTTTTCTCTTTATCCCTGCACTTTCCTCTTTTTCGCTGTTATTTCTCTTTTTTTTTCCCTGCACTTTCCTCTTTTTTCCCCAGTTATTTCTCTTTTCTTTTCCCTGCTGTTTTCTCTTTTTTTCCCTGCACTTTTCTCTTTTTTCCCCGCTCTTTTCTCTTTTTTTCCCAGATCTTCTTTTTTTCCCTACTCTTTGCTTCTTTTCCAGCTCTTTTCTCTTTTTTTTTTTCCGGTGAAACTTTTCTCTTTTTTTTTTCGGTGCTCTTTCCTCTTTTCTTTTCCCTGCTCTTTTCTCTTTTTTCCCCGCTCTTTTCTTTTTTTTTTCCTGCTCTTTTCTTTTTTTTTTTTTTTTTTGGTGCTCTTTTCTCTTTTCATTTCCCTGCTTTTTTCTCTTTTCTTTTCCCTGTTCTTTTCTCTTTTATTTTCCCTGATCTTTTCTCTTTTTTTTTTTCCAGCTCTTTTCTTTTTTTTTTTTTTTCGGTGAAACTTTTCTCTTTTTTTTTTCGGTGTTCTTTTCTTTTTTCTTTTCCCTGCTCTTTTATCTTTTCTCTTTTTTTCCCCTTCTCTTTTCTCTTTTTTTCCCCTTCTCTTTTCTCTTTTTTTTCCCCTGCTCTTTTCTCTTTTTTTTTCCCAGTTGTTTTCTTTTTTCCCTACTCTTTGCTTCTTTTCCAGCTCTTTTCTCTTTTTTTTTTTTTCGGTGCTCTTTTCTCTTTTCTTTTCCCTGCTCTTTTCTCTTTTCTTTTCCCTGCTCTGTTCTCTTTTTTTCCTGCTCTTTTCTCTTATTTTTTTCGGTGAAACTTTTCTCTCTTTTTTTTTTTCGGTGAAACTTTTCTCTTTTTTTTTTTTTCGGTGCTCTTTTCTCTTTTCTTTTCCCTGCTCTTTTCTCTTTTTCCTGCTCTGTTCTCTTTTTTTCCTGCTCTTTTCTTTTCTTTTTTTTTCCTGCTCTTTTCTTTTTTTTTTTTTCGGTGCTCTTTTCTCTTTTCATTTCCTTGCTCTTTTCTCTCTTTTTCCCTGCTCTTTTCTCCCTTTTTCTTTTTTTTTCCCTGCTATTTTCTCCCTTTTTCCTGCTCTTTTCTCTTTTTTTTTGCTCATTCTACTCCTTTGTCCTTTTTCTTTGCAATTTTGTTTCCGTCTTATTTTTCTTTTTTCGTTTTTCTTGCGGGCTGTTTTTGGAGGTGGGTATGGCGGAGTTTTTCTTGATATTTTTTTCTCCTACCCGCTTTTTTTCTTTCGTCTTTCTCGCCCTACACATGTTTTTTCTATCCCATTCTATTTTTCACTGTCTTATTTGACCCCCGTCTTCGTTATTTTCCTTCGTTTTACTTTCATTTTTTCTCTGTCGATCTTGTTTGCTCGTCTTTTTTGTTATTTTTCATCTTCTCTCCATTTTTTCTCCAGTCTCTCGATTTATTTTTCGTCTTTCTGCCTCTACATTTTTAAAATTTTAATTCACATTAATCTTCAACCCACTATTTATTTACATTTTTTTCTTCTGATTTTCTTTGTTGCTTTCCTTTATTGCTACTCTTTTGCTTTTTTGTTTACTTTCCTTAGTTTTCTGACCTATGTTTAAATTCTTTTCCTCCTTTACCATAATTTCTCCAGGCTCTTCCGTTTTTCTGTTTCATTTCCACTGATGCCCATCTTTTCTTTATAATTCCTTTTATCACTTGCTATGTATTTCCTTTATATTCTGTATATGTGCTATCTTTCCTTTTAATACTAACTGACTTAGATATGATAGAAAACTGCATCGACAGCAAGACATCTGACTGTGAGGTTTTCAGGAGCGTCAAACCAACTCTTAATCGCTGTTGTTCCCAGTAACATCCTTGACTCGAGTTGGTAACCCCTGTTAGGGTCCCAGCAATTGGTAAATAATTAACCCCCAAACTGGAGTTAAAACACCAAAAATTATAAAAATAGACTTTTATAGTAAAAATTCAAGCAATACATTTTTTAAATAAAAAAAATTATATATTTGACTCTCGACAAAACCTTTCTTTTTCAAAAACGATAAAACTTTATTTCTTCTAAAAAATATTTTTATCATACGAATTTATTGTAAAATCTTGCCGGCATGAAATAACACACTAAGGCTGATATACCGTAAAACAGAACAAACTATATTACTGTCAAAATAATAATAAAGGTGAAACTGTTTGTGATGAAGTTTCAATTTTATTCAATTAGCCCTCGAAATTTTCCTGTTATTTTAAATAGATCCTCTTGTCTTTGTAATATCGGTAGCATTCCTATGTTTCATTTTTCTCAGCGCTATTTAAGAGTTTTACAATAGTTTTTCTTATTGTCTATATCATTATGATCAGATTCATTCTTATCGATTGTTTCATTCAATTTTCTCGCCTATGGATTTCTTTACGAATTCAGTTTTCAGTCTCATCCGTTTCCACTTAATGTTCTTCAAGTTTTTTCTTCGATGTTTTCTACTCTTACTATTTACTGTTTCAAACTGTCGTTTTCACTCAATTCAAACAAGTTAATTTTTTAACAAATATAATCATTTCACCTCCAGCAAGTCAGAACTGCCACTGGTGCGCAGAGGATTACATAATGAGAAGAAAAAGGAACAAGTTTCAGGGGGTGTTAGAGAATAGATGAGAGAAGTATGAGAACATTGGTTTTGAAGAGGGCTGGATGGGAGTAGAGTGGAAAGGGAGAAAACATTATACAATGTTTCTCAGGGAAAAGATGCGCGTAAAGGAGATAAGAGATGACATTGCATTTAAATTCTTGAATATTGTAACTGTCAGGGAAGCAAGTATACGGAAAATAATTCCACGGGCGGGAAATGTGACCAAAGAAACTGTTAGAGTAGAAGTTGTAGTTACATTTGATCGGTTTCACTGAATAAGTACGCTAGTCTAATAGCTCGAGTAAATTCATGCAGAAGGGGAAACAGGGAGCTAAGCTCATCAGATCAGAAACCGTGAAAGGATTTATAGAAGAGACTGGGGAAGCCATATTACGTCGGTGAGAAAGTTACTGAAGTTAATCTACCAAGTCGGAATCAATTACATTGCAGATTTCCCGTTGGATTTTGTCAAGAACCCCGAGATGAATAGCAAGGACACCCAGTCAAATGCGGCAGCAGTATTCAATGCACGGAGGGATGGTAGATTTATATATGTGCAAGATTCATTCAGACAAGAAAACTTTCTTGGCCCAACAAAGCAGGAAATTTAGCTATGGATTCAATGTAGTTATCACTTGAGGTCGGCTGATAGTTGGGCCGAGGTGGTGCAGTGTTTTGCTTTCAGTTAGACTAGGCTGATCCCTGCTGATGGGGGTGGAAGCGATTCTCTATAGTAGATAAAGGATAGAAGTTTCGTTTTGGAAGCATTAAAATTTACAAGCAAGTCATTTTTTACACCATTCCACCATAAATTAGAGTTTCTTTTCAAGATCAGAAGCGAGGTTTGTTTTATCAGTCTCGGTAGATTTTTTATAGTGGCGGGAGTAAATGGTCATGTTGCAAGTGTAGATACCTACTTAGGATCTGATTACATCAGAGAGATTGTTGATGAAGACCAAAAAAAGCATAGGATCTAGAATAGAGCTTTAAGGGACACCCACGTTCGTATGATGGTATCTGGAAGCATGCCCATTCAGTGCTAATTTTATTAAACGATTTTAAAAGGAACGCCTATATTAGGTCAAACAAGCGTCCAGTTGTACCATAACCCCGTAGCTTCCGTAGAAGACCAGCATGCCAGCATGCCAGACTCAGCTAAATGCTTTGGAGATATCTAGTGCAATAACACCAGATTCGCCGTTCTTTGAACCACTTCAGCACTGATAATAGCCGCGAACACTTTGCCAAAAATCGGTAGGAGTCTCATAAGGCGATAATTAAAAAGGTCTAAGAGTTCTCCAGAGTTCATAAATACAGAAACTACAGAGAAGGACTTCCAGCAGGTAAGAAAGCAAGAAGGAGAGAAGCAGTGGTTGTAGAGTTGAGAGAGAACAGAGGAGTTCAGGGGTACATTATTTCAGGACAATGATTGGGATTCTGTTATCTCTGCTCGCCTTATGGGGGTCAAGCTTTGAAATTGTTAGAGACTAGCGAGGGTGTAATATGAACGTCATCCGTTTCAGCCCCTGTTCTAGGTGGGAAGTCGGGTGCGAATACCCCCGACAAATCAAGTGTTTAGTTGGTGAAGAATCTGCGAGCAAAGCATTCGGCCTTGTCCGCTGAATTTGTGAGGACCTCAAAAGCATTGATTAAAGTGGGTATTGATGATTTACGAGTAGAGGCAAAAGGGCGCCTATTATGGTCAGACGCGTGGCTCCGATAAAGTAAGAAGCAGTGATCCCTATGGGCAATAGCAGCCGACCAAACAAGAACCACGAAGACAAATGAGATTTAAGTCATAACTTTCTGGCTGGGAAGAAAGCATTGATGCCAGCTTTAACACTAGAGAAGACTTCGGTTGCACGGTCTTCAACAGGAAGACTAAAAGCTTTGTTCTAAGAGACGTCACACAGGAATCCGCGGGACAACTCCCAATCTGCCCTTTGGAAGCGGTAAGATATTCTGCTAGTCGGAGTTTCCTGAGGAGGAGATGTGGTATGAGATATTAACGGAACTGACAGCATGATCATATATGACAAGAGAGCAATGTTGCATGACATAGCAAGAGTTGTGAAATATATCTAGCAGTGAGTCAATTCTATTAGGGTTATTAGAGTAACGTGTGGGGAAATCATTCGCTTGCGTAAGGGATTAAAATGTTCAAGAAAGAGATGTTAACAGGTTTAGGTGATATTTGTTTAGCTGGTTTAGTTTTAATTCTTACTTTGTGTGATGTCATAATTAGAAATTTTTGGTAAGAAGAGGCCTAGAGTAGTAGCATCAGTCGGTTGTCAAATGCGACGTGTATGAAAGAAACTGGCACAGACTATAGCATAAGATAGCCACAGAGTCGCTCACCAAAGATAGCTGCAGGGATACTTATCCATGCGCGACATGGCACTACAAAAAACTCCGATATTATTATATTGTTGATCAGAGCAGCCTTTCAAGACGCTACGCAAGAGTTTGGGCTTCTAACTACCAGTCAGAACCAGCAACCAGGAAACTACCAAGCCGGTACCCTCAGAATGAATATACGTCGCCACCATCCACACACATTGCAAAAAGCTTGCGATAGCACTACTATCAACACTTGAGAAGAGAGAAGAAACCGGGACCCATTTCTAAACAAGAAAGAAGGGATGAGCCTCTACTCTTGTTCAGAAGGGAGAACTAGGGGCAATCGACTCCAATTTAAAAAAAAAAAAGATAAAAAATAAAGAAAAATTAAAAATTTGCCAAGTTTTAACTTAGACAGAAAATCCCTTAATAATCATTACAAGAAAATTTTAAGATACCTTTTCATAGAAATTCAAAGAAAAATGAGAAATAAATCCATCTTTGCTGTCAGGATAACTAAAATAGCTTACTGCAATCTTAACTGATACAAGTATATTTTAAAATTTCTCCAACACTATATGCAAAAAAAAAAAAATAGAGAAATCAACATTTAAATTTTGAAAGTTAAATTCTCAGAAAAAAGGGTATCATGCTCAGCATAGACGAAATCTGCTTCCTTCAAAATATTAACTGAGTTGATTGAAACTTAAACATTATTTTGTGTATTTGTTAGTCATATAAAAGTATCTGTAATAACAAAGTCGGTTTATCATTACTTTACCTTTTAGCCATTCTGTTTGGCCCCTGAACTAAAGTGATATTATATCATATATATAATGAAGCTCATAACTGGAGAAGTTCAAATAGGTGAATAAATCTTTATTCTATAGCACTCACCTGTTGTACTAGTAATGAGAGTTAAATTACCAGCCACACATTTTATAGTAAAATCAAAAACATTACACACATTACATTTCTAATTTTATTTTTTTTACAGTTTGCTATGATTCATCCCGTTTCTTGTAAAGAGAAACAAGTTTTTACTCCTTCTTTGATCTTGTTTTATTTTGTAAGATTTGATTTTAAAAACTAAAAGAAAAAATAGTTAAATACAATTTAATTATGAAATAATTTCACTTACTTGAATTACTTATAAATTTTGAATTGGCACTAAAAATCCAATGAAAGAGCAGATTGTCAGCCAATCTCTCTCTCTCTCTCTCTCTCTCTCTCTCTCTCACTCTCTCTCTCTCTCTCTCTCACACACACACACACACACTCTTATATACAGGCAATTTGATATACAATGAATTATTCAGAAATGGTTGTGGGTAACTCTTTTTCAGACACTGGGGGATGGAGACATTTCAACCATTGCAGCAGCTGTCATCGCCAACCACGATCCACCATCAGCATAATGTGGCTTCCTGTTAAAATCTGAGCCGCTTCATTTGCTACAAACAGCACAATTTTTGCAATCTCGCATCGAGTACCTAAATGGAATAATCTTTTGGAATTCTTTCTCTGAAATTGGCCCAGCTTCCTTTTTCATTGTTATGCATTTGCATCTTCAAACCAGACGTTTGGTATTTTTCTCTCGTAATTAAGTGTCAGAGATGTTACTTTTCAAATCACTGACATCTTCATATTTTTTAAATTTTTCTATATAGTTTCAAATATTTAAAATCAAACATTTAATGAAAAAGCTGAAGTTTTCTAGCATTTATCTGTCCCTTTTTTATTCTACTAAATATTTGGTTCTCGAATGCAGTCATTGCATTTTTACACTTACTTCAGTACATTATTTATCTTTAAACTGCAGTCTCCTGGTACTATCGGTCTGTCTGTCTGTCTGTCTGTATTATTATTATTATTATTATTATTATTATTATTATTATTATGTCATTTTTCATCATATTTCGATTTCTGCTTTGGTCTCACTACCAACCAAGTCTGCGGGGAGACCTAAGGCAGGTAGTGGCGTGTTGTTATGGCTCCATTTCATGTTTTTCTATCTTCCCTATCATCTCCAGCATTACATAGATAAAGTTTTCCTTAGTGTGTGGGCTGTACTTAATAAGACAATTTTTTGTATATCTCTTAAGCTGGGGTTTCCAGGGATTCTTTCAATGTGTTGTTTTGTTCCATTTTTTATCATTCCAAGTGCACCTACTATCACTGGCACAACAGTTGTTTTCAATTTCCACATTTTTTCTATTTCAATTTCCAGGTCTTTATATTTTGACAGTTTTTCAAATTCCTTGTTTGCTATGTTACAATCCGCTGGACAAGCCATATCAATTAATAGACAAGTTTTCTCCTTCTGGTTTTTAACAATAATGTCTGGCCTGTTTGCTTCAATTTTTCTGTCTGTGTAGATGGTGTAATCCCATAGAATGGTTACATCTTCTATTTCTGTAACCGGTGCTGGGTGATGTTCATACCAGTGCTTGCCTACAGCTTTTCCATAATGTTTGCATATTGCCCAATGTAAATATTGCCCAACTCTATCGTGGCGATTTTTATATTCATTTGGGGCAAGCACAGAACAGCCTGAGATTAGGTGGTCTATTGTTTCTTGGTGTTTATCACAAAACCTGCATTTTGGATCCATATTATTATGCATAATATTTGCCTGAAAGTTTCTAGTGAAAAGACTTTGGTCTTGTGCTGCAAGAATAAAGCCTTCAGTTTCAGACTTTAATCCAGATGCACGTAACCATCACTTTGTCAACATTGGATTTATTGGCACGTACTGGATATTGGCCATGCAGAGGTTTGTCTTGCCAGCGCTGTTTCATCTGTTCAAGAGCTTTATCTTTGGCTTTCATTTTCATATTCTTTGCCGCAATAGCCGGCTCTTGGCTTCCGTTCTGCTTTTCTACAGAATCTACTAACTGTAAATCTTGTTTGAATTTACTGCCTTCTTTTATTATTGAATATTTTTTCTTTCTTTCTTCATGTTGCCTTACTAATTGTATCATCCAATCCTTTGTTGTTTCTATGTATGTTAGTAAGCCAATAGTTGTTGTCTTGTATGACAATTCCAGCTGAATAAGACCTCTTCCACCTTCTTTACGGGGTATGTATAGACGGTCTACATCAGCCTTTGGATGATGCATCTTATGCTTAGAAAGAAGCTTTCTTGTTTTAGCATCCATTCGCCTGATGTCGTTTAGAGTCCAGTTTAAGATGTTAAAGCTATATTGGACAACTGGGATTGCAAGGCTATTAATTTATTCGCCTGATGTCGTTTAGAGTCCAGTTTAAGATGTTAAAGCTATATTGGACAACTGGGATTGCAAGGTTATTAATTTATTATTATTATTATTATTATTATTATTATTATTATTATTATTATGATCATTATTATAATTATTTTCCTACTTATCATTCTTTTTCTGTTATGATTTTTTTACTTATAATTAATGTTATGATTATTATTATTATTATTATGATTATTATCATTATTATAATTCTTCTGTTATTATTATTATTATCATTATTCTCTTTTTCTTCTTCTTCTAATTATTATTCTCGTTCTCCTTATTATTCTTTTTCTTCTAATTATTATTATTATTATTCTCCTAATTATTTTTATTAGTTGTAGTAGTATTATTATTCCCACGATGGTTGTCTTCTGATAGTAAGTCTTTTCAGAATCGTTTGCCATACAGACTTTAGCAATGCTTTGATATCAGTCAGTTACGTGCCATACGTGATAAACGCTTAGGCGAACATGTCTCGAAAGAGACATGACTGACTACGCAGAAGATTATCCCGCAGAAGGTTGCCATTGCTTTCTGCGGTAGATTGGTTGCCAGCAAAGGCTATAGAACCCAATCTGTCCTGTTATTTAACCCATAACTGGAAGGAAGAGACGAATTAATACCTTTCCCAAGGGCATTTGCGCGTAAGTGAATGCAATGAATTCAAATGGAATTTGAACCCCGGCTTCCCGATTTCTCGTTCCGAGCCGATATCTACTGTACCACAACGCACATCCGGTTTGATATACATTACCAACATTCTTCATCGAATAGCATGGTTCTTTTCAAATGGCTTTAGGATCTCTCTGACGTTAACCATTATAGACGCGATCCTCAACTTCATACATCAGTTTCTTCAGTTTTTTCTTTGTTTTTCTCATAATCAGTTCAGTGACGTTGTTATTAACAATAATCAATACTAGTAGTAATAGTGGTGGTTCGAAGAGGTGTAGTAAATTGTTTCTTATCAAACATTATTAAGCATTTGTACAAATCTGTAGTGTCTCGTCATAATGTTTATAACATAATAGGAACCCACTTTATTGTATTGTCACGGAGAGTAATATTAAAAAAAAAACTTGAATTTCCATTTTGTTCAGGACGCTGTTCCCTCTCAAACTCATAGTACTTATCTTTTTTCTGTGTTTTCTGTTAAAATCTAAGAATCAATCGAACAATTTTGAACTTTTCCTTAAAATTATAAACTCACTGCATGCAATAACTTTCCTAAAAAAAATGATCGTCGATTTTTTTCTTTTCAATGCATCAATATCAGATTTGAATATTATCAAAAAGAAAATTAAAAAACTTCGCAGATATTAGAAAATACATCAACCAGTAGATCTCGCAGCAAATGTGTGCATATTGAACAAGCGTGATTAACTAGGGAAACTGTTCTCAGCTATCTTGAAAATATTAAGTGAAACTACAAAGTAATCTATATTATAGACTACAAATTGAATCCGCTATTTATAGCATTGCTACACTGAGTGTTTAGAAATCCATATGAAACTTACGTAAAGTTATTTAATGGAAATACTGATGTTGCCCTAAATCTTCTGGTTTTACTATAATAGTGCGTATTAGCGATATGTGTAGATTATTGCCTTCTAACTAATTATTTACAAATCCAAGTCACACTTCGTAGTACTTAGAAAATTTTGTCTTTTTCCACTGGTAATTTTCTTTTCTAAACGAAGCTACAATTGTAATGATTCTAACGGGACAAGCTTAATCACCATTACACTACATCGAAATGATTTTCTAAGTGTAGCTTAGATTATTGTCCTCATCTTCGTTGCTATTTGTACGCTCAAGCCTTCTTCAGGCAGGAATTTCGAACCGACCCTTTATTACAATCACTGGGTATATCATTTTCATTCCTAGCGTAGAACCTCTTTTGATAGTCATGAGTTATCTTTTTCTAACCCTCTAAGTTACTTCTTCACCACTACTGTATTAAACTCACAGCACTTTGGGTCAATTCACAGAAACTAACTAACGTCTATACCTACTGGGCCATGTGTCCTTAAGGACAAGAACAACTGAATTTCTGGGACTGATTTTTAATGTTCATTAATATTTTGTTTTACCAGAGTTCATATTGCAGTGTTTGATGTTAATAGTTTTCTCTAGTATTTTTACCAGCGATCATATTTCAATTTGACACTGATGATTTTCTCTGGTTCCTTAAGTTCACGTATTTTCCAGTAGCATTCTCTAACTATTATTTCACCTTCATCACATAGGGGGGCTTACAACGCCGAAACGTCGTACAAAAGGCAACAAAGATGAGGACAATAGTCCAAATAATATAAATAGTGTAAATACTAGCTCATCTCAGAAACATAAATAGTGTAGATTAGATGTGTCACAAGGCCGAATGTATTGGCACCCAGTAAGGATCAAACTAACTACATAATCGTAATTGATCAAGCAAAACAGGCTGATTAAACATTACATCACGCTTAGGTGCTTCTGTTTCTCTCGATCCCTATTCTACCAAGCGTCGAGACAAGCTTGTTAGGATGGTTATTCGCTGCTTTCTGTAACACGTTTACCTTCAGTGTGGAACATTGTTCAAGCCCTATTTTCTCATTGTGTGCCCTATAAATTTCAAATGTCTTTTCCTGAGCTTGAGTATAAAAGTCTTTTTTTCTACTTTCCCCAGAACCTCTTAGTTATTCACGTTTACATTCCATTCACGGTATATTCTTTTGCAGAACCACATTTCTATTGCACCAGGTCTTTTCATCAGTGATAAGACTGTCCAACAGTTAGTACGATTTTAAATAGCTTCTTTTTTTTTTTGCTTTTTTTTTAATCATTTCACCCCAAGCAAGGCAAATCACTGCCACTATTGCGCTTGGGGCTACATAGGGGAAGGTAAATAGAAAGAGTGGTTGATATAGGAAAAGTCAGAAGGAGGGTGATAGATAGTTGGGTGGGTGGGAAGAGTGTTTGAAAGAATGGAAGCGAGTTAGTTTGTTAGGAGGTGTCTATTGACCTTACATTTAAACTCCTGGAGATTGTAGCCGTTGGGGAAGCAGTCATGTGGAAGGGAATTCCACAGTCGGGAAGTGCGAGAAAATAAACTATTGGAGTAGAAGTTGCGGTTGCATTTTATCGGTTTCACTGTAAAAGAGCGGGATCTAGTTGCTAATCTAGTATCTCGTGCAAATTCGAACCTAGGAGTGATCTAAGTTAATCGGAGCAGAAGCCGTGAAAGTATTTATAGAAGAGACACAGGGAAGCCACGTCGCGCCGGCGGTCTGCTAAGGCGGTATCGATCACATTACGGACCCTCCGCTGTACCTTGTCGAGAAGCCCAAGGAGAATAGCAGGGGCACCCGACCCGATCTGGCAACAGTACTCAATGCACGGGCGGATGGTAGATTTATAAATGTGCAAGATAGATTCAGACGGAATAAACCTCCGGGCCCTGCACAGAGAACCGACTTTCATAGCAGCAGATTTAGCAATGGATTCGATATAGTCATTCCACTTGAGGTCCGCTGAAAGTGACCAAGGAGGCGTAGTGTTTTACTCTCTGGGAGGCAAGCCTGGTCCATGCTAATAGGAGGTAGGTGCGATTGTCTATGATGATTAATTGATAGTAGCTTCGTTTTTGAAGCATTACAATTTACGAGCCATTTCTTACTCCAGTCCACTGCGGATTGGAGATCCTTTCCAAGCTATGCTGCAAGGTTAGCTTTGTCGCCCAAACCAGATTTTTGATCGAGGCGAGAATAAACTGTGGTGTCATTTTTGATCGAGGAGAGAATAAACTGTGGGGGGTGCTCTTTTTTTCTACTATCATTCTTTTGTTTAATATTTTGATTGGCTTTGCTTATAGAAAGGATGATAATAAAAAACATGAATTCTGTATTTCTTTTTTAAAAATCACCGAAAAAACATTATCCTGTTATGTATCACATCATTTTAAAACACAGAGATGAAGGAGAGGCTTATAGCTGCAGAAATGCGGTTTTACAGAAGGATGCTTAGGATACCATGAACGGAACACGTGAGCAACGATGAGGTGTTGGAAAGGATTCAAACGAGAAGAAAACTCATACTTAATATCAGGAAGAGACAAATGAGGTTCCTGGGACATGTAATGAAGATGGAAGGCCTGGAGAATTTAATACTCACAGGTTGGATAATAGGGGAAATAGACAGAGGAAAGCAGCGCGAGATGTATTTGTTAGGTCTGAGCAAATGGATGGCAGAGCGGGATTTAGAAGCGATACCAAGAGAAAAATATTGAGTGACAAAAGACAGAGCGAAGTGGAAATCGTGATTGCCTACGTTCTGAAAGGACACAGCGCATGAAGAAGATATAAACACTTCAGACGTTGAGAGAATTTCTTAGGAATGTTTACCAAGTTCCCCCACTAGAGTGAGTTGTGACACAAGGTCGGTTTTTATGGTGGGGAGCACGAGTGCGTACACTCCGCTCAACGTCCAAATATTACCCAGCCACCGTTGACGTGATGATTGCGTTATTTTACTTTGTTTTTCACTTTTCAAATTTTAGGATTTCTTGTCCTTTTTCATCTTGCACATTTACAAATCTACCATTTACCCGTGCACTGAATACTTCTGCTGAATTCAGCCCAGTGCTCCTCCCATCCATCTCAAGATTCTTGACAAAATCCAAAGAAGGATCTAAAGAATAGAGCTTGTTGGTTCTTCTGAAGAATGGCTTGGGCGATCATGGCCCTTTCAATCCAAGAGTGACTATAGCGAGAATTTTTTTCTCGCAGTAGGTTGCTAATTCCTTCTGCGGTAGGCTGGCTGCCAACCAAGGTTCTCGAAACAATGTATATTACTATTCAATCCATAGCTAGAGTGATAACAGTTTAATAAATAGCTTTCGCAAGGGTATTTTTGCGTAAGTGAATGCAACGAATTCAACTAAAATTCGATCCCGGCTCTCCGACTTTTTCATTCTGAACCTATATTTATCCCACCACAACAGGAAATATAAATCAGGTAGAAAGTCTCATTAATATCTAACCTCTTACGCTCTCACACCCTGATTGAGCACTCTGGAAGAATGGTAAACTTTGAAAATGTACGCATCGCTCATTCAGTAAAATGAATTAGAGCACTCTGGCTATTGGGCGCGTATAATGATAATATACACGCTAAAAAGTCTGCCTTCTCCCAAACGCCCATAGCCCAGAGTTAGAATCACCGACTGACGCCAGTTCGGCCGGGTTTCAATCCTGGGTTAAAAAGCAATCGGAGTCTAACTGTACTGATGAGCGAAATATATATATATATATATATATATATATATATGGTAGAAAAATAGGTCGCTTAATAACTCGTTTACAAATAAAGAATATATATGAAATAGACAGCTCTTTTGCTTCCAATTCATATGCAGATTATTTTCCTAAGGTGGCGGTATTATTTTTGGTCGCGTTTGTCTCTCTGTCGTCAAGATATCTGAAGATCTGCTAGATGGATTCGGATGAAACTTTTGGGGAGGATTGGTCTCATAATGAGCACCATCTGATTAGATTTTGATTTGGACGATCAAGCTTGTTGCAATTGTTCTCATTTTATTATTCATCTCTTGCTATTCGTTAAGATGATGTGGGCATTGCCTTGGCAGAGGTTTGCTGTCTTTGATTGCACTTACCATATTGTCTTTTTACAGATATATTATGTGTGAAAAATATATATTTACCATATACTTTCTACTGTTTTAGTCGATTTTTCTATTTCTTTTTTTTTTCTTTTTTGTGGGGGATTGGGCAAGATTTATTCCACACAGTATTAGCAGAAGGTCCGTATTACATCAATTCTTGTACGTTGAGCATTTTAAACATTCTATATTTACACCTAGACGATGTAATACTCACTCTAGAAATGCACTCATTTTGCAATTTTTACTAATTGCCAAACATCAGCATTTCTTTTGGTAGTCCATTTCTGATCTCTGAGAATTTTTAACATTTGTTTCTGCGGTATATATTCAATATCTTTTCCTCTGTGTACGTAAATACAATATTCTTTCATAGCCTCAGAATATATCGCTTTTAATGATAGACATTTCATCTTCTGTGTAACTTATTTTGGGCTCTTAGAAATATTTGGCAACATCTTCACTTCACCAAACTATATTGTTGGAAATAAGAAATTGCACAGAGAAAAAGTGAAATCATTAATTTTTAGAAGCGTCATATTATCATTCCTAGCTGAAATTATTGGGATTTGAGTTTCATTTATTGCATCAGGTTTGCATATTCATTTGTTGTTACATTCAGTAAATCGTTGAACACGAAACATTCTTGCAAATTCTAAGACTTTAAAGGCTCTTTTCAAATGTGGCATCTACAAATAAAATAGTTATGTTTATCTTGATATTTATATCTAAGATGTATAGATAGTTTGTTATTGGCTCAGAATCAGAAATCGTCGAGCAGAGTTCGAACTGAAGTCATGTCTGTTCCAAATAACCTTAGGCAAGTTAGGAATTCATTTTTTCTCACCCCTCAGTTATCGATTAGATAGCTCTCTATTTTCTATCTATATTTCTGAGATGTATTGTAACTATTTGCATTAAACGGACTGTTTTTCCTCATTTTTTTTGCCATTTTCACGAAGAAGTCTGGAACGTACTACGGCTAATACGTGAATATGGCAATGAAAATAAGTGTAACAGTCCGATCAATGTAAATAACTCAGTAGCTCTTTATTTACTTCCTTGTTTCTTTTGTTTTCTTACGACTGGGGTACTTCCATTCATCTAGTCATGTAAGTGACACTTTACATTGTTTCGAAATATTGACACGTGGATTCTCTGATCAACGAAAGACGCAAATGTCTTCAATCAAATGTTTATTATTTTATTTTTACTGAATAAATTTGAAAACTATTGTCATTTCTTTTATTTGGCTTTCATTCCGGTATCGTTTTGTGAAAAACACGTCGAGTGGTATAGTTACGTTCTGACTTAACATGATTCTCGTTTATGACAGCATAGAGCAGAAAAACCAACAATGCCGAGAAATTGATCAAGCTTAATTTTGTAATCAAATAAAATATAACAAAACAATTTCTTTTTATATGCCGTTTCAAGGAACCTCAGAAAGATTTTATGTCATGAATATTGATATCTGAAAGAGTAGATCTTTTAACTAATAAAAAGAAACAAGTAAAATATATTTAATACTTTTTGGTAAGATATAAAATACGACGTCTATGGCGAAATTATTTATTTTGAATCTTCTAAAATAGTAAATATAATTAGAATTGATTACTAGAACAGTTTTTATACAGGCAATATAGCATAATTGATAAAATAACTTCTGTGATTTATACAAGCGGAAACATGACGATAGAAAAGTTGCATAAAGTCGCGGCAAAATGTACATTCAAGTCGGGTTGATTTTGTAATTTTCCATATTTAAAAAAAAAAGGAAATAAATACGACTGAACCTTTATACTATTTTCAACGAAGTACAATTTCAAGCATTGATTGTCTCCCATTTCAGATTACATTTTGTAAAACGAACGCGCACAAAAATCGTACAATCTAAAAGTCGATTTGCAGTTTCTATTCTTCTCGACGGAAACAAAACACAATGGAATTTTTTTTAAATATCTTATGGGTGTTTACAGACATTTTCTTTAGTTCACATTTAAGGCAATTATTTACTCAGTCTTGTTTGAAAAATATGAAAAAGGAAAAATAACTCTTAAAATATATCTACAAATCCATTATTCATTTCATTACCCACTCTTAATAGCTAAAATAAATTAATTTTAACGTCGTTGTATTGAAAATAGGTGGCGGCAGCTCCTGCGTTACTGATAGCATCATCATATAAATATTATCCTCTTTTTATGTCCATATTAAACAACTACAATTATCGTAATTAAGATTACTGCTACTGTTTTTATCTTTTTTGTTTTTAATAATTTTTGCAAGTGGGTACGGTACTTCTGACATTTTTATTCATTTATATTCAAATACGCTTGGGAAAGGTATTAATTAACCGACTCTACTAGCTGTAGGTTAATTAGTAAGACGTGTATCACTAAACAGTTATCTCAACAAAAAAATTCTCTCGCTTTAAATAACCCGCAAAGAGTAGATAAGCTTTAAAAAAAAATCTAATAAATTAATCTACTGCGACAAAATACATTCTATCTTAAAATTGATTTGTTCTTTCTTCGAGGTGACTTTTCCTCCGTCGTCTCGTAGTTCCGTCTTTTCCTTCGTTGACTCGTAGTTCCGTCTTTTCCTCCGTTGTCTCGTAGTTCCGTCTTTTCCTCCCTTGTCTCGTAGTTCCGTCTTTTCCTCCGTTGTATCGTATTTCCGTTTTTTCCTCCGTTGTCTCGCAGTTCCGTCTTTTCCTCCCTTGTCTCGTAATTCCGTCTTTTTCTCCGTTGTCTCCTAGTTCCGTCTTTTCCTCCGTTGTCTCGTATTTCCGTTTTTTCCTCCGTTGTCTCGTATTTCCGTTTTTCCCTCCGTTGTCTCGTAGTTCCGTCTTTTTCTCCGTTGTCTCGTAGTTCCGTCTTTTCCTCCCTTGTCTCGTAGTTCCGTCTTTTCCTCCGTTGTATCGTATTTCCGTTTTTTCCTCCGTTGTCTCGCAGTTCCGTCTTTTCCTCCCTTGTCTCGTAATTCCGTCTTTTTCTCCGTTGTCTCCTAGTTCCGTCTTTTCCTCCGTTGTCTCGTATTTCCGTTTTTCCCTCCGTTGTCTCGTATTTCCGTTTTTCCCTCCGTTGTCTCGTAGTTCCGTCTTTTCCTCCGTTGTCTCGTAATTCCGTCTTTTTCTCCGTTGTCTCGTAGCTCCGTCTTTTCCTCCCTTGTCTCGTAGTTCCGTCTTTTCCTCCCTTGTCTCGTATTTCCGTCTTTTCCTCACTTGTCTTGTAGTTCCGTCTTTACCTCCGTTGTCTCGTAGTTCCGTCTTGGATATACCTTTTCTATCCTGTGCTTTTTCATTATGGCTGTGTAATGAACTCTGTCCGCATTACCTCCTACTTGTTGACTTGTGCCAAACCAAGATTAGAATATTATCTTCAACGTCAGTAATATGAATATTTCAAGATGGTGTGGAATATAATCCCTGCATATTCTTGGCAATTATTCAATGTCGGATATATGAATGGATAGAATTTGACTCCTCTATTATACATAAATATTGATGAAAATAAAATGTAATTCTCGTTTCCAGTTTTTATGACGCTGGAAAATCTAATATTTTTTTAATAAGTCCGTTTCTTTCCCATGTTGGTTAGTTTTTCCTCTTAACGATAATTGCTTTTCCCTGAAGGAAGTGAAAGTCGATTCAAGCCACAGTCTATACAGAAATTATTGCTTTTTCTGAAACAGAAAGATAGTTGCTTAGTTGGGAGGTAGAAAATGTTGCTTGTTCTTTGTAATTCTGTTTTAGAAGGGATTATTAGCTCTCCAATTCTGGTAATTCAGACGTACCTACTACCATCATAAAACAACAGTCCTTCGTTTTAGTTATATTTTATTTGCGTTTATGTTTTTGTTTAATCTGCTGTTATTTATTCAGTATTTTTTCTTTTTGCTGTGTTTAAACTGTTATTTCTTACTGTTTTCTGTACTTATTTCTTTTATAAATTTTTTTCCAGGTTTTTCTGTCTTTTTCAGTGATTTTCTATTTTTCAGTTTTTCCAGTGTTTTTATTTTTTTCGTTTTATTATTTTCTGGTTTATGATTTTTTTTTTATTTCCCTGTTTTATGTTTTATATTTATTTTTCCTGTTTTTTCTTTTTCCTGTTTTACGATTTATTTTTTCTTTTGTTTTACATTTACTTCTTTCCTGTTTTTCGTCTTATTTTTTTGTTTTCTGTTATTCGTTTGTTATTTATCCCGTTTTCTGTTCTTTGTTTTTAATTTTTCTCGTTCCCCCTTTTTCTGTTTTTCGATTTCTGTTTTTAAATCTCGGTTTTCTCTTTTTCTGTTTTCTCGATCTCTGTTTTTACTTTTTTCTGTTTTTCGTTTTATTCTTTTCTCTTTTTCTGAATGTTTTTTTTTTTTTGGAGGGCGGTTCGTTTGTTACAACGGTGCGTCAGACAAATATTTTAAAAACATCTCTCCTCTATCGATTCTCTCAAATCAGACCAAATATTGATTTCTTTCTTTTCAAATTTTGAATCTTTTCTCTGTTGGGTCAAGATCTTTTAAGCATACCACCATACACACAAATGCATAGTCTTAACGTTCACTTGAACCTCTATTTCATTTAATCTTACCTCTACTTCTTTGGGTGATGTTTCCAAAAGGGCAAACCATCCTCGGCTAGAACCCTACATAGTTTACTTGTACTACATTTACTAGCTTCTCGAGCAAAGTCCTTTGAACTTTTGAACTTTATACCTTTTCTTTTTAGAATTTCTTCTACTTTTTCCTAAGCTCTTAACCACAATTACCAGATTTCCGGTAACTACTGGAACGATGGTCACCTTCATATTCTAAAATTTCCATATATCTCTGATAAGAACGAGATATTAATTTTTTTTCAGATTTGTTTCTTTGTCTACCTAAACAACGAAATCATTTATCTGGCATTTTCTCTTGTTTATGACTAACAGTTCTAGTCACCTGGCTTCGATTGGGTGCACTATTTGAATCGTAATGTTTCAGAAGATTCATTTTTCCAGGAATATTTGGATTTATGCATATATTTTGTCTGTGTACTTTCGCGCAATTACCCTTGGGAAAGGTATTAATCCGTCTCTTCCTTCTTGGACAG
This sequence comes from Ascarosepion bandense, assembly GCA_037127315.1. NCBI lineage: Eukaryota > Metazoa > Mollusca > Cephalopoda > Sepiida > Sepiidae > Ascarosepion > Ascarosepion bandense. Next base: position 1,986,520 of record JBBBDQ010001317.1, read on the forward strand.
ACTGGGTTCTATAGCCTTGGTCGGCAACCAGTCTACCGCAGAAAGCAATGGCAACCTAGTGGGGGATAACCTTCTGCCCAGTCAGTCATGTCTCTTTCCAGACATGATCGCCCAAGCGTGTATCACGTATGGCACTGAACTGACTGAGTCAAAATCCCTTATCCGTTTCTCAATGATCGTCCGCCAGACACACAAAAACCTCTTGTATTGTTCTTGATTCAACTTGCTATATTCGTTTATTATGTTTTGACTCTCTCATTTTTATTTCCATGAAGCTTAGCGTTGCTGTCATTTGTATTTTCTCTCTTCGTCTTTATATAGTTGTTTCTGATAGCGGGTGTTTTAGATGACTATTAAGAGTTTTTCACTAGGCTTCTTCCATGAAGCAATGTACCTATCAATTCATTTTTTTATTTCCTCACTATGTCTTGCGTTTTTACTATTGTGAATTCTGATTTTTTTTTAGATTTTATTCACTGAATGTAGTTGTTGTAGTAGAAGTAGGTTTGTATCGCCGTTAGTTACTACGTGCGTTACTCTCTACCATTGCCTCAAAATAAACAATTGACCCTTTTGTTTTGAATGCGAGGCAGAGATCTTATCAGAGGCGCTGTGCGGTTTTAGTGTGGAAACGCTTTTCCTTATCTACATTAACGATCTCCCCGATGTAATAAGATCCCAAGTCGGCATATATGCTGACGACACTACGGTTTACTCTCGCCTCAATCAAAAATCCGCCTAGGCTGACAAAGCAATCCTCGCTGCCAAGCTTCAAAAATGACCTCCAATTTGTGGTGGACATAGGTAAGAACTGGCACATGAATTTTAACGTTTCCAAATAGAAGCTGCTATCTATTAACCATCGCAGACAATCGCTCCTACCCCCCATTAGCATGGATTAGGCTAGTCTCCCTGAAAATAAAACACTGCGCCTCCTCGGTTTAACTATCACAACAGACCTCAAGTGGAATGACTATATAAAATCCATAGCCAAATCCGCTGCTAAGAAGGTCGATTCTCCGCGAATAACCAGCAGGTTTTTCCCGTCTGAAACATCCTGCCCATATACAAATCTACCATCTGCCAGTGCACTGAATACTGTTGCCATATCTTGTCGGATTCTCCTGCTATCCACATAGGGGTCATTGACAAATTCTAACGGAGCATTAATGTGATCGACCTCGACTTGGCATCTCGGATATAGTCACTTTCTCACCGGCGCAATGTGGATTCCCTCTGTCTTTTCTACAAAGATTTTTGCGTCTTCTGCTCCGATGAATTTAGCACACTGGTGCCCACAATATGTTAATTTGCTCGAGCTTTTACTGTGAAAGCAATAAAATATAAACGCAAATTCTATCCCACAGCTTCTTTTCTTGCACTTCTCGCCTGTGGAATTCCCTTCCGCTTCCCCGACAGCTACAATCTCTAAGAACGTTAATGTAAAGTCAATAGTCATCTCCTATCTCACTAACTTGCATCCTCTCTCTCTCGTGCTCCTTTCTCCGTCCACTCCACTCACATCAGTATTGTCATCCTTCTCGTACCCACTTCCTGATACGCCTTGTAACCTGTCACTCCTTCTCATAGCTTTCCTTCTATGTAACCTTCTGCACAACAGAGGCAATACAATGCATTGCTTGGGGCGATAGGATTTTAAAAAATACATAGTATCTCAAACGTTTAACGTCGATATAATTGAATTGGAAATGTTGTCACTTTTAAATTTTTTCACTTAAACACACACTTCTGTAAACAATGACCTACACTCATACTTATGATTCTTATTTCAATATTTTCTGACAGACGTTAAGTGCTAATATTTAATGAGGCAATACAGGTGTTTCACAGTCATGAGGAATTTTTCAGTCATTAAAACTGAAAATTATGATTAATGAGAAATTTCAACAATAAAACCGTGAAATTTTGATTGGTATATCTAGTAAGTATCAAAAAGAAACCAAAACATTTAATACATCTTGATGTAAAAAAGCAAACAAAAACATACGTCATGAAGCAAAAAAATATCACTTCGGGTGATAGTTGGGAGCAAATCGTACTACAAAATGGAAAGGCAAAACACAACAGCAATTATAATAATGATGCAGTGAATCTATATATATATATATATATATATATATATATATATAAAAGGCAAGATGTTTGTGTGTGTGTCTGTCTGTCTGTCTGTCCTTTATACTATTCCACAATATTTATCCGATTCTCACCAAACTTCACACGAATGTTTTTAGGCTTCCGGTCAGGTCATGGGCCATTTATTTTTATGATTTCCCCCCGATATCGGAAATTGATAACCCGATATCCGATCAGGTCTGATCAAGATTAGGATTTCAGCCCTTTTATCGTGGTTCTTGCTGCAGAATTTGCTCTCACTGAGTAAATTATAGTTTTTAGTCTCAAACATTAGTAGATCTTCTCAGACGACTCATTTTCCCCGATATCAGAAATCGATACCACCGATATTCTATCGAATTTGATTAAAAACCAATATTCAACCATCAATATGGCTCATTTTCTCCAATTTTGCTCCCGATGCGTAAGATAATATTTTATGGACTTACTTAGGTTACTTTATTTTTGGATGATTTATTTGACTGCCATATTGGAAATCAATACCCTGATACTCTATCGGGTCCGATCAAAATCAGATTTTCAGCCCTTTTATTTTGGTTTTTGCTTCGGATTTTGCTCTGAGTAGGTATAATTGTAGTTCTTAGTCTCAGCCATAATACCATTTACTCAGGGAACTTATTTAGCATTCAAAATTTTCTTTTCGACGGAAAACTTCTTTGACATCGATACCGGAAATCAAAATTGACTTACATCCATTCCTTTTAGTAAGTTCTACGGCTTCGAGATCAACCTTTCAACAAGCTGCATTTTTCATGTCAACGTCCAAAGAGTTTGAACTCCAGGACCATGGATTAGTTTTAAAGCTTTCATTGCACCTGAGCAACGCTTGGCTGTACTGTTAGTACCAAGTAAAAATAGATCTCTTTTCTTCACTGATCTCAAATTTGTGAGCCTGTGCAAAAATGTATTTTGACGAATAGAAAAAGGGATTTTCTCTGGGCTGAAGAACGGATCAAGTCAGTTTAGCAAGCCTACGTGAAAATCTACTTTGATCAATGAAAAGGAAGCTGCTTATAAACTGAGATAATGTCAAATCACTTTTTGATAAAAATAGGCATAGAAATTTAATGAAAAGGAAGATAGAGAGGGAAAGGCTGAGTTTCATGTGTAAAATGGATTCTTTCAAGTTTTTAATCATTTTGGAATATTGCTTCGTGTCCTATGATTCTTTATGAACATTTTTCTTCTTGACAATTCATCGAAATGTAAATTTCTAAATAAAATCCCTATCTTGTTCCTTAAAAATAGTAAATATCTTTCCTCTTCATTATCCCTACATACTTCAACGGTACACTTAACCTTTTCTTTATAAGGAAACATTCGACATTCATTGACAGAGCAGCCAGTGGTGTTGCCAATTTATAAGATCTTTTTCTTACAATAATTTTTCAGAAAAGGTTTTACAAATCTAGTAGCTGTTATCGCTGTTTGTAGTATTGACGGATATTTTCTTCCTAAATTTTATTGGGAGTAGTGTGAAATATCAAATGCTGGGGACAATTAATTTTAACGAGAAAAGAGTATACAGTTGATTATAATCCCAAAAAGAGAACTTTGCACAATCTCTTCAAAACAAGGAGTTACACCGTGTTAAAAATTTACGGTTAGCATTTTTTCCAAAACTGATGGATATTTCTTTCCTAAGCTTTTATTTAAAATATTCCAAAATACCAACATGTTAATTATGTCATTATTTTCTTTTCGAGTAATATGTGCTACTCATTTTTGTTTTTGTTGTTGATAGTACTCAAGTGACGTGGTTTGTGCTATTTGGTACTGTTCAATATTTGTGCTTATGTAGCGCTAGTATAAAGGGCTCAAAAAAGTATGGTCTTAAACAATATCTATAGACTCTGCTCGTTGAAAGTAAACTTAGCCAATGATCTTAGCGATTGTATACATTTGACAGATTAGATATTAACAGGGTTGGCGCCATGACACTCACATAAAAGTCGAGATCTGATGAGGTTATTTGAAAACATGCCTTGAGACAGATGTAATAATAAAAACACCTGATGATGTAGAAAAAGAATTTCTGAATTTCATCATTCTAAAGCGGCTTCGTATTTCTACCTCAAAATACGAGAAATAAATCAAAATTATTTTACGCTTTATTCTCATGTTTAATTTATTTCGATTAAAATTATTTTCAGCGTAAGTTTATGATTCCAGCCAGTATGAAATTTGATGCGAAATCATTTCTTTCAAGAAAATACAATACCGATTAACATTGTTTGATCTTGTGAATTATAATTGAAAATCTTCATAGAAACATTTATTGTTGTTTGAGGTAAGAATCGCTAGTATAATGCATCCAGGAATTTATCTAATACCTTTTGGTCCAGTAATATTCACATTGCAAGGCGCAGAAATTGCTTCATTTCTTATATTCACCAAGCCAACCTACTTTATTTCCAAGTTAACACTTGTAAATAAATTAACACTCGAGACAGGAATAAACAAAGAAATACTGCCTGTGACCATAAACTCCAAGTGACCTGTAACCTAATCCGCACTGGATTCAATCCTTTCCTACTGTCTAAGGCTTCCTGAGCCATAAAGTCTTGTTCAGAATTAATGAAGAAAGATTAGATTGTCCAAAGAGTTGAGAATTGGTTGTTCAAGTGTGAGGTTTAATCAACCCACAAATTAGTTTTTAAAATCAATAGAATGATATATTCTATGATTCCATGGAATGTACATATCTCATCTTTGAAAATATTTAACAATTGTAGGTAAATCATTAAATATTGTTTGGTTAGAAATAAGTGGTTTAATGTTGCTTTTAAAAAAGCTGATTTCACAATGGGATTTGGGGCTGGAATCGCTGGTATTACATAAATTAACCTACAATAGCTTATACAGAAGATAGCGAAAGAAAGCAAGACGAAAGGACTAAGTATAAACTAGATGACATAACGAATGCACATCAGTAAAAGGTTGAGTCCAAAATGAAAATTTAAATATCTGGAAAATGTTTTAGCAGAGAGCAGAAAATGCAACACAGAGATAGGAAGTTACTTTCCAAAATTTGCCTTCCAAAAGCAAAGCAGAGTATAAAGAGACATAAAAATTTCATTAGAAACAAAGAAGAGTACTGAAATGTTACGTGATATCTATCTTCCTGTATGGCAGAGAATACTGGAATATCTAGAACATGAAGAACATACAATGGAAATGTGATTCTACAGAAAGATGCTGAAGATGACATGGACTGAACACGTGAGTAACGATGAGGTTTTGGGGAAAATTAAAACATAAAGGAAACTTAAGCTTATCATCAAAAAAGAGACAATTGACATTTTGGGGGCAAATAATGAGGAAGGGCGGCTTTGAAAACTTGATACCCAATGGACTGATTGAGAGAATTGAGGATGGAAGAAAGCAGCCGTAACCTACTTGATGGGCCTGACTAAATAAGTCTTTAATATGTCTAATTCGTGTCAATTTTTATAAGTGATCTATCCTTAATTTCTATATTTGCAATATAAACGGGTGAGCAATGTGTTTGTCGAACTAAAACAAAATTTGCTTCTGCAGATGTATCACAGGAATTTGCTAAACGCCTTTACAAACGGCTGTTCTCAGAAAAAGGTTATGTATTTAAACACATGTTCATAGTTATACTTTGTATAAAGCTCTAAAATAATGTGAAATTATGTGAAGAAAAACATTAAAATAGTGTTTATATTTAACATGAAAAAATCAATGTTGTTTTTGCAGAAATACGATAAATAAATATCTTCATGTGAGGTGTTCCTTCAGGACGTAGGCGATTATAGACTTCCACTTGGCTTTCTCTTGTCGCTCTTAATATTTTTCCTCTTGGTATCTCTCCCAAACCCAATTTCACCATCCATTTGCTCAAGCCTATCGTGGGTCTCGCGCTACATTCCTCTGTCTCTTAATTCGTCTATCCGACCTGTGAGTATTACATTTTCCAGGAGTTCTTTCTTCATTATATGTCCCAGGTTCTTCCACTTTTTTATCCTGATGTTAAGTATGAGTTTTTTCTAGTTTTCATGCTCTCAAGCGCCTCATCGTTGCTCACATGCTCTGTTCATTTTATTCTCAGCATCTTTTTGTAAAACCATACTTCTGATGCATTAAGATTCTCCTTCATCTTTGATGAAATCGTCCAACATTTGCTAACATACAGAGGGACAGATATCACATCACAAATCCAGCAGATGTCTTTGTTTCCAATGAGAATTTTCAGTCTTCTGTTATAACACTTCCCACGTATTTAAACTTTTGTACTTGCTTGAATTTATAATCACCCACTTGTATTTGGCATTTTGGTCTGCTTTTTTTGCTGATGACCATTCATTCAGTTTTCTTGCAGTTTATTTGTAGTCTTTTCTTGTCACTATCTTCAACTACCTTCAAATTGCATTTCAAAATATAACCTCAACAAAACTACAACTTTAAGCATATATATCACTGCCTCTTGAGCATCTCGAGATGATGTAATGGTTAGCAAGCTTGTCTCGCTAGAATCATTACAACTGAGTTGTGAGTGCGATCCCCACTGTGTGTCCCTTAATTTCGTTCTTTCACCACATCTAAGCTATGCTTACTAAATCACCATATCACGGCCTCTTGTAATTATGTCTCCACAAACATGTCTAAACACCAAGGCTGAGTAATTGCCGTTTATTCATTTGTTTAAACAAAATAACATATATTTGCTCCCCCAGAAAACTAAATTTCGTCATTAAATGATCCATAAAGAGTTGATATGTCGTTAAACAAACAAACAAACCAACAGTTCTTCAAGAAAATAAATGTATAAAAAAAATGTGTGTGCGTTTGTTATTACAAGATCAATAAGTAAAGAAAATATTACCAGAAACAAACATACGAAAATAAACGTTGTTGGCACTTGTTCATTAAGAGCGATTGCGTGTCAAGTGCTCTTTGACGTCATTATCAGCCATTTTATCTCTTAAATGTTTCCATAGAAATGAGACCGCCACTATATTGAAAGATGCTACCAGTGTCTTCGCAGTTAAAGGTGTTGGTGTTAAAGTCGATACTACTAATAAAATATGTATGATATTTATGCTGGACTTTGGCGTTAGGAAGGATGAATGATGAAGCAAAGCATAAGCTTGATTTCCCTTCCCCCCATCTTATAACGCTGCATACGTAACTTTATACCTTTTGTTTTCCTACATATTATTCCAAAAATAAAGTGCAGGCAATGTTATTTCATTTTAACATTATGAACATACTTATTCTACGAAGTGGCATCGCACTTCAAAATGAAGGCAATCATGGCTCTTCATGATTCTCTGTACCTGATTGTTTTTTCAGTATCTATCTTAATCTCTCTTCTACCATCTATTTTCACAAGCTCGTTAGGTAGACTAAACACTGCCTTTTTTCTTTAGTTCTGCGAGTTTTAAAATTTCATTGCCTTCTTTCCTCATTCTGCACTCTAAAAAGAAAACTCTCTCTCTTTCTTCTTATGTATACCTGTCCATTTTGTTTTCTTTCTCTAGAACTTACAGCACGCCTCTCTCTCTCTCTCTCTCTCTCTCTCTCTCTATCTATCTATCTATCTATCTATCTATCTATATATATATATATATATAGCCTTTGAGATTTCACTCGCTCGATCGACTTGGGTGATTAAAGTGTACTGCTTCACTCGCCCGCGGTCGATTAAAAAATATTGCAATGAAACGTGTCTCTTCAAATATAGAAAGAAGAAATCTGATTCTTTTATAACCCGAGAATATGCCATAGAAGATTCACAAGTTACTTAGAATGAACTACAATGACATTATTGAACTTTTTAGTCTTATGTATGACACCTGATTTACATTGAAAATCGTTGAGAAAATCAGATTTGTTATTTTTTGTTATCTATGAGATGGAGGTTGTAGTCAAACAGAAGAAAGAAACTACGAATTTAAGTACTTCAATTGCCAAAAACAACAGCATATCATGGTGTTAAAAGGGCTCAAAACTTAATAAAAACAAAGTTTTATCATCAAAATATTTATGCTATTGTTAAGAGGAAAGATCAAATTTTGTTATTATTTTTTGAAATTTTTCAAATCCTTTCTAACACGTTCGAAATTTTAATTAAAATTTCAGTTTTTGTTTTCCGTCAGCAAATCACCATATGTATACGTAAGGCGACTATTAAGAAAAGGAGTCGGTCGAGTAAAATGATTTTGTGGTGAATTAATTTTCCCTCGATCTCGATTGCCGGTCGAGTGATTTCTTTTTCAAATCTCAAAAGCTGTATATTATACATACATACATACATACATACACCATATATATATATGTTTGTTTGTGTGTGTGTGTGTGTGTGTGTGTGTGTGTGTGTGTGGTGGGATGTGAGATGGTGTACCACTTCATCATTGATAATAGCCTCGAACACGATGCCAAAATCGGTAGGAGGCTGATGGGGCGATAGTTAGGCCCGTCTGAGATTTCTATAATTTTTAAAGACAGGGACTACAAGTAGAAAAGCAAGATAGAGAATGGCAATAGTTGCAGAGTTTGGAAAACACAGGGGAGAATTCAGAGCACATTTCTTTCGAAAGATGAATGAGGTTTCGTTTCCTTTGTTTGCCTTATGGGGGTCAACTTTAGAAATTACGTTAGTGACCAGAGAGGGTGTTATATCTGCGTCACTCAGCTGAGCCTCAGTTCTAGGCGGTAAATCTGGTGTGGTTACTCCAAGAAGAGTCAAATGTGGAATTGGAGGAGAATATGCGAGCAAATCACTCGACCTTGTCCGCTGTGGCTGTGAGGACATCAAATCTATTGAATAAAGGAGGGATCTAGGATTTACTGATGTGTATTAATCTTTGCAGAGACGCCAGTAGTCTTTGGAAACACACTTGCGTGCTGCTATACGCTGCTTCATTCTATCAGCAAACAACATCTTAACATCATTTAGAATCTTTTTGTACTACTTACGAGCAGAGACCAAAAGGTGCCTATTATAGTCAGACGCATCACTCTAGTAAAACCGGAAGAAGTCATTCTGTGAACAATGGCTGCCGTGGAAGCAGGAGAGAACCAACGGAATCAATGAGGTTGCAGTAGGAACTTCCTGGCATTGATTCCAGTTTTCACCAAGGAGGAGACCTCAGAGACGTTGTCTTCAACGGAGAGACTAAACACTTTGTTCCAAAGGAAATCACAAAAAATCGCAGAAGAATTCCTAGTCCGCTTTTTGATAACGGCAAGATATCCTGGTGGGAGAGGGAAAGTACATTAATATATTTTAATTTTTATAATTAATAACAATATGTTATTGTTTTTCTATATGGAGTATATTCTATATTATTTATTATATCTATAGATTGTATTTCATAGCAATATATATTATAATTGTTTCTCACTATTACTTCCTTAAAAATATATATTTTAATAAATAATAATGTCTATATAATACTTATAAATTAGTTAATTCATTTTCGAATCCAAATACATAAATGTTTGTATATGTATAATGCATATGTATGATTGTGTGAAATTGTAACCTTTTCAATAGTTTTCTCTGATTTGTAAATTTTATATTTTGTTCCGATAGATTAATAATTCTAATACTTACATATAAATTTCAATGAATTTCCAACCGCAAAAATTTCATCATACCCAATACTTTAATATATGTGTATATTTTACTATTTCTAAATATATATATGTAAGGAGGTAAATAAGTAAATACGCGCATACGCGCAGATTCACATCAATATATAAATATTACTCACTTGTTAATAGAAAAGTGCGCATGACTGTATAACAGAGCAAAAATATATTTTAATAAATATACGAGGGTCATTCAATAAATAAGGTGAATTTTTAGGTATAAGGATTCTAATACAGATAGAAGCTTACTTCTTTTTTTTTATTTTTCAATGTAGTCTCTCAATAGTGTCACACACTTTTCCCATCTGTGCACAAGCTTCCGTGTTCCCTCAGCGTAAAAATCTTTGGACTGATGTTTCAGCCAATCGCTCACAGCACTTTTGACTTCATCGTCACTTTCAAAGTTCGTGTCTCTCGTGAACGCTTTCAAGGGACCAAACAGTTGAATGTCTGAAGGGGCAATGAGGGAGCAGTTCCCCGCCCAGCTCGTTGATGGTCTGCACCGTTTGGGCTGCTGTGTGAGGACTTGCAGCTGATTTTCGAGTATGCAAGTACATCATGGACAATTGTGTGTGCTGTCCCAACAGAAATTATCAAAGTCCTTGCAATGCAATCCACTGTCACTCTTCTTTCAGACTGAATGAGGTCATTGACTGGTTCGATCACCTCAGGAGACCTCGCTTCTGTAGGCCTCCTAGGCCTGTCTTCATCCTCAACACTGCCCCGTCCTTCTTTGAACAATTTAGCCCACTTGTATACATTTTTGGCTAAAACATGTGGCAATTCTCCTATGAATTTCAATTCTTGATAACTGAGCTCTGTTCAGTCATGGAGCATGCTTCTTGGTCGGCTATCTTTGTTACTCTCCAAAACTCTCAAATTCTTTTTTTTTCAATCTGCAAAAAAAAAAAATTAGATTTCTTCGAAAAAGAAGAAAAGGAAAAAATGTAAAAAAGTAAGCTTCTATCTGTATTAGAAGTCCTTATACCGAAAAATGCACATTATTTATTGAATGAACCTCATACAAGTTGTCCTACGCTTTAGGCACGACTCGGAGTTTCATGCGTTATGCAATCATCAGGTGCATATTGATTTGTTGATTGCATAACTCATGAAACTTCTAGTCTTGCATCAAGCGTAGGATAATGTATATATATATATATATATATATATATATATATATATATATATATATATATATATAAGAACGATGTTAAGAAAAAGTCTAAATATGGAATAAGTTTTTATCTTAAAGCTTTAAAGAACATTTTATTAAGGAAAAAAGAGTATAAAAGTAAATTATGTAACTCTAAAATATAAAGATATTCCACTTCTTTGATAAAATTATAAGAATAATTATATAATTTTTACATTTGAAAAAAAATAGATGATCAAAAACATCATAACGATTAAATAAATCCATAAAACTTAATAATTATTTTGCATTATTAAAATTTTGTTATGGTAAAAATATAAAATCGGGTATTTATACACACTTACATTTTATATAAACATATGTTGCTTTTATTACACGTGACATGCATACATATAAACATGAATGGGTTTCCTACATTTAAAAATGATATTCTATTGTTTATTACTCGTGACTTGTTTATGAACTATGAAATCAAGTCTTACCCAGTATTCCATTACATTGTCTCTTGTTTTTAAGTTCAGTTTTTTATTCGTGTCCTATGAACAAATCTCCGAATAAGCTTATTGCAAAACATGTTAGATTAAAAGCATTTTTCCTAACAGTTGTTTACTTTTTCTATTATCTTGTCGAATTTCAATCTATATATTCAGCTCGTGTATGTGTTGTGATGATCGTTAATGCAAAGATCGTGTTTTTTTTTTGTTTTTCTTTTTGTATTTTTCAGGTGATTTACTAATAAAATGATATTCTTGCAAGCTTTTTTGTTATAAATTGATCGATTCCAAGTAGATGTTTAAAAAATCTCTGAGGTGTAAAGTCATCACAATAAAGCTTTTACGAAACTTTGAAGTCGGCATGACTCTGCTTAGTTAAGTAAAAATAAACTCTCCGCGTTATCCTTTGTCGTAAAGTGCTCGAGATCGGGGTGCTGATATATCATTAATAATTACATAGAATTTGTTTTTTTTTAACTGAGCAGATCCATGCTGACTTCGAAATTCTGTAAGGACACCATTAGAATGTCTCTTTCGTCTGGGTATTTGCCGTTAAATCACTGTTTATTTATTTATGTTTATTTTTATTTTTCAGTGTGATTTTGTGTGAGTGGTTTTCTTTGTGATTTTTCTTTTTCTTTATTACTGGTTGGTTTTCTTACTGTTTTTTTTATTTTTCCCCCTTTTTCTTGTTTTTTTTTTGTACGCGTAAAGTGGTGCTTGTTTAATTCTTTTATATAAGGTTGGGTTTTATTGACCGATGTAATTGGTTTCACTTTTTTCTATGTTTTCCCGCTTGACAGTTTTTTTTCTGGGTCATGGTTTCTGTTTGTGGACTTTATATGTATGTCTTTTTTGTGGTGGTTATTGTGTTGTTTTTTGTTTGTGTCATGATTGAGTGTTTCTATATTTTTTTATTTTTCATGCTTATATCATTTGTACGTTTTGTTTTTGTTTATTACTTTCTATTTATTATTTTAACTCGAGAACACTGTATAGTACCCAGTGCAAATGACGCCATGTTAATTACAATTTAATTAAATCTTCAGTACCTGATTTTCTGATCTAAATAATGTTTTTCAGTGCCTATTAATGTTAACATTTTGAAGTGCCTGCATGTAAAACATTTCAAATAAATATTTATATTTAATATTTTTTTGATATTTTCAAAATCGGGTATGATATACCTTTAGTGGTGGTGTAAATTTCATGGTTAATGTTCCAGAGTTAATTCAGTTTTTCTTTATAGTTTTTGTATTTATATTTTAACTTCTTAATTTTTCAAAATTTATATTATTTGTATGTTTGTATTTATATTTATAAGATTTATAAGATGAAAATTATTTTACTTCCTCAACAAAGAAAAAAATCAACAAAAACAAGAAATTCGGATTTCCATCAGCAAACCTCCCACCACAACAAAGCGAGCATATGACATTTGAAAAAGAAATAATAAACATTATAAACAAACTAGAAACAAAAGAAATACACAAATTCCAAACCCAACTAAAACAAGAGCAAAACAATGATAGACAACTCATAAAAACTATGCATAAAAGCTAACAAATCTAGAAAAATTTAGAACATAAACACTCAGGACGACGAAATATTAACTGAAAAGGAAGTTACCAACTTTTATAAAAGCACCAACAATAGCATAAAAAATAATATAAACAAAGAATCAAAACAGCCGTTAAACTACAACATGATAACAGAATCAAAAAACTATCAAAAGAAGAAACATTTATATTGGATAACAGAATCAAACAACTATCAAAAGAAGAAATATTTATACTTGATAACAGAATCAAACAACTATCAAAAGAAGAAACATTCATACTTGATAACAGAATCAAACAACTATCAAAAGAAGAAACATTTATACTTGATAACAGAATCAAACAACTATCAAAAGAAGAAATATTTATACTTGATAACAGAATCAAACAACTATCAAAAGAAGAAACATTTATACTTGATAACAGAATCAAACAACTATCAAAAGAAGAAACATTTATACTTGATAACAGAATCAAACAACTATCAAAAGAAGAAACATTTATACTTGATAACAGAATCAAACAACTATCAAAAGAAGAAACATTTATACTTGATAACAGAATCAAACAACTATCAAAGAAGAAACATTTATAATTGATAACAAAATTAAACTATCAAAAGAAGAAACATTTATACTTGATAACAGAATCAAAAACCTATCAAAAGAAAAAACATTTATACCTGATAACAGAATCAAACAACTATCAAAAGAATAAACATTTATATTTGATAACAGAATCAAAAAACTATCAAAAGAAGAGACATTTATACTTGATAACAGAATGAAACAACTATCAAAAGAGAAACACTTATACTTGATAACAGAAACAAACAACCACCGGATGAAGAAACATTTATACTTGATAACAGAATCAAAACACTATCAAAAGAAGATAACAGAATGAAACAACTATGCATAAAAGCTAACAAATCTAGAAAAATTTAGAACATAAACACTCAGGACGACGAAATATTAACTGAAAAGGAAGTTACCAACTTTTATAAAAGCACAAACAATAGCATAAAAAATAATATAAACAAAGAATCAAAACAGCCGTTAAACTACAACATGATAACAGAATCAAAAAACTATCAAAAGAAGAAACATTTATACTTGATAACAGAATCAAACAACTATCAAGGAAGAAACATTTATACTTGATAACAGAATCAAACAACTATCAAAAGAAGAAACATTTATACTTGATAACAGAATCAAAAACTATCAAAAGAAGAATCATTTATACTTGATAACAGAATCAAACAACTACCAAGGAAGAAACATTTATACTTGATAACAGAATCAAACAACTATCAAAAGAAGAAACATTTATACTTGATAACAGAATCAAAAAACTATCAAAAGAAGAAACAGTTATACTTAATAACAGAATGAAACAACTATCAAAAGAGAAACACTTATACTTGATAACAGAATCCAACAACTATCGAATGAAGAAACATTTATACTTGATAACAGAATCAAACAACTATCGAAAGAAGAAACATTTATTAAACTAATAGATCATAATATCGTCCTAATTCAACCAACATGCAGACTAATAAACCCCCACAAAATCTAACATAAGAAAATATGCTAACAAATAGCATAATGTATATGCTCCAACACAAGGCGTAAACTAGAAATAAGCCAACAGGAAAAAACAATCAATTCGTTCAAAAATGTTGCCAACAAAGAGGAATAATCATTCATACAATTAGATATAAAAGTTATCTACTAATTCATGAACGAACAAACATTAAATAAGGCAGTAATCCCCGCAAGACATCTCAGAAGAACACCTAAACATTATCAAACATTGCAAAACATCCATAATTAATTTACCATACTAACAAAATATGGTAAATAAACGCAACGCTACCAACAACAATACCAACAATGACTACAACTTTGACGTAACAAAATGGAAGCTACGACGGCTCAAAAATATGCATTTACATTTAGATATAGGTTTATACAGAGACGACGGACTTATAAATTTAAGAAACTCTAATTACTCCCTTCTCCGTGTTGCTGTCTGTTTCTCTTTCTCTGGGTGCTTGCATATTTCTTTTAAACTGAAGATTGTTGGCTGAAGTTATCAAAGATGGCAAAAATCCAAAGAAAGTTTCAAGCATTTTCTGTCTACTGGTAACGTAATGCTAATCTGGGGAATCTGCATTATCTTCCTTTACATGACTAGTCATTTAAGTTTATACTAAGCATTTACTTAATATTTATATTCTTCCATACCCCCACCATTCTTACCCGTTATTCTTCTTTTTTTTTTTAACGAAATATTACCAATCCAGTAGGACAAAAATTTAACCTATAAAGGCAAAGGAACTCTTAAGGATCAAAGGCCAGATAACTAAATGTAGTATCTCGATAAATCACCGTGGAGAAGACCACGGGGTACGACTCCACTATCTATCCCGCGTACAATCATAGCTTTTCAATGTAAATATGAGAAATATCTAAACTTATTTATAAATGCAACTTTGGTCACAAGGGTGGCTGCTAGAAGCCCCTTATGTCTGGCAACAGGACTCTGCATCATGCCATACAAGAAGTCGAACTCAGTTATAGCTGTCAGACAATTTCTGCAACCACATCATATGGTCACATAAATTCCTAAACTCTAAGCCTACTTGATTATTATGTTTTGGGTGCAGTTGAGCGAGAGACCAACAAAAAAATCCTTGTAAGCTCAAGGATGAACTGAAGGCAAAGATTATGACAGCATTCACCAACTTAAACGAGGAAACTGTCAAGAAGAAATGCAGAAAATTCGGAAGTATTCTGGACTTGAAGCCAATGGCGATTTTATTAAATAAATTTACTCTTTTGTATTTCAAGATTATTTGTGTGACTTTGGTTTTTATATCTGTTACAATGAGATGTCAGTGTTGAATTCATTTTTGCGTAATTTAGACGACAATTCAGTCATAGCACTCTGTATATTATCTTTTTGAGCAACGTAATTTTTACCGAAAGAATTTGTTCTTTGAATTTAATACGCTTTTCATATCTGAAGAGATACAAAAACGCGAGAAAACTTTGATATTCTAAAAGCTCTCAGAATTCAGACAGAAATCATAAAAATGATGTCACTTTATTTCATTAAATATTCAATATGGGTCTACATAACACTTTGATCCATCTTATTTTGCGATGTCTTTGAATGCACTTTTCCGGATTTAATAACAGATATTCGCAGAAAGCATGGAAGGAACCGTGACACTGGAATCGGAGAGAAGGACAGTAATGAGACCAAGAAAGATAAAGAGGAACCAAGAAGCATGGCCAGATATAATCGATCGCCATAGAGATGCTGATGGCCTTAGATGATTTTGGGATTGATAAGGTTACTTAAATAAGCGATTGAAATAGCGTAGGATCTAAGTATTTTCATTTTCATAGCACGACTGAAAAGAAACTAGGGGTGCAAACAAAAGCGGATTCTGTCGAGCATCCAGCTTGATGTGCCCCTCATTAAACAAAACATTAGGATTAAAAAAGCTCCATAGCAGAATTAGAGAGGATATTGAGCACAGCGTATGGGATTTTGTTCAAGATAACAAAACAGCAAATGCAATTTTCATTATGAAGATGCCATCAGACTGTTACATATTTTTGGATAAATGATACAAAAGCATTCAGTAATGTACGGAATGAAAAAAATAAGCTATTTAGGAGATTCATTTTTACATGGAAAATCTAGAGACTTTTTAAAATCATATCAGACCCTTCTATCGCCCGGTTCACACTCCACCCACGTCTATTGAACAGGTGTAGGGGCTCACCCTTTGTTCCCTGTTCAGGAAGTGGTTTTCAGCTCTCTTTTTCTCCATAGACCTTAGTAATGGTGCTTATGGGATGTTCCTGCGATGTACGTGATCGGTGGAAACGTCTCTTTATTGTGAGGGTACCGGGTTAGAAGTTTTCTGGTTGCTGCTTCCGACTGGTAGTTAGGAGTCCTACCTCTTGCGTAGCGTCAAGAGCGGCCGCTCTTATCAACAATTGCATAATATAGGTGTTCTTGCAGTGCCATGACGCGCATGGATAGCTATCCCTGCAGTTGCTTTCGCGCAAGTTCCCTTCCAGTGTATGTCGCAACTAATGACCGTTTACCTCCTCTATTCGAGGTCTCTCTACAACAACAACATTAAACATGAAAACACATATCTCCGCTAAAAAAGCTAAACCAGGTAAATTAAAATCACCTAAACCCCTTAACATTTCCTTTACTAACATCCGCGGTATCCGAACCAATTTCAGTAGCGTTGAATCTTTTCTCCATCAAAAGTCCCCTGACACACTAGCTCTGTGTGAGACTAATTTCCTCCCACCCGTTTGCCCGTATATTTGTGCTTGGTGACTTTAACGCCTATCATGCTGAGTGGCTGCATAATTCCGTCACAGATCTTGCCGGTGTACACACCATGAATTTTTCTATCACTCAGTCTCTTACGCGTGGTGGTGGAGTTCCCCACGCGTTTCTGTAATAACTCTAACAGACATGATTCACTACTAGATCTGTGCTTTACACCCACCCCTGACTCTTGCAATGTCGAGCAACACTGCCCTCTTGGAATCTCTGACCATGCATTAGTTTCCGTCAATATCTCCTTCACCCCTACCCCACCCAAGAACTTCAGACCTGCAGAATATCTTACTGCTACTAAAGTGCCGATTGGGACTCGTTCCGCGACTTCCTGAATGACGTCCCTTGGAATAAAGTATTAAGCCTTCCTGTTGAAGACTGTACGGCTGAGGACTCCTCTTGAGTTGAGGCTGTCATCGATGCTTTCATCCCAGCCAGAAAGTTGGGATTTAAATCCCACTCATCTCCCTGGTTCTTCCCTGCCTGCTCAGCTGCCATCACCCACCGAAATCACTTCTTTCGGCTTTAACGGAGTTACGCGTCCGATCATAACAGGTGCCTTTTTGCCTCGGCTCGCAATGAATGCAAGAAGGTTCATAATGGAGCTAAGCTTATGTTTGGAGGCTCTGTAAAAGCGTGCTGAACAACAGTAAGCCCCCAATCCTTTCTCTAATCAACGAATTTGAGGTTCTCACCTCGTCAACAGACAAGGCTGAGTGCTTCGCTCGCATATTCTCTACTAAATAGACAATGGACACGTCTGGAGTATCTGTACCCGACTTCCCTCTCCGAACCCAGGCCCAACTGACTGACATTGTGACACGATAACTAAGCGTATATTAAGGTGGATTTGTAAAATATGTATTTTATTATAATAGATTAAGAATAGAAAATGGTTAAGAATAGAAAAATAGTTTAAAAACATGTCTTTCGTTTAACAAAAGTGAAAAAGAAGAAAAATAAATAAATAAACGCTTTTTCTTTTATAAGTAAATTTGTGGAAGAGAAAAAGTGATTTGATGTGATAAAAGATAAAGTTTAGGAAATAGATTTTGAGTGACCAGGCCAAAAACTGTCTTTACTGTATCTTAACCACACATTAAGAAAATAAAAAAAAGATAATAGAATTTTCCCTTTCTCCAGGCAATAAAAAACGCCTGGTTACGGGCAATGTGTCAGGGCTATAAAAACATCCGGCGGCCTTCACATGAAGCTTTATTAAGACAAAAAGATAAAAAAATCCTGGAAAATACGTCTTGGAGGCTGAGTGTAGACGGGATGTCTGCGGGGTGTTTAGACATCAAGGGAAGCAAAATTTAAGTACCTTGAAATTTTGGACTTACATTCACCAATGCTTATCTTTTGTTTTATGCCGGTGGTCTAGTGAACATCCGATTATTTCAATATAAATACAAGTGATTTTTCCGAGCCGATCAGTTCAACCGGGAGTTGAGTTCAGCTGGGCGTGTGCTTGAAGTAGCTACGTGTGTCAGGCACACTGAAGAAGGGAAACGCCGTTCGTCTGAGTCGGTCGTTTCGGCATTTGATCTCCATTAATTAGAGTTAGAGCTGAGTGTCACATCGCCTACCCCAACTGCAAGACTAATTCTGAACGAAATAAAGCATCGATTTAACTCATCCAATTTGTGGAAGTTCGTTCTTTATAGTTTATCTTGTACCCCCAGCTTGAGACTTCGACTTTTTCAACCAACCCCCGGCAACATCACAGCGTGGAGAACGGCCGCCGGAGAAATTGCTCGGACCTCCACTGGGGTGTTACAACACACTAATTACTCCCCCTTGGTCTCCAAAATAATTTCTAAGCTTGATCCCCATAAGGCGAGAGTTGGCGATGGAATACTCATCATTGTCCTAAAGAAATATGCTCCTGAACTCTCCTCTGTTCTCTCTAAACTCTATAGCTTAAGCTTTTCTGCTTCAGCTTTCATGCCTACTTGATATCCTCCTCCGTAGTTCCTATATATAAAAATATTGGAGAACCCTTTGACTCCTCTAATTATCGCCCTATCAGCATCTTGCCGATCTTTGGCAAAGTGTTCGAAAACATCATCAACGCCGAAGTGGTACAACATTTCACAGTCCATAGACTGATAAAGAGTATGGCTTCCGCTTCACCAGGTCTACTGCTGTTATGCTCACGACCATCACTTATTATATATACCAAGCGCTCGACAAAAGCGCCGAAGCCGAACTGTGACCCTTGACATCTCCAAAGCGTTTGACAGAGTCTGGTATGCTGGCCTTCTATGCAAGCTGCCGTGATATGGTATAACTGGACAGTTGTTTGACCTAATCCAGTCCTTCCTTTCAAACTGTACAATGAGGGTGGTATTGAACGGACAAGCCTCCCAATATTATCACATGAATGCGGTTGTCCCTCAAGGCTCTATTCAAAGTCCTACGCGTTTCCTAATCTATATTATCGATCTCCTTGATTTAATAAGATCCCAAGTGGGCATATATGCTGACGGCACTACGGTTTACTCTCGTTTCGATCAAAAATCTACCGAGGCTGAAAAAGCAAACCTCGCTGCCGAAAAGGACCTCCAATCCGTGATTAACTGGAGTAAAAAATGGCTCGTTAAATTTAATGCTTCCAAAACTTCTCGCTATAAGCGAACATAAAAAAATACCTTAAAACATCACCTTTTTGGTGATAATAATCCACAGAGATTGATATACCGTTAAACAAAACTCAAACACCTTTAACGTGTAAGCGGGGAGATAACTAATTATGAGTTCCCAAAAAAGATTGCGAAATAGTTAGTGGATTTGATTTATTTAAACTTGTTCAGTGAGATTATATTGAAAAAATACTATTATACGAATACGAAATTCTTAATTAGTAGATTCGGAAGATTATTTGAAGATACTATTATACTATGTGTACATATATATAAAAGGCAATCTGTGAGTGTGTGTGTGACTGTAACCTATGCACGCCTACATTTTTTAAGCAACGCCATTCCAACTTTCTAGGGACACATCTACATGGAAGCCAGTTCGACACATACTTTTTGAGTTTAAGTTCAGCAATTTTCCCTTTTGCACATTTTGGCCCATGGAGCCGATTGTTTACATTTGCTCCGTAAAACAACTAAGATCTAAGATGGTTGCTAGATTACGTCACAGAAATCAAATCACACGTGTCAAACGCGACTAAATTTTTTTTTAAAAATGAGCCTTTATATTTGATTTTTATTCCGACGTTTTAAAACTTCATTTGGTCAACAAAAAAAATGTTAATATTTTTCTCGTAATTTTGGAACAAGAAGTATTTAAAAAAGAAAAGTGTTGTTTTTTTTTTAACAAAAACAAAATATGTAAAAAAAAGTGCCAATGGTTAATTTAATTATTTAAGTCTTTTTGTTTCAGATTTAATATTTCATACTTCAGAAAATAAAATTAAAAAAAAACAAAGCTTTTTTTTTCGCAAAATATTTCATGCAGGAAATCAACTGTCTGTAATTCGTGCGGCATTAATGTAACTTTTTCCTCTAAAGTTAAATGTCTTCATTTCTAAATTTTCTTCGAAAATTTCTGAAATTCATTTAGTAAACAAAAGATGTAAATATTTTCCCCGAAATTTTTAAACAAAAACAAATGCAGTGTTGTTTACAATGTCACACAAAACATCAACTCACGTTTAAACAAAACAAAATAAAATAGATTTTTTTAATGGAATCTTTGAACAATTTTTAAACAACAATTTTTTATGTAATTATTTTTTTTATATAACTGAGATTTAAAGTGGGGCGTTGACTACAAGCGCTCGGAAATTGCAGCACGCTGCATTAATCATGTAATTAAAAATATTCTGAGTTGCACGGACAACACCGGGCTATGATGCTAGTACTGATTATTCGAGAAAATCAAGCAAAGAATAACCATTTAAGTGAGAACAAGAGGTCAAATTCTATGGTTGGCAGCACAAAGAGTTAAAAAAAACTATGCCAATTACATATCGGGGACGTCACCACCAAGCAGATCTGGACTCTTATATGATAGTGGATGCGAGACTTTTGCGTTACAAATGGAAAAAAAAGAATTAAAGTGACTGATATTAGATTTTCACAAAGAATGTTGCTTAGACATATTATGCGCTAAACGAGAAAGAGATAACAAATAAATGCAACCATAAAAAAACAAATTATATGTTTCGGGTTCAAAAAGAAAAGTGAGAGAAATTAACATCTACAAGACATATCAAAAGCAAATCAGGCAGAGAGAAACTTGGGGAAAAATAATTAAATATTTGGGAGTGATAAGAGAGAAAGTCTTAGGACAAAAACAAATTGGAATCGTAAAACAATAAAAAGCACGCAATGTATTGTCTTCAACAATAACATGAAACCAGAAAAATTGTATTTTTTTGTTGTTTATTTTAAAAAGTTGAAGTCTTGTAAAATCTAGCTGAATGCCAATTTTGTTTATAATAACTGAAATTTTTATGATGTAATTATTTGCTGCGGTTTCCTCTGCCAATGTCACTCAGTTAAATGCCATAAGTGATACACGCTTGGGAAACCATGTCTCTTTTAAAACACCAGTAACTAGGCAGAATATTTTCCCGTACGAGGTTATTAACTAAGGCTACAGAACCCAATCTCTCCTGCTATTCAACCTATAAATGGAGGGAGAATAGATGGGTTAATATCTTTACCAAAGGGTTTTTCAGTAAGTGAATGAAACGTATTTGATTAGAATTCTCTTTCCGCTCCGATATTTATTGCATGACAACGCACATCCATAATACCAATGTAATGATCCCGAATTATATACAGATACACGAAATAGGGATATTTTTTACTTGCCAATAGTGAGAGCTTAATGTTCCAACTAATCAATAACACTGCATATATGAAATATGTTCCACATAGAATATTGACAATTTATAATGAAAAAGTTCTTTTCTGCTTTTTTCTCAGGTTCATTTTAAAATCGCACAGATGTCCAACGCTTTTTTTATAATCACATCGCCCCAAGCAAGGTATTTCTCTGCCACTGTTTTGCAGGAGTTACATAGGAGAAAAGTTATGAAAATGATAGGTTATAGGAGGTGTCAGAAAGTGGGTATGAAAAGGATGAGAATACTGATGAGAGTGGAGTGGATGGAGAAAAGAGTATGAGAGAGAGAATGCAGGTTAGTGAGATAGGAGATGACTGTTGACTTTACATTCAAATTCTTAGATTTTGTAGCTGTCGGGGAAGCAAGTAAACTGAAGGGAATTCCACAGGCGCGAAGTGCGATAAAAGAAGTTGATGGAGTAGAATTTGCGTTTACATTTTATCAGTTTCACAGTAAAAGGATGGGACCTAGTTGATAATCTTGTGGTTCGAGTAAATTCATATATAGGGGGCACCAGGGATCTAAGTTCATCGGAGCAGAAGCTGTGAAAGTCTTTGTAGAAGAGACACAGGGAAGCTACCTTGTGCCGATGGGAAAGTGAGTGCATCTGAGCTGCCAAGTCGAGATCGGTCACATTACTGATTCTCCGTTGGATTTTGTCAACGACACCTAGGTGGATAGTAGGAGCACCCGACCAGATATGGCAGCAGTATTCAATGCACGAGCGGATGATAGATTTATATATGTGCAGGATTTTTGTCTATATGCAGAGATTCGCTTTAAATGTTTTCGTCGAACTTATTTATTATCCTGTTTGCTTTCTAATAGTTTTCATTATCACTCGCCTTATTTTCTTCTCTTTTAATATTTCTCCTTTTTATTTTCATTCTTTTCCACTTTTTTTTCTCAGTTACCCTTTGTTGTTTTGATTTTTACTACCTTCTTTGTTGTATTTTTCTTAATCTCTAACATTATCACAATAATTATAATTATCATCATTATTTCTGTAATCAAATTAACTTGTAAAAAATATAAATAACGATACTGAAATATTTAAGCTCTTTTTGTTTTCAAAACATTCTTCACTTTAACTTTTATACCTTATTTTTAAATAATGCTTTCATCTAGTATACTTTGAATATCGTTTTTCAATATTTTATTTTATAGCGTATTTTTAAGTATTTCATTTATATAGCATATGTTATGCTATATTTCTAAATATTTGATACTAAATGTTGTTTTACATAGTATTTATAGATATATTTAACAAAATTTTCTGTCGGTGAAAGCTGTTTTTCCTTGTGCGTTTTCATGGATGAAAATATTAGATTTTTTTATGATTCAACAAAAGATAAAAGAAAATGATGTGATTAATGTCATGACAGACAATATTGTTATTACAAACATTATTTATTCTACAATTAGTGTTGATTATATTATGTGCATAACATGCAAAGTGAAATACATACGAAAAAAATCGCAAAATTTTTTCTGCTTTATTTTCTTTCAAATTAATAACTTTCTCATTTTCAGTATAAACTTATTTTTTCTTTGCTGCTAAGAGAACATTCTTGCATTATTAAAGCTGTGAGTTCCAGTTGTCAACAAAAACATCTCTACTTGGAGGAATTTTTAAGGAGCAAATCATGCAGTAGACAGGTTTCTTATTAGAAACTGCTTCGTTTTTACCTCTGTCTTTTACAAAGCCTCAACATTAAAACCATCATTTATTCGTCACACTCAGATGGTGCATAGGCCAGCAACTTTTTGTTGCTGTTTCTGTAACAAACTGTTTTTTTACGGGGCACGGTTGTTAACCCTACACCCAATCTCCAATCTTGGAGGACCAGTGGACCATTCTTGGTCCTTACGTTTACAGCACCTGGTATTCCCAAATGGGCATCCATTAAGTACTGACCAGGATCGATGTTGCTTAACTTCGGTGGTCACAGGGGAACCGGTGCATTCAACACGATATAGCTGTAGACAATTTAATGAAAATAATCCTGCATAATAATGCAACATGAATTTCGATATTCATTTTATAATTGCAAAAGTCCTTCAGAAAAAATTTCATAATTTATATATGTTTTTATTTTTCGTGTGTGTAAATTAGTTCACTCAGAGGCAGGATTATATTAAACCGAGAAGAAAGATTATGTTACTCCAACGTAGGGAAAGGCTTTATTCCTTGAAAATCAGCACTCATAACTATATTATCTGTTGAAAATGAAAAAATAATGATAGAATTACGTGAATCTTAATAGACAGAATTTTTGTTCTGTGCTAATCGCAAGATGCAGATTCGAGGCAAAAGTAGTAAACGTTTTCACTGTTAGTTTTTCAAGAGAGAATTTCTTGAAAATCAACATTTTAATCCTAATGTTTGAGAGAATTTGTAATTTGAATTAGATTTAAATGAGTCCCTGTGATTCAGTGGAAGTATTGTCTTGCTTGAGAGGACAGTTATTAAAAAATGTATGTTTATCTTTAGAATAAGCTAACAACACATTAATACTTGTTTAATATTGAAATGTTCTTCTAAAAT
Source organism: Ascarosepion bandense (assembly GCA_037127315.1). NCBI lineage: Eukaryota > Metazoa > Mollusca > Cephalopoda > Sepiida > Sepiidae > Ascarosepion > Ascarosepion bandense. The sequence continues at coordinate 2,011,313 of JBBBDQ010001317.1, forward strand.
ATTAGCCCAAAAATAAACGAGTCCGAATTAGGCCTGGATTAAGCACGAGTTTAAAAATTTACCTTTCCTGGGCTTTTGCAAGGGTCAGAAATTATGTCTTGCCTTGTGTTATGCACGAGTCTTAAAGCATCCCACGAGAAAGTACACACTTTTTGGAGAAGAGTGGTGTGGTTAATGCAGCTAGATAAAATGTTTAAAATGCTATTACTCAGATCAGTATAGCTTTTTTATATCTTCTTAGTACTTTCAACCGAATATTCCATTTAACTCAATAAATACGAAATATTTTCTCACGTTGGCAACCAAAATTCATTATTTGCAGTCCATACAAATTCCATTTCCCCAATTGAGTGGGTAAATACGATGATTCACTTTACTGTGTCATATTTAGTGTTGCCAGTTCAATACTGCGACTAATGAGTTGACTAAACAGATTTTTTTTGTTTCTTTTGATTGTGAAAGATATTAAAGAGATCGTATTTCGAAAAGAGTATCAGGGAGCAAAAAGTTTAATATGAAATGACGCCTTATGTTGAAATTCCTAAAATTGGAAAATATAGACTTAATTATTAACTTTCTCTAATTAGACAATTTTACACTTTATTAAAATTAAACATTAAAAAAATAATTTACTCTATTCAAATTTTATTTTAGCTGCAATGTTTTAAGTAACAATGTTTTTTTTACTTCACTAGCATATCTTGTCCTATTTTGTTTTGTTCTTTCCAAGTTTAATATAATTCTAAGAATATTCCTTTTCATACACGCATTTTCCCATGTATTCCATGATTTTTCAAGGCATTGCTATTAATTTAAATTTAATTATTCTTTTTTTACAAATTTATTCATTATTCGTTTTTCACAAATTTATTAGTTAATCATTGTTTTCTTCTTTATTTTTAATTTATTCATTATTCCTTTCTTCTTTTGTTAATTTATTCATTCTTTACTTAATTTTTAATTTGTTCATTATCCTTTTTTTAGAATTTATTAATTGTTCCTTTTTCTATTTTTGAATTTTCTCGTTATTTATTTTTGAATTTATTCAGTATTGCTTCTTTTTTAATTTATTCATTATTCCTTTTACTTTTTTCAGATGTTTTTCATTATTCATTTCTTAATTTTTTGAAATTGTTTATTTAATTTCTTTTTTCTCGAATATATTCATTATTTCTTTTTCTTTTTTTAAATTTATTATTTATTACTTGCTTCTTCTTTTTTAATGTATTTATTCTTTTTTCTGTTTTCTTGAATTCATTCATTATTTCTTTTTCTCGAATTCATTATTCCTTTCTTCATTTTTTCGAATTTATTCATTATTCTTTTCTTTTCTTGTTGATTTTATTTATGCTATTATTTGCTTCTTCTTCTAGAGATTATTCAATATTACGTTCTTATTTTAGAATTTATTCATAGTTCATTTATTTCTTTTTTAATTCATTCATTATTCATTAATTTCTGTAGAATCTACTATTTTATTCGTTTATCCTCTATTTCTTTCTCCTTCTTTCGTTTCTCTTTTTTGTTCTTTTTTTTTTTCTCAAATCTATTACTACGATCTATCTATTATTTTTTGATCATTACTATTACTATCTATTTTTTTTCTTTTCTCAAATCTATTACTACGATAATATTTACCTCTTTGGAATTTATTCATTATTCCTTTATTTTCTTCGAATTAATTCAATATTCCTTTATATTTTATTAATTTATTAGTTATTTTTCTTCCCTATTTTTCTTGAATTATTCTTTTCTTTTTGCTAATTTATTACTCTATTTTTCTTTGTTTTAAATTTAATAATTATCCTTCTAGAAACAATTGTTGCTTCTGTTTTTCTTGAATTTATTCATTCTTTCCTTCTTTTTTCCTTTTTTTCCTCTTTTCTTGAATTTATTATCCCAGTTTGTCTCGAATTTAAATCAGTATTTCCTTTCTTTTTAAAATTTATTCATTAAACCTTTTTTTTCTCAAATTTATCTCTATTTCTTTTTATAGAAATAATTAATTATTGCTTCGTTTTTTTAATTTCGCGTTATTGTTTTATTGTTTAAATTTATTCACTATTCCGTCATTGTTTGAATTTATTCACTATTCCGTCATTGTTTGAATTTATTCACTATTCCGTCATTGTTTAAATTTATTCATTATTCCGTCATTGTTTAAATTTATTCACTATTCCGTCATTGTTTGAATTTATTCATTATTTCTTTATTCTTATTAATCTAGAAATTATTAATTATTTCTTTCTTTTTTAAAACTTAATATTTGATTTTTTTCATTTATTCATCATTCTTATATGTTTGTAAATTTTTTATTGAATGTATTCATTATTTATTTTAGTATTATTTTTGAAATTGTTCATTATTCATTTTTTGGGGGGAGAAGTTATTTATTATTCATGTTTTTTCTTGGATTCCTTTTTCATTTTTGGAAATTTTCGTTATTCCTTTGGTTTGAATTCATGCTTTATTCTCTTGTTTTTCTCGAATTGGTTCATTATTCTATTCTTCTGTTTTATCATGCATATTCATTATTTTCTAATTATTCTTTTCTTTTTTTTCTCATTTTTATTTATATTCTTTCTTTTTTCATATTTATTCTCCATTCCTTTCTTTTTCTTAATTTATTCATTGCCCCTTCTTTGTTCTTTTTTTTTTCATTAATTCTTTTTACTCTTTTTTCTTATTATATTATATTTGAATTGTTTCACTATTTTTTCTTTTTCTCAAATTTATTCATTACTTTTTTGAATTTATTCATTATTCATTTGTTCTTTTTTTTCCTCGAATTTATTCGTTATTCTCACTTTCTCTCTGTTATAAGCCCTTTGGTAATATGTAAACATGTATGTGTCAGTAGATATTTCCAATTAAGCGTTCCCAGCCTACATTTATTTAATGTGTTTCACCGAGGCTAAAATTTAAAATCGAATTGTTTGATATCCATAAAAGATTTTTCCCATGTGTATTCTCCTACGATAATATTTACTCTGTATTCTAAAAACATTTTCACTCATGAATATCTGGTTTGTGTCGCTTCTATAGAAACTGAAAAAATGTCATAAATGCAAAAAATAGTTTGTAAATATATGCACCTGGCCGTCTGCCATGGCGAACCAGTGAGTCATCATTGGAACTAAATCCATCTCTTTCAACTGCTTCAAGATTTTTATCTGAATCGAGAATAGACTGAAAAGTTTCCTGGGCATACATTGAGTCTGTCTGGTTGATACACTACTGAAAGTCGGTCATCTATCGATGGAAAAACGCAAAATAACTCGCTAATTTCAAAGCAGTACACCTCTATATAGAACTCAGTTTCTCAGGTTTAAGCAAAAAAGGTATATACATCTACGTCTAGAAGATCGAATATTTGACTGGTTAGATATTTTCAGTCAGTTTTTAATGTAGGAAAATTATTCATCCAAAACGAATATGCTGTACTCCATGAAATGAAGATATCTAAGTTTAATTCAGTCTAACATAAGGTCTAAATAAGTGAATCGTTATTAAAGATCAAGATATAGAGCAATCGCTTAAAAAAAGTGGTTTAAAACTTTTGTTCTAAACAAGGCATTATTTACTATTACTATAATGCAAGTCATTCGAAATATTTTGTTATCAATTTTTAACAAATATGTATAGCAGAATCACCTATTTCTTGAACGGTTGGTTTCTTCCATTATGTTATCTGAGCAAACGAATTCTATTCTAGAGTTATTCTATAATATATATATATATATATATATATATATATATATATATATATATACACGACCGGTCATGATTATTAGGCCACCCCAGTTTTTTTCATGCCATTTTAATATTTATTGCCAAGTGGATAATTTTAAATGAAAATAGAATGATGCTAAATGCAAATTTTTTACAAGGCAAAGAAGCAAATATGAACACGTCCGAATCAGCCTAAATTTTCTTTATTCTTTCGTTGATGAAACTGCAATATATGTAATTATTATGTACTTATAAATTCATTTGATGAGCATGTTATTGTGCAGTATTGACAACTGAACCATTCTATTTTCATTAATTATTTTCATTAATTATTCACTTGGCAATAATTACTAAAACATAGTACGAAATACATACTTTTTTTAAATCCTGGGGTAGCCCAATAATTATTGCCGGCAAACTTATATATATATATATATATATATATATATATATATATATATAAGTTTGGATGTCTGTAGATTAATTCTTAGGGTACATTTATATGAAAATGTGTGAGTTTTAGCTTAAAATGTATATCCTTATTAAAAATATTAGTCACCTTCATTTCGATGATAAGGTAAGGAAACAGTTCAAATGTAAATCGGTGTCCGTTTAAAATTCTACATTTATTAAAAACTGTATTCAGTTAAAATACAAGTGCCATATTAAGTGGCTGCAAGAGGTAGTACATTTAGACAAACGGTGTTGATGGCAAGCGTAAATAGAAATTGATCATAGCAATACTGATGTCCATTTCAATCTCATTCAAAAGATGGGTATATGTACGTTGGAACCCACTCAAACACACACACACACACACACACACACACACACACACACACATATATATATATATATATATATATATATATATATACAAAATGGACCTAAAAATCTTTATAATCTTTTTATCTAATTTGTTTAATAATTGTAAATTAAGTGCTTTTTTTTTTGTTTTTTTTTTTAATTCAGAACTAATTTCATTACTCAGTTTACCTTAGACTGAGTGACAGGAGAATATAATATTCTAATGATTTATATAAAACTTAGTCCCAAAACTATCTCGGCTACTAGTGTGTGTTTACATTGTATATAACACGTTAAAGTTCGGCTTCCTTTACAAGCGCTCATAGTTCAGAGATAGAACTGACGTCAATTCAGTCGGGTTTCGTATGATGAGCTGTGATAGAGCGAAACAGATCTGTCTGTGGATGACATTATATATATATATATATATATATATATATATATATATATGTGTGTGTGTGTGTGTGTGTGTGTGTGTGTGTGTGTGTGTGTGTGTGTGTGTGGTTGTTTATGTATTAAATTTCACATAAGTCACTAACATACAACACGAACATACGCATATACATTACATACGTTTATGCAACGATACACGCAGTGTTACAGACAATTAAAATTTCTACTAAAATAATGATTGAACATAACTTAATGATATCATGGTTTTATCATGTGAACAAACTAAACGTGACAGAATTTCTTATTCATAAATATATCTAAAGTCAAAGACCCATTAGAAAAATGTTCCATAAACTTCAATAAATTATTATGTTATGAACTTCATCAGTTTTAATTTTTCTAATGTTTCAAAACTAGCATTACTTGCTTTGCACGAATCTGTCTTTACTTTTTTTATAATTATCTGCGTTTAAGAACAAAATATTATTCATCTCACCACTTGTTGTCTTTTAAGTAGTTTTGGATGAATATTTTCAACGATGACCTAATTTCTAACAGCAATTAGGATCGTCAAATTAAGTTCTACACTCAACAAGAAAAATTAGTTTTCTTTCGCCCAGTGTAAACAATTCTCTTCGCGATGTTTTTAAGTCATTAACAGTTAACTTTTGCCGATATATTTAGCCATTGTTCTGTTTTGTCTTTTTATAGTCTCAGCAACAGATTCAAATATTTCCATTCTGGTCAACAAGCAAAGATTATTATTACATTTTAATCTTTTTCGTATCAGTTTTTTTTTTTTTTTTGACATTTATTAAAGTCGGGTGATTTTTGTAAATATTTCCATTTTTTGTTAAATGTTCTGTGAGCTGTTTTACATTTGTGCATTTCTAAATTTGTGTTCATATAAATTAAGAAACTTCTATTTTTTGATTATCATGGCCTATAAACGTCATTTCTTTTATTAGGAACTTGAATAAGTCCACGCTGTTTTTAACAAATGACGAAATTCAGTATATGTCATATACTGAAGTGTAAAGGACTTTACTTTTCATAGCGTTAAACGTATCGGAAAATCGAAAATGCATTTACAGGGAATTATACTGTATTACTCTATTGAAAAGAAATATGCAACTGAAACACACAGAAATATTGTTGAGACTTACGGCGACCATGCACTGTCAAAAACAACATGTAGAGGTTGGTTCAGACACCTCAAAAATAATGATTTTGATGTTGAGGATAAAGAATGCTCTGCGCACCGAAAAAGTTTGAAAAAGAAGAATTAGAGGCATTATTTCATGAAAACTTATGTCAGGCGCAAGCTGAACTTGCAGAACCATTAAGACTTTATCACACAAAAGTTTCAAAACGTTTGAAAGCATTAAGAATGATTCAAAAGCAAGGACACTGGGTACCGTTCGTGTTGAAATCGAGTGACGTCGAACGACGTCTTGTTATGGAAAAGCAGCTGCGTGATGCGTTTTTGCGCCGAGTATTGAAGAAAAAGCGGCCACTATACGAGCAGAGACACGACAGTGATTTGGCAACATGATAACGCAAGGCCGCATGTTTCAAAACGGGTTAAAACTACTTTGAAATGCTTCGATAGAAAGTCCTACTCCACCCGCTGTATTTACCAGATATTATCCCTCATAATTATCACGTGTTCCCATCAATGTCATATGACCTGCCCGAACAGCACCTTTATTCTCGTGAAGATGACAACCAATGAGCCCACGAGTGGTTAGTCTGAAAGACGTGTCGTTTTTCCGACGTCAAATTCAAATACTGCCAGGAAGATAAAGAAAAGTATTGGCTAGTGATGGGCAATACATTCAGTGACATTTTATTTTCATAATAATTGTAAATAAAACATTACAAATCATCGAGAAATTATTCAAGGTTTCTAATATATATTTTGCAATATCATGAATCTCTTTCGAGTTGTATCATAAGATACTGCATGAAATTGAAATCCGTATGTTATCACTACTACAGAATATAAACTATCCCCGCCGGCCGAGAAGAGGTGCACAGTTTTCCATCACTATTTCGTGGTTCACCTTTCGTGGTCACGCAATATATATATATATATATATATATATATATATATATATCAAGCAGAAATTACGAAAAATATGGGCAAATCATACAAATTAGTTATTTTAATGTATTTAATAGTAAGGCAGGTTTTTCTTGTCAGAGTCGTTAAAAACACAATATAGAAAAAACAAAACTATATTTTTTTATTTTTTTTTTTATAAGCGTTTCACCCCGAGCAAGGCATATCACTGCCACTACTGCGCAGGGGGCTACATAGAGTGGAGAAAGGATGATTAAATATAGGAAATGTCAGAGGGTGGGTGATAGGCGGGTAAGGATACCGAGAATGAGGGTTGGGTAGATGAGAGTGTTCTGAGAATAATTGGGAGTTAGTGTGATAGGAGGTGTCTATTGACCCTACATTTAAACACCTGGAGATTGTAGCTGTCGGGAAAGCAGACTTGTGGAAGGGAGGTCCACAGGAATTATAAAGCGTGTATCACCATTTTACATTACAAACACACAAACTGAAAGTAGTTCTGCAGCTGGCATACACAAGGGGCCTCGTCTTCTTACGTTGTCTTTACCTACGAGAGACCGTAAACCACTCGCTGTAATGTTTAACTGTTTATAAATCTTACTAAATGTTTAGAAAAGTTGTTTTTGTAACTTATGTGTCTTTAGCAAACTTCTCAAATACGTAAGGTTTCGTAACTTATGTTTCTTTAACACTTGTGCAATGCAGGCGCACAGAACGTTAAGGGTGTGCACGGTCAACAGTTACTACTGTAAACTCATATATTTTGATAAATGCGAAAGTCCTTGTACATGAAATACTATATACGAGTATGGGGAAGGATAATACAGATAGAGGTTAGATTAATATTAGTTTGGGTGGATTTATATGGGCTTAAAATGTACCTAATAATACAATAAATATTGCGGCACTTCGGTTTTCCACGTTTCGCGGGGGTCTCGGAACACATTAACCGAGAAAAGCGAGGGAACACTGTATGATAAGATATTTTGTCGCATTTTATACGGAAAATCAACCAAATACACTGCATGTAAAGTTCAAGGTTTTATCGCATTGGTACTATTCATTTTCTTTCTTTTTATTTACCCATTTCTTTTCAGGATGTAGACGCGCATGGCTCTCAACAAATTCTCTTTCCCTATCTGTTAACTACTATACAATGCTGGTAAAGTTAATGGAGATACTCTTCATTGCCTTCGCTACAGCCTTTGAATTATTTGTCTTGAAAAAACACTAGCTGTTTTACAAGGTTGGAAATGTTGTCTCTCGTGCTTTTTAGGTCATAACCGACAGCGATGGAAGAAGGGAACCGTGCCTTTCCCAAATACCAATATAACAGATAAGGCCGGATTTTTTATTCGGTTAGTCAATTCCATTTTTTACTTCAAAAACTCTTACGTCAACTGCACATCTTTGTATTAATTCCCAGTGGCCAAAAAACTAAATAGCTTTTGAATTTTTTTCCAGATTGGTTGTTGGGATAAATATATACTTAGTGTTGGTGCTACTTTGCTATGGTAGGTCTTAGATAAAGTCCGAATTTGAATGTCGGTTTTAAAGAAAACTTAAATCAACGCATTTGGAAGGGATTTCATATTTTTCACAAATATCAACTAAAGGATGTGCGTTGTTGTGGATATCGACCCGGAACGAGAATCGGAGAGCCGAGTTGAGATCCAGTTGAATTCGTTGCATTCACTTACGCACAAATAACATTGAGAAAGATATTAATCCGTCTCTTCCCTCTAGCTATGGGGAAAATAACAGGATAGAATGCCTTAGTATGGCAACCATTCTATCGCAGAAAGTAAGGGCAACATGCTGCAGGACAACCAGTAATGTCTCTTTCGAGACTTGATCGCCGAGTGTGTATCACGTACGACACTTAACTGACTATCAAATAAATGCAACAAACTCCAGAATTTAAAGTCGGTTCACCAATTCCACTTTCTACTCCAAAAACACTTATGTTACCCGTACATCCTTCTCTTCATTTTAATACTTTATTAAATGCATATTGAATCTAAGACCATTGCATTAGGAAGACAAATGTAGAATAATGTATATTAATTTCCATTTTTTCTTCGTTTGCAAAGCAAAATCAGTTATCAACTGAAAGTGTGAAATTAATGTACTTTTGATAGGCTGCAGTAACAATGCAATCTGCTTTCCATAAAAATGGCCAGTGGTTTTTAGAAACAAATTCAAGACCTTGAGTATGAATTCCATCTGACATTTTGTAGCAGTGGTGCGTTTCGACTGTTTAACTAGGATTAATCAAGTCATTATTTCAGCCTTTATAGGCTTGATGCTTTGTTCTTTATAAAATTTACCTTCAGATCTCTAATTACAAACCGACAAATGAACTTGCGTCTGCAAGTCTGTACATTTCTTTTAAAACACGAGACAATGAAACACTCTTTTCTTGAATATAAAGTTGTGAAAGTGAGATGTGTATGCGTGGTGTGGGTTTTTCAATATTAACTATTTTATTAGAGAAGAATTTGCTTTATCAAGGATCTGAGAAAATTACGGTTGTTGGTTGATTTAGCTTGGAAGTTTGATTTCGAATTAAGTCCACATTCACTTCTATTTTAATAACGCATTAATGGGTTTAGCTGAAGAGAATTATTTGATCGATTGACTCTTTAATCCTCTGGAATCACGATCATCGACATGGCGGCTTTTTGCAATGATTTAGCAACAATATCGATAGTTCTGTAGCGAATTATTTGCGCAGATTTGCCCGATGTTACCCTTTGATAATTAGTATCTTTAGCACAGGTTCATTACTTTTTGTTTCATACGAACTTTACGTGTTTTTACTGGGTCTCCAACTTTAATTCTCGAATTACTGTCACAGTTCATATTTTTCGAATACACAGTTATATATAGACACTTACGCAAATTTGGTTGAAATCCAACGATATTTAATATGGTTTTATTAAACCTTCCTGGTTCGGATCATTTTTGTGGTTTCATGAAGAATTTGAATTTAAATTGTCCAAAGTCGTCTGAGCAATTTCGGCTTTTATAAGATATGTTATCAAAGATGCTTAGATGACGGATTTCGAAAGCTGAAAGCGCTCAGAAAACTTTGGATAAAATAAACGTTGGAGAACAACATCTGGCATATTGTGTTAACAGTGGTAAATAGACACTTATTCATGTTAATATTACTGTCTCAGCTACTTTTTACTCAAATGCATTAATACAATAAAAACTTAAGATAAAAATACGTATAGGAAAGCTGTCGTGACGTATATAAAGCTTAAAACATTTCTTAAATGCTATCTTCATAGTTTGTATTTTAATAATATAAAAGTGGACATCAAATGATTAGAAACAATGATAAAGTTCACAGAACATTTCAAAATGAAAATAAATAAAACAGTAATTGTTCTTAATAATAAAAAGAGAAATATAGAGATAGGCAAACGCATGCATTAATACGTAAAAAAGGAATAATCTCTACCTTTTATTCATCAGATGACGTTTTAGTGTGAAATCTGTTCGAGGTTTAAATCCTAATTTCGTTCTTTATTTTATTGCAGATTTTTTATTTTTTTCAGTTAATTTCTAAATGTATCCATAATGCCATTCTTTTCGCTGGTTCTGTTGCTTAACTCTTACAAAACACTATGAGGCCATGTTTTAACTAATAACAATTTGGTTCTCTGAAATTGCAGTATTGTGGGCAACGAATGATTCCCTCAACGATCAAATGTTCTGTTATGTTTCTGGGTGCGCTTAACGTTTTATTAAAATGCGTTATTTAATAAAATGTTACCCCCACCCACAAGAAATTAGATTGCCTATTTTGACCCCGCTCCAGATTGAAAAACGAGAAAATTAAATTAAAAAGAACGCACTTTGATGCAAGCTAAATTAATTATAAGGCATCAACTTCAACGATTTCAAATCATTTAAGAGAGATTAGCAAATTAAAAACAAGTTCGTAATTTAAGGTGATTTTCAAATGAACGTTGAACAAAATATCAACCTTAAACAATCTTGTATTGATATGAGTAAATGTTAGTACCCGAGATGCATGTTAGCTAATTCCTGCTACGGACGCGTGCACAGGCATATTTGTTGGTCATCAATACCAAAAGAACCAAAATATGGCTTAGATTACAACTATGGTGAGCAGATCTTTCAGTTTTTGGTAGAGCGCGTATAATACGGCGCGATCTACAGTTTGAAAATTCTCAAACTCTCGGTCACGATGGCTTATGACAGGGTGCAAATACAATCATCGGCAACAAAATAACTGCTCAGTCTATCAAGTTTCACTCAGAAGGCTTGGGTAACAGGTCTACTTTTCAGCCACTTCCAGAAGTATTCGTAAGAAGGGGTTGTTTTCTTAGGACTCCCTGATAAATCGACTGTGGTGAAATTAAAAGAATTGTTTCAGGATAGAAATGCTTACATTCAAACTACTCAAAAACACGTCTAATGGCATATATTGAATATTTTCATTCTTCAGCGCTATGAAATTGAATTGTTTGCATCATATCATAACCTCCGATTGAAAGTCGATATTGTATGATAAAAATAGGAATAGAAACCTGCATCAAGTTGACAACTATGCAATGTTATAGTGTGCATTTTATTGGAGAGAAGTAGCTAGGTGCGTTATCTCTATCATTATATATATGTATGTATATATATATATCTATATATATATATATATATATATTGTCATAATTAAATTAGACTAGTACATAGTTGTATTAAGTAGTGTTCAATACAATTATATTGTGGAACTTTTGAATAATTTTCATTTATAAACGATTTATTACGTGACCTAGGTTTCTACCTTTTTCAATAACAGATTTTACAGTAATTTTTTTTAAGAACTCTCTTTTCATAATTGATGTGTATATCCATTTAAAATAAAATCAACAAAATAATCCGTATAGACAAACACGGATTATACAGAGATAAAAGATTAATGATAGCACCAGACAACAAAAGAGAAACTGATAAAATATTAAAAGCCCTTTACAAACTATTTAAAACAACTAGATTTTGAGTTAATAGTCGAAACAAATAGAAGCGTAGTTCAATATTTAGATGTAGAATTAAATTTACAAACTGGAAATGTCTCTTTACATATGAATGTAATCACAAATTTAAAGTATATAATCACAAGATCTAACCAGTTCAAAAACATAATCAAGTACATTCACAAGAAATAGAGCACAGGCTATCAAAACATTCGTCAAACAAAACAATATTTAATGAAAAAATAGAAACTATGTAGATGCATTAAGAAAATTTGGCCATAAGAACATTTTAGAATACAATCTCCAACCAAACAAACAAATAAAGAACAATGACAGAAAACGAAACGTTACTGATTCAAGCCATCATTTAACTTACAGGTAAAAACTAAAATAGGTCAAATATTTTTTTAACGAATCCATAAACACTTTCCAAAAAACTCAGAACTAAACAAGATTTTCAATAGGAATACAATCAAACTAAGTTATAGCTGTACTAGTAGCTTAGAAAATTTCATAGAGAAAGAAAACGTCAGAAATTGAAAGTGCATCGTACAAAACAAGATCATTAATAAGGAATGTAATTGCAGGGACAAAAATAAATGCCCACTACAAGGAATTTGTAATAAAAAAGAAGTAATTTACAAAGCAAAAGTACATGAGTTAAACAGTCAATAAAAACATATTTTGGATCAACCAAGGTTACTTTTAAGACCAGATGGTTTAATCACAAGTCTTCATTTAAACTCGGAAACTTATAAAAATGTAAAAAAATGGCTATCCACGTGTAGAAATTGAAATTAAAATATGGAAAAAACCCAGACATAACGTGGAGTATAGTGAAAACAGCTAAGCCCTACAACGGTGGCAAAATCTGTAGACTGTGCCAGGAAGAAAAGTTAACTGTTATATTATTCTCAAAAAGAAATGAATTACTATATGAAAAACAGAAAGTATGACTAAGTGTAACCATACTATAAAATACCTATTAGGTTCATACAACCATGAATGAAAACGTTATAACTTCTAATTTTGAAAATTGCGCGTTTAAAAAATCCCCGTTACGTTAGCGTTCTTAAAAGAAGCGGTAACATCAGTCATTGCAAATCGCCTGAAGACACCGCATGGTAGAATCCTAGGTCGTGTAATAACTTGTTTACAAATTTAATCTCTCTCTCTCTCTCTCTCTCTCTCTCTCTATATATATATATATATATATATATATATATATATATATATATATATATATATAAAACCATAAAAATAAATCCTTTTCAGTAGTGCATAAGGCTAGGGCCTGCTTACGTAATGATATTTTTCTTTCTTTGGATTCTATAGCAAGTAAGTTCATGAGAAATTAATTATAGTTCTTCGCGTAACTGATTTTGTTCATTCTTATAGACTGGCTGCTAAAATAAGATAAAGATCCAGTTATTCCCTATTATTAATCTCTAAACGGTAGGGCTTATTAAAAATAAGATTCGTTCAAAATCGAAAAGAAAAACTGAAAGCTATGGAGTTCAATTTAAAAATTGGTGCGCACATTAAATCGCTGAAAAATAAAACAGCAAAGAATGAATAAAGAAGGCCCCAAACTTAATAAAAACTAATGTTTTTCCATTCAAATCTTTGTTATTATTATGAGATAAGATCAAGGTATTTTTAATTACTTTCAAAAACTTTTTAATTTCTAACACGTTCGAAATTTTGTTAAATTTCTTGTTTTGATTGTAATTTATGGTTAAACAAATCGTTATGAAAGTTTTTAATGGAAAAGGTCATATTATATAAATATATTAAAATTAAAATGAAAGTTTCAGGAAGTTTTGTTTTATTTTTAAAAATTCAATTTAAAAGTTAGTTATTGAAAATCAGTGGAGATACTGTAGCGGATAAGAAGTTAATTAAAATCAACCTTCTTCATTTTTACAAAAGTTCACAATGACGTGTGAAATCCTGGTTTTCCCAAATAGAAAAAGGATTGACCATGTGATTAAAAAAAAGTCAAAACCAGAATTTGTAAGTAGGTGTTACATTGATTTTGACCAATGGGAGCGACTTGCAACACTTGAGGACTTCGCGAGTCAGTGCAAAAATCTAATGACAATATAAAAGGGTCCCGATCAGCATCAGTCAGTCAGATAAAAGTCGCAAGACGAAACATCTAAAATGCAACTTCAACTTCAAGCGACTCGGACATTATACTCTTTCTCTTTCTCCTTATCTCTTTCAACAATTACTACTACGAACTTTTTGTACGAACTCTGGATACCGTTAACTTTCTCATTGAACATTAATTTCTACAAATTCTTGTTAATTCTTCTTTTAATAAATTACTATTTTAACATGTTTTTATTCTTACACTATTCCACACATTCCAACCTACCGACAACCAACCTTCTGATGAAAATCTTTTGATGATAATGCTGCATAAATCCTGTAAGCTCTAGGGAGTTCGCTTATGTCTGACACAAAGCCGAATCAAAGAAACATTAACCATCTCCACATAGCGACAGTACCTAGTTTAAAATAAGATATTCGTATATCAAAACCCATTGACTTTGATAAACAGAAAGGATCTCATTTAACCAACTAATAACGCTATACCTTATGCTATAAAATATCAATATTGAAACAAAAAACAGTAATTATAGTGTTCTCCGTATCCTCTTGAATTCTCTTCCGCAAAGAAGTATAGTCCCACGCACTCACTCAAATCCTGTACACTCTACTGATGAATATTGCACCTAGATACTACCATTTTTCTTTCATGCAATCGAGTCAAATGCAACCGTTTTTAGATACAGTGTTGTCCTTTTTCTAGATTGGTTTCGACCAAATCCGATGAGGACAGTCTATCCTAAAATCTAACCCAATATATAATCCAAGTTTCTAAAGAAGGAAAGGATTCATCCTTTACTCAATAATATTACAGTGAATGTAATATTAGAATTAGTATGTATTAATTAGTAATATTAGAATTAGTATGTAGAATTCAAACACGGTTCGACAATTTTGTCGTTCTGAATCTATAACTTGGTTTCACACATCTGCAATACTTTCATACATACATGGATTTCTCTGATCAATAACTAAGTAAACAAGTCTTCAACAATTTTATCGGATTCTTGAATCATAAAGTTGTTTAAGAAGGGGATTCACGAACGGTATGATGATGTGGAATAAATTTATCAAAGTCGGAGTGGGGTAATATTTTAATTAAAGTATTCTCTTTAAGTTGTTTTTAGTTTTTTTTCTAATATTTACAGGATTTAAATAAGAAAATGCAATTTGCTCTCGTACGAACAAAAATTGAAAGATGAACATGAGAACGGTAAGACCGGTTGTTTTGTACATTTTGTTTTAAGAGAGAAAAAATATTTCGGAAAAGATGCAGAGTAAAGGTATGGATTAAAATAGATAAATCGATAGAAAGAAAAAGATGACAGATCAAAAGAGGAATATGAAGCCACCTCAAACGAGATTCAGAAATTTAAAAAAAAATGTGTAAAGGAAAAGATTAAAATCTGGGCAGGCCATCTTAACTTCTATGAATCATCTGGATAGGAATGACCGGGAGAATGAAAGTGTGGTTTTATTTCCTTTTTAATCCCATCTCTACAGCGTTTATCGCTATATGCGCCAGAATTCCTTGCTTTTGGTCAACCACGTGAAATACAAACATGCTAGTTTTCAAATGCGGGAAGTCGTTTACTTCAGAATCTAATATTGTATATTTTGTAAGCTAATTTTTAGCACTTTGAATTTAGCAGCATTTAATGTTGTTTTCTTAGCTCGAGACTGGCTATGTAAATGCATTTGAGTCTTTCTATATTTCAAGAAAGAAAAAATGGAGATAAACAAAAAAGTGTAAAAAGAAAATCGGGGAAGGTCATCTTAATACCTCTACCTTCTAGAGATAAAAATATTTCTTGACCGGGTAAAGGGAATATCCATTTTTTAAAATCATATCTCTAATGCGTTTATCTGTGTATGTCTCAGAATTCCCTACTTTTGGCCAACCTCGTGAAATACAAACATGCCACTCCTGAAATATGCGAACTCATTTACTTTCAATGTTGTGATGAGAATACTAGATTGGAAATTGCTAAAAAAAGAAGAGTTCACAAGAAACTCGAACGACGTTTTGAATCACTAGAAGCATAATAACCAGAGACAAACGGTTTTTTTTAATATGGCTAGAAAACATTGAAGAAAAAATAAATGAGTAACTATTAAGAGAAGTAGTCTGAACAGTATGAAAATAATGAAATTTTCCTGTTCCTTGTAGCTCATAATATATTTTGACTTGTTACTTCTCCCAAGCCTGCTCTGCCATCCATTTGCTTAGGCCACTAATTTATCTCTAGATGTCTGAGAATTCTTTACTTTTGGCCAACATCGTGAAATAAAAATATGCCAGTTTTCAAATTAGCGAATCTATTCTCTTCTGTCTGTAAATTCTCAGACATCTAGAGATAAATTAGTGTCTCGACTAGAAATGATTACAGTATCAAATGGACAGACGAATGGTAGGTTTATGAATGTGCAAGATCTATGTGCGTTGTGGTGCAATAGATATCAACTCGGAACGAGAAATCAGAGAGCTGAGTTCGTATTCCAGTTGAATTCGTTGCATTCACTCACGCGCAAATACCTTTAGAAAGGTATGAATCCATCGATTCTCCCTCCAGCTGTAGGTTAAATAACAGGACAGATTTTGTTCTATAGCCTTGGCTGGCAACCAGTCTACCTCAGAAAGTAATGGCAAACTATTTTAAGAAAATCTGCTGTCCAGTCAGTCTTTTGAGACATGATCGCCTAACCGTATATCATCTATGGTACTTAAATGACTGACTGAAGATTAATAACCGCAGCATTTACATTATTTGGTCTAATTGATCTCATCTTTGTTACCATTTATATGACGTTTCAGCCGTTGTACGATCCAGCGTTCTTCTGGTTCTAGGAATTAGGAGAACATCGTACTACTAGCTGATAAAGGCAATGCAACTGTTGATAGACAAAACTAAATTCGGTTCGAAATACCTAGCACCTGAGGAAGGCCGGGGCATATAATGGTCGAAACGTCGTATAAATGACGAAGATTCGGACAATAGTCCGAATAATATAAATACTGTAAATATTAGCTAATTTCAGAAATATAGAAAAATACCAAAGGATCGGTACGTACCTGATAAACCAAACACATGGAGACGAATAGAAAAACCCTACCTGAAGCTGGCACGAATATCAAACCACCTGACATTTGTACACCAATACAGGAAACTACGACTCATCACTGTAGGCTTGGCACCGAAACTTGCTGTCAATTGAAGGAGAGCCCGACTGGTCTCAGAAAAAGCGGGACACGACCTGGTCCGAGATCTTTTCCAGTACAACCGATCGATGAAACGAAAATTACATTCTTATATCTTCCAGAGGCTTTAAACATTTCTCAGCAGGATCACTGATGATGAAAATCAAAATAGGACCCGGCAGGAATTGGACAAATCCTTCACGCAAGAATTTGACTCATGGAAGGTAAGCCAAGCACGGAAACAAAATAGATTAAAAGATCTGAAGAGGACACATGAGAACCATCACCCACCTGTGAAGGCAGATGTCAACATCAGTAGAATGCCTCTGAAGAGTCAGTACTGAACAAAGGGCTCATTTTCGCAACAACCATCAAGCGGATACTATACTTAGGCTTGCATCGAGGAAATAGTCTTGAACATCTTTCAGTCTCAGGCGGATGAGCTAATTTGGAAAGTAAGACAGGCACTGGAGAAAGCCAAGCCACCCAAACCAAACATCACGAAAGAGAAGGGGCTGGCAACCAGGACCCTACAGAGGAATGTGATCATCATCATACTACCAGCTGATAAAGGCAATGCAACTATAGTGATAGACAAAACTGAATTCAGTTCGAAATTCCTAGCAGTGAAGAAGGCCCGAGCATACAACTACTGAAACGTCGTACAAATAGCAACCAAACGAGGACAATAGTCCGAATAATGTAAATACTATAAAGACTACCTTATCTAAAAAATATTGACAAATATTGATTACGCAATATAGAAAGATTAAAACTAATTTTTAGTTTTTGTCATGACGAATTTTCTGATGATTATTCTAACACAAATGTGTTATTTGTTAAATAATAAGAAAACATAATGACTCAAACTGAACTTGGATGTCCCAGCATGACTGTTTAATGTTTTTGCTTTTGTTGTACATGTTGCGGAAAAGTCCTGTCTCACCATTGGCTAGTTTATTGTTTAGATTTACCTTTGAAGTTAATGAACTGAACTCCAATCACCAACTTTCACCTATCTTTACACCTTATACTTTCAAAGGAGAATAACTATAGATACTTGGCAAACACCTCCAGAGAAAATTGAGTGATAGCTAACAAAATGTATCCTTATTAAGAATAGTCAGTTCTCTCTCTCTCTCTCTCTCTCTCTATATATATATATATATATAGTCATCCGGAGACAGATCTGTTTCACAGCTCATCAGTACGGTTAGACATCCGATTGCTTTTTAACCCAGGATTGAAACCCGACTGAATTGGCGTCAGTCGGCGATTCTACCTCTGGACAATGGGCGCTCGGTAGAAGAAGGCATACTTTTTAGCGTGTATATTATCATTATACACACCTATATATATATATATATATATATATATATATACTGTGCAAAAGCTAAAGTATGTCCTCCTATTGTGTTAGTCTCATTAATATACGAGACTATAAACGTGGTGCAGTGGATATCACTTACGCGAAAATACCCTTGGGAAATGTATTAATCTGTTTCTTCTCGCTCCAGCTATGGGTGGAATAACAGAACAGATTGAGTTCTATTGGCAACCAGTTTACCGCTGAAAGTAATGACAACTTAATGCGGGAAAATCTTTTTTGCTATGTCAGTCATGTCTCTTTCGAGACATAATCGCCAATGCGTGTATCATGTATGGCTCTTAACTGACTTACTGAAGAGAAGACTTTATTGTTGTTGTACTTTCCACTATGGTACCTATAGTTTATGAATTAAACCGCAATATTTGAGTGGCAGCAACTTCTCGTCATTTTACAATTAATATGATTAAATGAATTCTAAGCGAACAGTTTCTTTTATCGCACGTTCCGCTTGTGGAACACTCTTCCACCTTCCTTCTTTTCGGTCAATTTTGCATTTAAACTTTTGAAAAATCAATGTCATTATTTACTATAGTGAATGCTGGACAATATCATCGAAAATGAGGACAAAACTGGAAGCGGCCGAAATGTGGTTCTACAGAAGGATGCTACGGATATCGTGGACTGAGCATACAAGCAACGACGAGGTGTTGGAAGAATGGCAACAAAAAGGAAATTGATGCTGAGCATCAGGAAGAGACAAATGAAGTTCCTGGGACATGCAGTGAGGAAGGAGAACCTGGAGAACCTGATACTGACTGGCCAGATAGAAGGAAGGAGAGACAGAGGAAGGCAGCGGATAACATATTTGCAGGGCCTGATCAGGTGGATGACGGAACGAGGGTTGCCAGGAGCAACAGGAGGAAACATACTAAGAGCCACAAGGGATAGGGAGACGTGGAGAGCCATGATCGCCTACGTCCTGAAGGGACAGGGCACATAGAAGAAGAAGAAGTCGACTCTTCTTAATCTTCTCTCACCTTATAGTGATTTTTTTCTCATATTCTCTAACACTCATTAATCTCTTGAGTCTTAATACTTTTATTGCCTTCTTTGGTGTGACATGAAAAGAGCACTTCATTCTTTGTTTGCTTGTAATGATATATAGCACAATACTCCCTACTGAAGGGGTGAGTAGGATGCAATTAAAACGGCTCCATGTGTAAGCTTCACGTGATGAGTTGCTTGGCTAGACATTCGGCATTATGAAAAGTATGACCCGTCAAAGAGCGTATGTGCACTTTTGTGGGGTCAATTACTTTCTCGCAGCGGTTTACTTTGTACGTGTAAAGGGCATTCTTTGCTTGAATGCCTAATCTAGCCATTGACGGCAATTGATCATTCGCCAGTCGTCTCAAGCCCCACCTTGCCGCTAAATCCGAAAAGAGATGTTGAGATAAGAGAACTGCTTATAACACCCACTCAAATAAACTCATGCACAGGCTCTTCCTTTTAAGTTGATATGAATTTCCCAATGGAGGGAAACAACAGAAACACTTGGAGTGAGGAGTGAGTGAGTGAAAGACAGAGAGAGAGAGAGAACGAGAGAGAGAAAGAGAAGGATGAATATCTGAACATAGATGCATTCGTGTGTCTTATTAAACGTATTGTGTGATAATTCATTAAAACCAGCGAAGTCGACTTAAAGAAATTGTATTGATGCAAATCTTTGAATAAAGTAAGTGAAATACATGTATCTGGCAAATAATATATTCTATATTTGTAGTAATAAGCTCCACTCAAATGATCAAAGCAGCATATTATCGGCAAAATTATGATTTTGAATTAGTTTTGGAAAATACATTAAATAATATATTATTATTATACAGTGCTATTATAGTGCAACGATTTTCTGGTAAAAATTTATATAACTGCATTGAGTTACTTGTTTGTTTCTTTCTGTGCAGATGTTTTAAAATATAAGTATGCATGTATGTAATATATATATATATATATATATATATATATATATATATATATATATATATATATCAACAAAATGCAGACAGTTCTACTCCTGCAGCTTTTTTTTCTCGCACTTCCCGCCTGTTCAACTCGCTTCCTTATTCTTGATTTTCTGACAACTACAACCTCCAGGAATTTAAATGCAAGGTCAATACTCATCTCTTAACCACGTGACCCTAGTTCTTTCTTCACCACCCTGACCCTAGTTTTGTCTTCACCACCCTGTATATCCTTTCCTTTCTCTCCACATCTGCAATTGTCATCACACCTGTATTCCCATCATTCTCTTGCTCCTTTCTAATAGGTTCGTCTTTCTCTTCACTCTCTTTTATCTAATTTTTACTCTTATGTAGCCGCCTGCACATCAGTGGCGCTACCGCCTTGCTCGGGGTGATATGATTAAAAGATATATATATATATATATATATATATATATATATATATATATAAGAAAAATTAAGACAGACACGTTATTTCAGGGTGAATCGGAAGTTTATGCCTATTTCAGGCGAACAATCGTCAGCTTCAGTCTTTATTTTACAAAGAATTTTACACAAATTCGTATAGAATTTTACACGGTTCGTGTAAAATCCTTTGTAAAATAAAGACGGAAGCTGACGATGGTTCACCTGAAATAGACCTAAACTTCCGATTCACCATGAAATAACGTGTCTGTCCTAATTCTTCTTATATTTGCTCTATATGTATTTATATGCATATATGTTTAGAGCTCTCTTAGAGAGTTATCCTACCATTGTATGTACAGAATACTTCTTTGGATTCTTCTATAACCACACCGCATGCTGATATATATATGTATAAAATTAAGAAATTAAATAAAATATGACAGATTAAAGCACAACAGAGAACTTTGAAGAATAATACCATTTTTATGTATATGTATGTTGCACCAGGTATTTTATTCAATTTAGGATAAGGAGAGCCAAACTAAATTCCAGTTGGAGAATAGAAAATATTTTCATACAGATTTTCTACAATATCTTTCGGCTAGAGTTTGAGGTGCTGAGTCTGAAGTATAATTATTTATCGTATAAATGCATCCACATACTTTCATTTTCCGATCGATTGAAGTTCTCTCGTTATATAGGATTTGTTCTGAGACGGATTCTAACAATTACCTGTTAAGTTAAAAAAAAATGAGCTGACATTTTTAAGACATGAAATATGCTATTTTGGTGGAACCGAATACGAAGATCATTTTCAATTATTCTTATCAATTACCTGAGCTAGAATCTGCTGTTCTTGCTTGTGGCTTAGATTTTTGTGTACCATCTATTATGTTGGATGAAGAAAAGGTCTTTTCTGAGTTTGGGGTTTTGTTCTTGCAACTTACGAAACTTGTCCCTGTTTCTTCAGATGCTTTTGGTAACATTAGACCCAAATTAAATAATTATGATCACTTGTTTTCTAGTACCCCTGTTGCTGCCTTAGAGTCAAATTGAAGAACTGAGCACATGCGTATTATCAGATCTCTAAAGAAAAAAACGGTGATTTGGCAATTTTCCGACCTGATAAGTGGGCTGGTGTTTTCTTAATGGACTAAACTGACTGGTAATAAGATGATATTTATTTTAAATGACACACTGACATTTGTAAAATTAGGCCCTGTTGAAATATAGGATGAAACCACTTCAATAGAAATAAAATTCCAGAAAAATCTATTGAAGTGAATTAAAAGTGTGATTCTTTCTCTCGAAAATTTTGTTGAAATTAGACTTTCTAGCTCAATTATACCTCGCCTTTATGGTCTTCCAAGAATACATAAACAAGGGGTAAATTTAAAACTCCTAACGAACTAAGGTGAGCAAATGGCTTGTGAAAGCGCTGCAGTCTGTGTAGCTTATTTTTAATAAAGTATTCATGTTTCTTTGTTGAGCATATTAAAAGTTTTCCTTCTTCTGTTAACTTTATGCGTTGATATGATGTCTGGTCCTTATTTAATTTTGTTCTTCTCAAAGAAACAATTAATATTTGATGCGATTTTCGTTATCGTAGTTTTTTGTCTCCTCCCGATTTTTCTGAAATAACTTTTGTGGAATTAATGAGTTTGCCACTTCAACTGTCAAATCTTTCTTTAATCGTTTCACCCCAAGCAAGGCGGTACCACCGCTTAATTGCGCAGGGGGCTACATAAGAGAGTACAATTTTAGATAAGTGAAGAATGAAAAGAAAGACGAACCAGTTACAAGGGTGTCAGAGAAAGGGCAAGAGAAGTATGTGAACACAGGTATGAAGACACATGTGGAAGTAGAGAGAAAGTAAAAGAACATGATACACGGGGTGATGTAGAAAGGACTTGAGTCAAGTAGATAACAGATGGGGATTGACATTGCACTTAAATTCCTGGAGGTTGTAGCCGTCAGAAAAGCAAATATATGAAAGGGAGTTCCACAGGCGGGAAATGCGAGGAAAGAAGCTGATGGAGTAGAATTGTCGCCTGCATTTGATTGATTCAAGTGTAAAAGGGTGGGACTTTTTTGCCAGTCTGGTTGCACCAGCAAATTCTTGTGGAGAGGTACCACTGACTTAAGTTCGGCGTAGCAGAAGACATGAAAATATTTGTAGAAGATACAGAGGGAAGCCACCTCTCATCGTTGAGGAAGTGGCTTGACTAGTTTTGACAATACGATGTATCGTCAGATTGACGCTGTAGCCCTGGGTTACTCTTTGCGTCCTGCTTTGGCGAATATATTTGTTGAACTTTATGAGGAGAAACTTTTGAATGATTCATTTTGTCTTTCATCGCATCGTCGTTATGTTGACGATACATTTTACTTATTTAATGATGAAACTGAGGCTGATCAATTTCACTTCTCCCTTAATAATTTTCATTCTTCTTTGGGGGTTAATGTTGAGAAAGTGATCAACTGTAAACTTTCTTTCTTGGATGTATTGCTGCATCGTACACCAACATCTTTGCTTACGTCAGTGTATAGAAATCCTACGTTTTCCAAGGTGGAATTCAAATGCTGCCAGAAAGAAGGAAAAAGGTAGTAGCTAACAATGGACAATGCTTTTAGTGTCATGGGCAATACTTCCAATACTTACAGTGTCATGTTCCTTACTAATGTTTTAGTATAAATTTATAGCGTAATATCGGTTAAATTGCTCATTATCAGGGATAGTGGGTATTCAAATATAGAAGTGGACATTAAATTGAACACACAACTGAGTTTAAGCCTGAAACTCTTTTTTCGCTGCATGTTGAATGAGTATATGAGAGAGCCAGTAAAATTGTACATGTTTCCAGAGATATATATTAGTTAATTATTTCTGATGTAAATGGTTATATATATTGAACGTGTGTGTTTTGCATATTGATATTTTGGTTAGATAAAAATATTTCTGCCTATCTATCTATCTATCTATCTATCTATCTATCTATCTATCTATCTATCTATCTATCTATCAATATAGATATATATATCCATCTATATATATATAGCTATCTATCCATCTATATATATATATATATATATATATATATTATATCTTTCTATGTTTATGTA
The DNA here is from genome assembly GCA_037127315.1 of Ascarosepion bandense. NCBI lineage: Eukaryota > Metazoa > Mollusca > Cephalopoda > Sepiida > Sepiidae > Ascarosepion > Ascarosepion bandense. Next base: position 2,035,539 of record JBBBDQ010001317.1, read on the forward strand.
TCTATCGATATCTATCTATACATATCTATGTATCTATCTATATCTATATTTATCTATTTATATTACATTGATATTATATCCATTCTATATTATATCTACCTATCTATCTATCTATCTATCTATATATATATATATATATATATATATATGTATATATTGTATTCTACGAGAAATGCATGCGAATATAAGTATATTAATGAGGCAACAGAACATCTACATAGATGACATGTTAACTGGCTTTATTTCATATTTTATTTTTTTAGAAATACAATTCTTTTCTTCAAGGCGCTGTGCTGCGAACGTATGAGAAAAAATCAGAATCAATTGAAAATCTGATCAGATATTTTTCTGATTGATTCTGGCAGAAATCGATGAAATCTTATTTTCGTTCGAGGCTTTCAACAATAGGCAAATCAGAATATCCGTTCATTAACTCAATTCATCATGTCGACATGCATATACACAAATACACAGATGCAAACATGCATTTTGGCATGTTAATCTTACTTACATCTCCACATATACAGCCACATTGACAGTTAAAAATTGGAATATAAATGCATTCTTTCTGGAAGTTAACATTATTTACATGCTGAGTATTTTCCTTATTTTTATTTTATTATGCCAACGTTTCGACCGATGTTCCACTCAATGTATCTCACCCGGGATAGCCTGCAGGGAATTTAGAACTGAGGCATTTATTTAATCAGCGGAGGTAGATTGTTTTCTCGCCACGCCTATGTCTAAATATCTGTCATGTATTTTTTATTTAGTACTATTCAGTAATTTCTTGTCCGTTCTCGTTGGAGTACATGTACAAACTTCCCAGTCCAAGGAATTAAACTCACAATTACTGAATCACCATTCATGAACCAACGCTAATGCCTCTCCTATGTGGGGAATTTGGAGGTTTAAGCATAATCAGCCTACTGACGAGTGCTGCTGCGTTTGCCATGATTGACTGAACCAACTTTCTCTTTCGTTACAAATGCTGCTGAAGCCATGTCATTTGTCGTTTTCTTTATAGCGGATCCCATGTCGTATTTATTTCTATGCTTGGCCCATTAAAGTAGTTCTCATCTTCCAGCTAACGTGTTGATGTTTTCAGACATCTAACACCAGTGTTCTTACTTAATCAGTATTTTTATTTCGTTCCACAGGGGTTGATGACTACTTTTTTCTTCCATACATGATCAGCCAGGCTTGATTTCATTGTCATTCTCTTTATTACAGCAATTCAATTATTCCCTCACTTATAGAGATAGCGAGTTTAACGTTTATACAACTTCAAGTGTTAGGTTTGACGCAACAGAGATTACTCATATACAAGAGATGCTTCAGAAAATTGTCTTAATGTTGTATGACCCGCAGATCTCTTTATCGTTCCTGATAATTCTTTGACATAATACAGGCAAACTGTGACATACATATATATATATATATATATATATATATATATAATCAGTCAAGTGTCATTTGTGATACACGATTGGGTGATCATGTCACTTTCAATCTATGACTGATATGGAAGATTTTCCCGCAGTAGGTTGCCATTTCTTTCTGCGGTAGACGGTTTGCCAACGAACGGTATAGAACCCTATACCAGAAATTTGTATTGCCATTAACCCATAGATGGGGGGAAAAGAAATGCATTTCTACCTTTTCCAAGTGTATTTACGCGTAAGTGAATGCAACGAATTCAATTGGAATTCAAACTCAGCTCACTAATTTCTCATTCCACACCGATATCCACTGCACCACAATATATATATATATATATATATGTGTGTGTGTGTGTGTGTGTGTGTGTGTGTGTGTGTGTGTGTGTGTGTGTGTGTACATTAAATAGTTGGATGCACATGAGCGTCAACTCAAGTACGTTACTTTCAAAGGTGAAGTTTTGAATCTATCTCGTTTTCCCTTACACCGACTGCATGTAAATAGCAGGATAGATTAGAATCTGTAGCCTTGGTTGGCAACGTCTGAAAGAAAGACACAGAAACTAGCCAGGAGAAACTTCTCACTCCATAGATTAAAAAAAATCATTGAGTTCCTTGAAGGATATCCGGATCGACTGAGACCTGAGGAAAACCGGAGTTCATAACATCCAAATCGTTGTGATAATTAATACCAACAAAAGTTACTTATATTCAGACATTAGTCCAAACATAAATAATATTCACTTGTTCCAGAAATTTAAACGGAATTAATCTTGAAATTTATCTAACGGTTCTAATAAAATACGCATAGAAAAAGAAAAATATTGAACCAAATACTACAAATCAATAACTATGTATGAAATGGACGAGTTTTTGTTTAAGAAAGGTAGTCAAATTATTAATATAAAAGAATACGCATCACTTATTTCGATTAACCGAGTCAATTAAAACGATTACTTCTCTACTTATTTTATAATTTATTTAAATCAGTAACTCGTTTAGCCCATTTCTTGAATGAGTTTTCAAACCTTATAAAATTAAGTTGAAAGAATTATTATTATTTATACATACTCGTTAATTTGCTTAAATAGATAAACTATTTGTCACAACAATTTTAAATAAAGTCTAAAATTTAACTTATCCCAAAGTCGTTATCAATTATAAAAGTTACGAAAAATGAAAAGTGACATTTATTTTTGACTCAATGCAAATTTTTAAGTAGCTATAAGTAGAAATTTATAATTATTTTTAAGAGAATCAATTAATACGGATGTTTATTTAATTTTTTAATGGGTTATTTTCCAGTATGAAAGATCATAACCCATTAATGTGTTCGATTGTTAAGTAACAACTGTAGAATGAGAATAAAAAGAGCTCGAATAAAATGGAAATTTGTGAAGAAATATTTTGAAATATCTTTCGGCCAGTACAATTTTCTGCGCATGCGCACGATTAAATTTCCACACTTTGCCGACATTTTTTTTCTGTCTACCCACCCATAGGCCCACGCACGTACAGGAAAAGGTACGTTCGCTTTCTGCATCAAACTCAATTATATCATAAACGTTTTGAATGTTTTTTTATGCAGATATATACACTTGCAATTAAACTTACTTTTGTTGATTCGAACATATTCTAAAGGAAATCGATATTACATCAATTGAAGTCATCGGATCAGAAACAAACATCATCTACCCTGATGTAGATATAAAACCCCCTCCTCTTTATCTTTACATGCGCACTCGTAGGTAAGCATGTGTGGGCGTATGTGTGTATTTTCAGTAAAACACACTCACGATGAATGCTAAATTAAAGAATCTCTAAACAAAAATTTATATACAGTTAGCAAAATAAGTTTAGCTGGGTTTCGTCAGTGATTTTCTTTTTAACCAGGACCATGAGGTTTTCGATTCTACCAACATTGGACCCTTTTCACCTGCAGACCCAGTTAGGGCTTATCTGATCCTGATCTACCTTCTCACAACCGTATACCATTTCATACACCACTAATTTCGCTTTCGTAGCGTGATTGGTGCTTTCTATTTTTTTATGTGTCTATGACGTCACTTTGAATCAATGGACTTCAGGCATTGGTCAGCCGCCCTCTAATGCTAATAATGCTGTCGTTTGATATAGCTTCTACTTCAACAGTTTCTTTCCTCGCACTTCCCGACTGTGGAATTCTCTTCCACACGATTGCTTCCCCGACGGCTACAATCTCCAGGAGTTTAAATGTAAGGTCAATAGACACCTCCTAACAAACTAACCTGCTCCCATTCTATCAAACACTCTTCCCATCTGCCCAACCCTCATCCTCGGTATCCTTACTCATCTGTCACCTTCCTCCTGACATTCCCTATGTCTAACCACTCCTTCTCTTTACCTTCCCATATGTAGCCCCATGCGCAATAGTGGCAGTGGAATGCCTTGCTTGGGGTGAGATGATTAAAAAAAAAATAGCGCCTTTCTTTTTCTTTCTTTCTTTTTTTTCCAGAATAATGAGACGAAGTATCTGGTAAGTAGTATTTTGTACTTTTACTTTAAGCGTTATCTAATTTTATTTTAGTATTTCTATTGATCTTGTCAGAATTTATGCAAAATTAAACAATCTTTATTTCACAACACCCACATTATATATATATCATTATTTACGCTCGTAAACCGATCTTTAAATAATCCTTAAAAATTAGGGGTCGTCTTATTTCTAAAAAAGAAATCCTAACTTCTGAGCGATTTTTTCCGTAGGTTCGTTGTGATGTTAAATAGCATACATAAAATATTCAAATTAACAAGTAAACTGATAATAAAATTAATAAAACCATTTCTACCCAATACATTACTAGCATAGCGTCATAATATATTGCCTCTTCGAAGAATAATTCGATATTAATGAAATCAACTTGTATCCATGCATGCCCAATTAAGAAAATGTAAGTATCGAGTTATGATTGCATTCACAGCAACTGTTATCTTTCGCAAAACATTCAATAAAAATCATGTTGGTGTCAATTGCAGGGCTAATGACATTTACTATAACATAATATTAATTTCTCATTAAAATATTCATTATCATTTTGGTGTTAAATACCAACACAATTTAAGCTTAAATACAACCTTCATTTTTCAAATAAAAACCTTCCAAGGTAGTTGCATTTAATTTTACAGAATGTTATAAAATTATTTATTTCTGGTTTAGACGGAGGTTAGGAACATACAGAATAAAAAAATTATACACGAAGCTATTTTTAATTTTTTAGATATAGGAAAAGATGGGAATGAAGAATCCCTATTCTTTTGATGAAACGTAACGAAAACAATGGTTTCCTTTTCCGGGGAGATATACAAAAAACATATATGATAGAATCGGTTTTTTTGATTTCCTTTATTTTGAATTTCTAAGGATACAATAAGTAACACCTTTTTCAATACCGTCTTTATACAATCAATAAGCAATCGTCTTATATTATAGGATAAATTCATAAAAATTGGCTATACATTTTTTCATCTCGTTTTATCTAAAGGTCAACTTTATTCGCGGAAATGTATGGTGTGTGTGTGTGTGTATATATATATACATATATATATATATATATATATATATATATAGAGAGAGAGAGAGAGAGAGAGAGAGAGTGAGGGAGTCACATGAGTGATTCATTGCGCCTTCTGGAGGCAATCGTTTTGCAAGGACATGAAGTGAAAGATTATATTGAATGAAAGAATAAGGTTGTTGCTAGAAAAGTGGAGTCACTCTGCCGTGTTGACATTTTTTCTCGTTAAAATCTATTTTGCAGATAAGTTTTTTCTGCATCATTCTAGTTTGATGTTTTGGCTATGTATTTATTTTTTTGATAAAATGCAGAGAAAGATCTGCAAGATTGTTGCAGTAATATTATCTGATATCTCGGCTTTAGTCAATTTTTCACTGCATCCGTAGCATCACTGTGCCTTTTCTAAAAGTATTTTTTATGATAATCCTGCACAGAATGCTATCTGAAGGAGCAATACAAATGCAGAAGCACCTTTATCCTTGCCTTATAGACTACACAAAGGCGTTCAACAAAGTATGCCACAAAAACTTAATAGAGATGCTCGACAACCTCGGTATTTTCGGAAGAGACTTTAGGATAATCAAGAATCCTTATTAGTAGCAAACCGCTTGTGTAAAGATAGGAAGCGAAGTCAGCGGGTATACCAAAATACAAAAGTGTTTAAGACAAGTATGTGTTTGTTTGTTTGTTTTGTTTTTTTTGTTTTTATTTTCACCCAGTCTACTCAACCAGTACAGCAAAGCAATTATGAGAGAAATAAAAAACCTTGCCAGGATTCGTCATTGGTGGCTACAATATAAGATTGGTGGCTACAATATAAGATTGGCGGCTACAATATAAGTTTGGTGGCTACAATATAAGATTGGCGGCTACAATATAAGTTTGGTGGCTACAATATAAGATTGGTGGCTACAATATAAGATTGGCGGCTACACTATAAGATTGGTGGCTACAATATAAGATTGGCGGCTACAATATAAGTTTGGTGGCTACAATATAAGATTGGTGGCTACAATATAAGATTGGCGGCTACAATATAAGATTGGCGGCTACAATATAAGATTGGCGGCTACAATATAAGTTTGGTGGCTACAATATAAGATTGGCGGCTACAATATAAGATTGGTGGCTACAATATAAGATTGGCGGCTACAATATAAGTTTGGTGGCTACAATATAAGATTGGTGGCTACAATATAAGATTGGCGGCTACAATATAAGTTTGGTGGCTACAATATAAGATTGGCGGCTACAATATAAGATTGGCGGCTACAATATAAGATTGGTGGCTACAATATAAGATTGGCGGCTACAATATAAGTTTGGTGGCTACAATATAAGATTGGTGGCTACAATATAAGATTGGAGGCTACAATATAAGATTGGTGGCTACAATATAAGGTTGGCGGCTACAATATAAGATTGGCGGTTACAATGTAAGTTTGGTGGCTACAATATAAGATTGGAGGCTACAATATAAGATTGGTGGCTACAATATAAGATTGGTGGCTACAATATAAGATTGGCGGCTACAATGTAAGTTTGGTGGCTACAATATAAGATTGGTGGCTACAATATAAGGTTGGCGGCTACAATATAAGATTGGCGGCTACACTATAAGATTGGTGGCTACAATATAAGATTGGTGGCTACAATATAAGATTGGCGGCTACAATATAAGATTGGTGGCTACAATATAAGATTGGCGGCTACAATATAAGATTGGTGGCTACAGTATAAGATTGGCGGCTACAATATAAGATTGGCGGCTACACTATAAGATTGGTGGCTACAATATAAGATTGGTGGCTACAATATAAGATTGGCGGCTACAATATAAGTTTGGTGGCTACACTATAAGATTGGCGGCTACAATATAAGATTGGCGGCTACAATATAAGATTGGCGGCTACACTATAAGATTGGCGGCTACAATATAAGATTGGCGGCTACAATATAAGATTGGTGGCTACAATATAAGATTGGCGGCTACAATATAAGTTTGGTGGCTACAATATAAGATTGGCGGCTACAATATAAGATTGGCGGCTACAATATAAGTTTAGCGGCTACAATATAAGTTTGGTGGCTACAATATAAGATTGGTGGCTACAATATAAGATTGGCGGCTACAATATAAGATTGGCGGTTACAATATAAGATTGGTGGCTACAATATAAGATTGGTGGTTACAATATAAGATTGGTGGCTACAATATAAGATTGGCGGCTACAATATAAGATTGGCGGCTACAATATAAGATTGGTGGCTACAATAATAAGTTTGGTGACTACAATATAAGATTGGCGGCTACAATATAAGTTTGGTGGCTACAATATAAGATTGGTGGCTACAATATAAGATTGGTGGTTACAATATAAGATTGGTGGCTACAATATAAGTTTGGTGGCTACAATATAAGATTGGCGGCTACAATATAAGTTTGGTGGCTACAATATAAGATTGGTGGCTACAATATAAGATTGGCGGCTACAATATAAGTTTGGTGGCTACAATATAAGATTGGCAGGCTACAATATAAGTTTGGTGGCTACAATATAAGATTGGTGGCTACAATATAAGATTGGTGGTTACAATATAAGATTGGTGGCTACAATATAAGATTGGCGGCTACAATATAAGATTGGTGGCTACAATATAAGATTGGTGGCTACAATATAAGATTGGTGGCTACAATATAAGTTACGCGAATGACACGGTGCGTATAGTCAACACGGAAAGGAAAATTCAATACCTTCTTCAGAAGGTAGAAAAAGAAAGCAAGAAGAAAGGGTTGAGCATCAACTTCAAGAAAACTGAATGTATGGTCATCAGCAAAAAGAAGAGCCAATTTGCCAACTACAATCGGAGAAACTAAAGTAAAACAAGTGAAGAAATCCAAATACCTGGAAAGTGTTCTGACAGGGGATGTAAAATACGACATAGAGATCCAAAGATGCACTGGCATGGCTAAGGACGCATTTCAGAAGCTAAGCAGAGTACTGAGAGACGGAAGAAATTCATTGGAAACAAAGAAAAGAATGCTGGATTGCTATGTGATATCTGTTCTTCTGTATGGAAGTGAATGTTGGACGATCTCATAAAGGAGAACCTTGAGGCTGCAGGAATGTGATTTTTTTATGCTAAGGATGCCATTGATAGAGCACGTGAGCAACGATGAGGATGCAAACGAGAAGTAAAATGATACTTAGCATCAGGAAGAGGTAGATGAAATCCAGGGGACTTAATGTGGAAGGAGGGCCTGGAGAATTTAATGCTCACAGGACGGATAGAAAGAAAGCAAGACAGAGGAAAGGAGCGTGAGACCTACTTTATAGGTCTGAGCAAGTGGATGGCAGAGCGGGATTCGGAAAAGATACCAAGAGAAAATATATTGAGAGCGACAAGAGACAGAGCTAAGTGAAAGTCCATGATTACCTACGTCCTGAAGGGACACGGCACATGAAGAAAAATAATTGTTCTGGTGAACTTTTCTCTGTGGAACTTACTTTTTATGAATTCAAACACAGGACTATTTTACTGGCAAGGTTTCTTCATTTTACAAGTGAAATGAATATATGTAACCGTAAGTTTTTCTTCTCTCACACTTCTTGCTTATTGAAGTCGCCTCCGGTTTCTTTTTTTTTCAGTCAACAATATGACTTAATGCCTGTTCTTTTATTGTTCTCTCTCCTTAAAAGTGCTTTTTATCTCGTGTTCTCTCCGCTCAGTAATCAGTTGTGTCTTAATGGCCTTATTTCCTTACTAGAATGAAATGATATATATATATATATATATATATATATATATATATATTTCTAAAGAACCTTACTCTGCCATCTACTTGCTCAAACCCATCAAGTACGTCATGCGTTGCTTTTCTCTATTTCACTTTCCCTCTATATGTACTGTGAGCATCAGATTCTCCAAGCCTTACTTCTGATTACATGTTCAGAGAAACTTCCTCTCTTCCTGATATTAAGTATATGTTTCATTCTCGTTTCCATCTTGCCCAAAATTGGAATTACCTTGAAATAGGAAAAAAAGAAAATATTCCATAATATACGAATATAGCCTCAGATAATTCCGCCTGATAACTTTTAGCATATCCATGTATGTACAGATTGTCCGATAATTTCTACAATATTTTATCAGAATATCATTTTTTAATATAAAATATCATATATTACTTACTTTTTTATTTCACTTGTCACTGCACTATCTACAATTAAATTAGTCGGCAGTCTCCAGGTACAACAAAACACAAAAATAAATACACAAAAACAAAAAAAAAAAACAACAAAAGACGCATAGCATCGAATGAAAACATTTAATACATTTAAAAAAACATTGAAAATTGTCAGCATGCGCCAGCGTTTATTTTACCCAGAGCTCAACGATAAAATTTGTCTTTCAAGCGCTTTGTTCTAGAACTAATACATCTCCCAAAGCGCAACATTTCAAACGCGTGGTACCGGGGATGCGTGCCGTATTTTATTTTCTTTTTGCTCGTAAGTCTATCAAACTGAAGAAACTAAAATTCTATAAAATATTAGGTAACTGCTTTAAGTATTACGTTAATTTTTTTTTTAAATTACTAGTTATTTAAAAACCAAAAACAAAGCGTTCACTAAAATTTCATAAATTTAATGTCAATTCTCGTCGACTATATTAAACTTCTGTTTACAAATGTGTCAAAAATAGCCGATTTTAATAAAGTGGCCAAAACTTTGAGATTCCAATCCATATAATCTCTACATGAAATACACTAGAGTATTTTGCTTACTTGAAACAGTAAATTCCATTATTTAGCTTTTACTGGAGTTAAAAGGAAAACTTCAAGAATGCTTTTTCTTTTTTAAAAATTCAATTTAACTCTTAGACATTGAAAATTTAGTCGATGTATGTCCGTTTTTACTTGAGATAAAATAATTTTTCGTATGAAACCGGATCATGAGCCAAAAAATATTATCGCAAATATAACCAAATATTTTCTCTATATACGACATGTAAAATTACTCGTAAAAAGTGGTAGTTGCCTTAACATTTAGTTTGCGGCAAAGTATTTATGCTGGACATTTATACTGTGGTTCAAAAGATTTTAACACTTTTCTGACAGTGCATACTTAAATTGGTAGAAACAGAGGTAGACAGAGAAATAGATAAAAGCAAAGAGAGAGGTAGAAGCTTAGTTACCGAGAGTGAGGGGGGGATCGCATTGTTTCAACCACTTTTGAATTCTCGCCATCTCAATAAATCTATTTTTTAAAACAATGCAATTTTTAGTGATTCTATTTTCAGTTTTCTCTCTGGACTTTTTCCCCTGACTTGATTTGTTCAGTTGTATGATTTATTAGCAACTTTCACTTGATAAATTACTTGAAACATTTAGAAAAGATTTGAAAATGAAAAGTTGAAACAAGCTTTTTCAAAATTAGTACTCTTCGGGCAGAGAGGGGGATAAGACTTACGCAATACATTTTAATATATGTGTTGTTTGGGTATAGATTTGAATATTGGGTTTGATAGCTAGGGGAATTGATGGATGGGTGTTCAAAGTAATTATACTAAACATTCTGTGTTATAAAGACATTGCAGCGTCAGAATTTGATAGAACTAGCTGACATGTATTAGTCTTCCAAGCAGAATTTCTGTTTGATACACTTGGCATTATTTATTGTGGAAAATAAAATGACATATTTAATAATGTGGGTCACAACATATCTTTTTCACATTCATCTCTCTATCTCCAGATATATATATATATATATATATATATATATATATATATATATATACTAGCATTATAGACCGGCGTTGCTTGGGTGTAATGAAAGCTTTAAAACTAATCCATGGTCCTGGAGCTCAAACTCTTTGGACGTCGGCACGAAAGAATTAAATGCAATAGATGTTTCCAGTTAAAGCGAAACCGCAGACTGAAAGAAAAATGAATGGATGTAAGTCAAATTTGGTTTTCCTGGTATCGATATCAAATATGTTTTTTCATCGTAAACTGAATTTTCAAGGCTAAATAAGTCCTCTGAGTAAATAGTATCATGGCTGAGACTAAGAACTACAATTATACCTACTTAGAGCCAAACCCAAAGCAAAAACTAAAATAAAAGGGCTGAAAAATATACAGACATACAGGTAGATAAACCGACACACACACACAAACATCTTACCTTTTATATATATATATTATCGATTTTCTGCAGTATTGTAAGAACTGCAACTTTGAAACTTCTGAATATCGATTCTTATGTCTTTGTCTATGAGTATATCAAATTTGTTTAAAATCGGACCACTCATTCTATAACCCGATTTTTTCGATTATCGATTTTCGATATTTATCGGGGGTACCTCGACATAAAACCTAGCTAAGAACACTCGCAGACACTTATAGTACAACTGTGTAAATTTTCAAGAAAATTGGTTCAGCCGTTTCGGAGTCTATAGGTAACGGACAGACACACACACACACACACACATACACACAAACACACAAAGTTCCATTTATAAATAATTTTAGATATATATATCTACTTACACACAGAAGAAATCGCTTGGATGAATACTGTGTAGAATCTGGAAATATATCAACTTATTTGTATCGGATTAAACCATATTCTATGGCGAAATATATTGCGTTTGGCCTCAGAAACAGGAACGAAATGTAAAGTAATTCCGCTCAGCGCTAGTGGCGTGAAAGCGTACATTACCTTTGAGGATTTTTCCACACCGCAAAAACTCAGTGAAGAATATTTTTAGGATATTAAGAAACTGTTGATGTAGCATTTTCAACAGAAATACAACGTGATATCAAAAAGTTACTGGCGTCAGATCGCTGAACAAGAAACCAATAAAACCGTCGGTAATATTTTACACGTTTAAAATATGTACTTGTTATTTTTTAAATGTTTATGAATAGGTATAACGTTTGTTCGGGTCTAATCGAATGAAAGTGTCCAAAAATCTTTGCTCCAACATATTCCTTGATACTGCGATTAAGGGAGCGCGAAATATATTAGGCTCTATGGATATTTCTAGTTTTAAAAACGTGAATGGTGTATAACATAGTTCTTTAAAATCAAAAATATTCAACATTGTTTAGAAATCATGGAAATTATATTTTAGTTGCAGTGCTAAATCGTGTAGAAAGCATTAACAATGTTCTGCAAATGGGAAATTAACTGTCAAAAAGTCAATGATAAATTTTCACGAAAATGTACCTAAGAAATACCTTTTTCACATTTGTACATTTGTTTAATGCATATAATTGAATACATATTTTTTTTTTAATTTTCTAAATTGTAAGAGGAGGTATCAATTTAAATTAAATGTAAGTAAATAATAACAATAATAAAAACATAAATAAAAATAAACATTGAGTTTGAAACATTTTATTTTGATTAACCTGAGCACTCTATCGGACAAATTTAATGTTTTTTTGTTTTTGCTGATTATATATATATATATATATATATATATATATATGCGTGTGTGTGTGTGTGTGTGTGTGTGTGTGTGTGTGTGTGTGTGTGATAGAATTATATATTTTTATTATATATCAGAAGAATGCCAAGAAAATTAATAGGTGTTTCAATCGCTAAGTCATTTTGATTCCAGGTTCTTAGAAAATCTCATCTTTCTTCGTAGATTGCATTTTATTGGACTGTAAGATACTTCTTCTCTGTTTATGTGTTGTGTCCATTCAGGCCATAGACAATCATGGCTTTTCCCATCTTTATTGCCCCATTTAGCTCTTAATATATTTTGTCTTACTTTTCCCAGACCCTGCTGTACGATCCATTTGCTTAAGCCCATCAAGTATGTCACGTGCAGTTTTACCTTGTCCTTCTCACTTTATTCACCTTGTGAGTATCAGATTTTCCAAGCTCTCACGCCTCATTACGTGCCACAGAAACTTCAACTGGCTCTTCCTGTTGTTAAGTATGAGTTTCCTTTCCCACCTATTCTCTCAAAAAAAAAACTCCTGATTACTCACTTGTTCGGTCCATGGTATCCTCAGCATCCTTCTGTAGATCCGCATTTTTGTTGCTGCCAGTCTCTCCTTTATCTTTAAGAAGATTGTCTAGCATTCGCTGCCTCATAGGAGGACAGATACTACGTAAAGTGATAAAAACAAAAGAAACAAAAACATTGCCAAGGCTATACATACGCTTCCCCGCCCCATAGATATATATATAATTTTTTAAAAATTGAATTAATTTGAGCACTTTTATAAAAAAAAAAGTAAATGCCCAACAACTCGGAATTGTAAAACTATTCTTTCTCCTCAACTGGATATAATCTCAATAGAAACGAAGAAAAGAGTGCTAGACTGCTACGTGATGTCAGTTCTTCAATACGGCTGTGAATGCTGGACAATATCATCGAAAATGAGGACAAAACTGGAAGCGGCCGAAATGTGGTTCTACAGAAGGATGCTACGGATATCGTGGACTGAGCATACAAGCAACGACGAAGTGTTAGAAAGAATGGCAACAAAAAGGAAATTGATGCTGAGCATCAGGAAGAGACAACTGAAGTTCCTGGGACATGCAATGAGGAAGGAGAGCCTGGAGAACCTGATACTGACTGGACAGATAGAAGGAAGGAGAGACAGAGGAAGGCAGCGGATAACATATTTGCAGGGTCTGATCAGGTGGATGACGGAACGGGGGTTGCCAGGAGCAACAGGAACAAACATACTAAGAGCCACAAGGGATAGGGAGACGTGGAGATCCATGATCGCCTGCGTCCTGAAGAAGAAGATATATATATATATATATATATATATATATATATATAATGAAAACGTCATCCTTACCACCTATGCATAAATATAAAGAATGTTTTTTTGCCTCTTTATGTATCCCTCTTATTCTTATACATTTATAAGTGCAGCTAAATGATGAAGCGCATAAATAAATAAAAATTACACATAATCATTAACTTTCCTATATATATATATATATATATATATATATATATATATATATATATTTTAATTCAGATACTTCAATCCAAAGGAAAAAAGCAGGAAGGTAAATTCCAAAAAACCCGATCCTAATTAATATTAAAAATTTATTTTAATATTAAAAAATGATACAGGAAGAGAGCTCCATGTAATAAAATATTACAGAGCAAATATATATATTAAAAAAATTTGAATTAATCCTTTTTTAATATATATATATATATATATATATATATAAACTATTGATTTCCGGACTATTGTCCTGATATTTGTTCTTGCGTGTTCCCGCCTTCTTCAGATGCTCATCGATCTTTGTAACTTACAAGGAATTCTGAACTGAACACCTTGTTTAATCTATGGGTATAGTGTTCTCGTTCCACTTCTCATGTCTATCGTCAAGTTCTTTGTTTTTGGGGGGTTTTTTGTTTGTTTTTGCTTGTTTTTTTGTTTTTGTTTTGTTTTGTTTTTTTATGACAGTTCAGTTATATGATTGTAAAGTGCGAACAGATATTCCGACTAAATCTGCTGCAGCAAAGCATAAAATTGACAGTTTCCACGCAGTATTGATTTCTGTATCCTCTCTCCTCTCCTCTCCTCTCCTCTCCTCTCCTCTCTCTCTCTCTCTCTCACTCACTCACACACACACACACACACACACACACACACACACACACACACATACATACATATAGCAGAAAGATAAAAGATTTATCAACTTACGTGAATTGCCTTTCGGGTGTTGATCACCGTTATTTCGCTTTCAGTGATTTCATATTCTAATGCTAATTCGTAGTTATCAAGAGAATATATATAAGTTGAAGCTTTATCTAAATCAGTAATTGTCAACCTGCAGTGGTAAACCTTCTTGATTGGCACTATAGGCTCAAGAAAACAGGACTACCGGATTATTTACCCTACCCAATCCCGATTAGGATAAGTCTATGCATCCTATATAGATATCCTTTTTGTCACATCTATATTGGCACTTATATTCGTATTCAAAAAAGATATCCACAGTTGTCAAATACCTTTGGAGCAAATTCTATCGGCACTTGTCTCTTCTCGCTACAGCTTTCTTCCGGGGATTTTCCCGGCTATAATGCAACAAAACAAATAAATTATATTAACTCTTTGCATTATCTCTGATTGACTTACCAGTGCAATTTAAACATAGAGGGAGCTATCCCACGCAAGTATCAGAGAAATAAGTTAAGAGCCACTTACAAGAATTAACATTGTGCTAATTATGAAAAAGATTTTATTCACAAAAATTTTTCTTACTGAGATCATTGCAAAAGTTCATTTCCGATTAGAAAAGTTTTGAAACGTTGTTCCACTGTCTTCTAGCATTCTACAAGTTTGTTGATGTTATGTTTGTATAAACTTCGGGTGTTTTTTTAAGAAGGCTGTGAGGTAGTTGCCGACTGATTGTACAGTCAGTGTTTCTGTTATTAAAATTATTCTCTAAAAACTGGAAAAAAATATCTAAAAAGGCCAAGTCAAGAGAATATGATAAGTAATGAAGGTTTTCCCATTTCAATTTAGTGGGGTTTTGCGTTATCGTCGTGAAAAATAACACTGTTCAATTTAACATATTTTTTTCTTTGAATAGCCGCATTCAGATTCGTGAGTTAGTCGCAATATTCCTTTTGCGGTTATTAGCATGTAAAAAGGGGTCAGATAGTTCATGAAGTAAAAAAAATCAGTCAAACATTTTCCAGCACTTTTTAGCAATGTATCGCATTTATGATTTTCACTTAAGCCCGGAATGAACAAGGCCGAAGAGAAACTAAAAAAAATGAAGCCTCGTTAAGAAAGCAATATTCCATCATGACTGTACTCAGTATGATTGGAGATAACATAAAACGAGCTTGAATTTTTAGAAGTCATTTACTCCTCAATTAGACCTCGATGAACAAAGTCAATAGGAATCAGCTGCAACTCTCCGATCATCTTTATTCTTGGAAATTTGTCCATAAACTATGATATCGTCTGCGTAGAATCTTTACTAACGATGTGAGAATGCTCCTCGGCTTATCAGTATTAAAAAAAGCAGAAACATATTCGGATTGATTTGGGGTAACTGTATTGATCTCGTGAGCTTTATAATACTGACCATTCATGAGCATCTTGAATAGACCTACCCGAGAGAACGACATTAATGATTGCATAATCACTTCTATAGATACAGGGTTTGTTACAATCCTCTCTTAAACATTTTGCCAAAAGCATTTGTGATGCTTAAAGTAATCGCTCAAAAAAGATATTATCGAATGCTCGAATGATTATGCCGGTTTATTTATGTTTTATTTTATAAATTAGGTATGCGAAAAAGGAAAGAGATCGCAGACACCAGGCTAGTGAGTAAATAACCAGTGAACAGACAAGACTTAAGAAAAACAACTAGCTTTGTTTGTAGATGTGTTACTGCATTTGATAACGAGATAAGACTTTCATTTCGTCACTTTTTAAACATATTGACTCGTGTCATTTTCTGCGCCAAATCCTTTCCGAAATTTGGCGATGGTGGATCGCCACAGCTTCCTAGAATTTGTTGGTAAACGTACGTTTTTCTGATCTTTTCTCGTGTTCTGTTCTCTATTCGCGCGATCGTTAAGTAAGCTACTCTATTTTTCTCTAGCTTCTCTTCTCTTTGGTATGTCTTTTTAATGTTACATTCCCGAAAAGATTTTTTTTCGGGTTACGTGATACAGAGATGTCGACTCTGCCTTGACTGTAATTACCAGGTTCCTTGTATTTCCTATTTTCTTGAGTTTCCTCGTTGATCACACATTCTGTCCATACTGTTATTTCCATTTTTCTGTAGAACCATATCTGTCACCCAAAGTCGCTTTTTTTCTATGTGAGAAAATATCCATGCATACAGGAAATTGTAAATTACAGAGTAATAAGCTGTCTACTCTTTTTTGTTGTTCCTAAAAATATTTCTCTTCTTTTAAGATTTAAATTAATTTCTGAAATATATTTTTGTTATTGTCTTATAATGTCAAATATTTCTCACACTTCCTACTATCTAAAATGCACTGTTTAATTTCTACACTAACTTGAGTTTTATGTCCCTAATATTTTTCTCGGCTTTTGGGCTGAGTCTGTCACTGACTGACTAAATGTGGGTCGTGGTGCAGTGGATATCGGCACGGAACGAGAAATCCGAGAGTCGAGTTCGGATTCCAGTTGAATTCGTTGCAATCACTTACGCCCAAATCTCAACGTATTAATCCGTGTCTTCTCCCTCCAACTATGAGTTAAATAGCAGAACATATTGAGTTCTATAGCCTTCGTTAGCAACATGTCTACTGCAGAAAGTAATGGTAACCTACTGCGGAAAAATCTTTAACCTAGTGAATCATGTCTCTTTCGAGGCATGATCACCCAAGTGGGTATCATGTATGACACTTAACCGTAGTCAGAGACGGTCAGTTAGTTATGTCTAATCGCATATAACTGTTGACTCACAACACAGGTGAAAATTTAACGGTTTGTTTAATAAAGCAATTTTAATTGAATTATTGTATAAGTTCTTTACTAATTACTTGACTTTAATAGAATACCAGTGGAAATTCCCCTATTGTATCGTTAAACTTTTATGCTTAGTCGTTTTGTAAAAATATATTTTAATGACAATCATGTTTGTAATACAAGTCATTATTTAAAGATTTAAGTGGGTACAAATGAAAAATACTTAAAAATTGACAAGGTTTTCCATTTGACTGAAGCAGCTGTGAAAACTCATAAAGGCTTTATCACCTTATCTATCTTCTTTCTTACATAATGCGTATATTTTTATTCCTTGCTAAAACCAAACGTCGTCTATAAATCATTTACTTCCGCTTCACGACCAACTGAAAACGGAATGGTCTATTATTTATCAGAGTTAATGACAAAATGTGAAATAAGTAGGTTGTTTTGTTTTTATGGCATATCAACCTCGGCGGGTTATTTATTACCAACTAAATTTGATTTATTTATTGCTGGTAATAAGTTTTCCTTCAAAAATTTATTGTTGTTTTTATATAAGTTCTGTGTCTAGTAATACTTCTTTCTTTTTGGATTTCTTTTTAAAGGCAGAGTCCCCAAGACCTAACCTGTTATTTAACCCATAACTGGAGGGAAGGGACAGATTAATACATTTCCCAAGAGTACCAGTGCTTAAGTGAATGCAGTTTATTCAACTGGAATTCGAACTCGGCTCACCGATTTCTCTTTCCGAGTCGATATCTACTGCACCACAACGCACATCCGTTACTAAACGCTTACAGCACCTGGTATTCCCATGCGGTCACCCATCGAAGTACTGACCAGACTCAACGTTGCTTAATTTCAGTGATCGAGCAAGAACCTGTGTATTCAACGTGATATAACCGTCAGCCGAAATAAGTAGGACGATCTCTTGAAGTGTTTTTATGCCTTTATTTCCCTCAAGACATATTAAATAAATCGAGATAAATACAAGGATTTCACATTCGTTTATTAAAAGTTAATGACTAACCGAAAGCAAGTTTAATCAATGCTCTTCTTTTTCCATCTAGAATATGATATACGGCATTTTTTAAGAATTATGATAGAGAGACAATTATGATTAGAGAGACAAGTTAAACATGTTAGAAAATATCCCGATATACTTTATTTACAATCGGACGAATGTTTTAATATTTGTTATTGATGTTTGGAACGTCGTGCTTTTTGTCTTTCTTCAGGTGTCTGTTGACTTGAGTAACCTTTAAGAGAATCTCGAACTCTATACCTTATTTACGTTGAGGGATAGCTCATTGTTTTTACTTATATTTTGCCTCCTGTTTCTTTTAGTTTAGTGATTTAAAATGTTATTTCAGGGATCAATAGAGAGACAAATTAGACATGTTAGAAAATATCCCGATATACTTTATTTACAATAAATGGTATAGTAATTGTTTGATCATTTCTCACTAAGTAAGGCAATAATGCAAGTAGTATGCAAGAGGTTACTTAATGCTAGAGAATCCCTTTCTCTCCACCTATGTATCTGTCATTGAACCTGCTTTATCAGCTTTCTATTATTCCTTTCTAACTAGCTTGTACTCCTTACTCTTTACTTCTTAATCTTTTTACATTTATGTAACCCCCTGCACATCAGCGGCGTTTCTGCCTTGCTCGGGGTGAAATGATTAAAAAAAAAATATGAGAAAAAACTAAAATTATGGAGAGAAAACAATAACAGAATAAAACAGAAGACAAAAGATAACGATTGACATTCCATTTAAGTTTTTTTAAATTAAAGTTGGCTGGAAAGCAAGAAACTGGAAGAATTCTACAAGCTATAAGTGCGATAGAAGAAACTTTTGCAGAGAACATACGGTTACATCTAGTCATTTCAACTGTAAATTGATGAAACCTTACCACCAATGTCTTACTGCGCTTAAATTTATAAAAAGTTAATAAAATGTCATGAGCCATCAATGCATTCAGGTTGCAATTAAACAGACAAAATACCTCTAGTATTCTCAACAATGGCGTAATGATAAAACTCTGACCAGAAAGTTTTTTTTTAACTACGTAGAGATTAAATTCGTGACACAAAAATACGAGTTTTAATTAAATTTTAAAATTATATAATCTTTCGCAAACCAACTTTGATATTCTTAAACAGAAACTGGAAATATTACTGCTCTTGAAATAATACTGAATTTAAGGGAAGATTCTTCTAAAATTTCTTATAATCACACGGTGTTAATGGCAGACTAAAAAAGAAAATTATCACAACTCACATTCTGTATCAAAAAGCAACTTTTCTTCTTTTCTTTTTGCTATACAGTTTTGATATTCTTTATACGTTTTACATCTTTTTACGTCTTCTTAAACTTTTTATTTTTATATTGAAATAATTACAGTTATGTTTATTTAATCAATCAAGGAAATATTATTGGCCTTGTGCCAGACTAATCTGTAGTTGATAGGTAAAATGAGCTGATAGATAAATAAGCATTTTATGCTTTCTTTTTTCATTTTTGTATTGGGCTATTGATTTATTTCTTATGTTTCACGTTTCGATTATTTGGAAGAAAACATTTCTGAAACATTGTTGGCAAATATTCAAATCAGAATTTGGCTGTCACCTTCGTTAAAAAAATAGAAAATGATAAATGAAATTATTTTATCCGATGAGACTCAACTAAAAAGAAATTTAATCACCGCTAATCGCATATGTTTTCCGGGTAGATTCTCTACAGATAAATGTGGACGAAAATATGCATTGTTGGAATATTTACTACGAAAATCAAAACAATCTTTAAAAATGGCAAATATTCGTATCAGCATAAATACTCATACACTCTCATGGACACGGTACAAAATAAGAAAATACAGAGCCGAGTTTGAAATCAAGTCGCGTTCGTTACGTTCATTTACACGTAATTGCCTTTGGGATAGACGTAAATTCATCTCATTCTCCAAGTGATAGATTAAATAGTAAGATTGTACTGAGAAAAATCATAATTATTCTACAAGTGAAGTTAATGCTATATTCACTTCCAAAAAATGGCAGTATTCTTAACATTCAATCGTTACAGCTCACAAAATAATCGTCAGGATTGTTGTGGCGAATATTCGTCGCTAAGATTTTGTGGCTTTGTTAGAGCAAGGAAGAAAAAGACGGAAATAAAAAAGTTAGGTTAAACCAGTGTATTAGAATAACAGAACATATATACAAATACGAGTGTGAGTAGTCAGAAACAAAAGCGTAAGTCCGAACGGTTTAGTTACGCTTCGTCTTGACAATTTCTAAACTGTCTCACAGCTGTGTCTCCGGAAGTTACGTAGGTTAGTATTTATTGACAGGGGAAGAGTCCATTCCTATAGATAGAGCACCATAACAAGAATAACGCAAAATACCTTACTAACCCTAATGCACACAGACCAGTCGTGGCAAAGCATATCATATGCAGCTGCATCCTTTCTAACTGAAACATCAAATATCTTTATTAAACATGACTACGTCTGCAGTAAAATGTAGTTTTACTAATAATAACAATGGAAAAGTTACAAAATGAAAAATGGCACAAAATAAACATACTGAGCTTTACTTAAACTAGACTAGGGATGGCTTCTTCTTCTTCTTCTTTAAATGTCGTATTTTTCCGGACGTAGGTGATCATGGCCCTCCACATCTTTCTTTCTCTTGTAGTTCTTAATACATTTTGTCTTGTTACTTCACCCAAATCCTACTTTGTCATCAACTTACTTAAGTTATCAAGTTTGTCACTCCCTGTTTCAGCTTGTTGCTCTTTTCTTCTATCCAGTCTGTGAGTAAATACCTGGGAAGGTTTCATCTCTTTATATTAGCGAACGATCCGCAGTAGTAACTATCACTCTACTGCAATCGATGCATATATTCAAATATCTTAGTCTACCACAGCGCTACTAGTGTAGAGAAACCAGCGTTGATTGAACTCACTATACCAGTAAACGTTCTAC
This sequence comes from Ascarosepion bandense, assembly GCA_037127315.1. Taxonomy (NCBI): domain Eukaryota; kingdom Metazoa; phylum Mollusca; class Cephalopoda; order Sepiida; family Sepiidae; genus Ascarosepion; species Ascarosepion bandense. Next base: position 2,056,982 of record JBBBDQ010001317.1, read on the forward strand.
AAGACTGGCTTAACAATCTTTCCACAGAAGAAACCTGTCGTGGCGGACAGACATAATCTCACTGCTGACCTTGAGCGGGATCTACACTCTGTGGTGAACTGGGGCAAGAAGTGGCTTGTCAACTTCAATTCATCTAAGACCAAGCTCTTGTCTGTCAACCATTACAGGCAACCTCTTCTGCCTCCCATAAGCATGGACCAGATGGTTCTCCCGGAGAGTAATACACGACGCCTCCTCGGACTTACCCTGTCCTCAGACCTCAAATGGAACCACTATATTGAATCCATAGCAAAATCTACTGCTATGAAGATTGGGTCACTATGTCGATCCAGGATGTATTTTCCCCCTGAATCCATCCTGCATATATACAAGTCAGCCATCCGTCCGTGCATGGAGTACTGCTGCCATTTATGGTCAGGTGCCCCTGCCGTTCTCCTCAGTGTTCTTGACAAGCTCCAAAGGAGAGTCTGTAATGTGATAGGTACTGACCTAGCGACTCGACTGCAGCCACTTTCCCATCGTCGAAATGTGGCCTCCCTCTGTCTCTTCTATAAATACTTTTATGGCTTCTGCTCGGATGAGCTTAAGTCACTGATGCCTCCTCAACAGGTGTTTACCCGTGCAACCAGACTGGCAACTGGGTCCCACCCATTCACAGTCAGGTTAGCCAAATGCAGACGACAATTCTACTCCTGCAGCTTCCTCTCTCGCACTTCCCGCCTGTGGAACTCACTCCCGTATTCTTGCTTTCCTGACGGCTACAACCTCCAGAAATTTAAATGCAAAGTTAATACTCATCTACTAACCACTGGACTCTAGCTCTCTCCCCTCCCCTGTATAACCTTCACTTTCTCTCCACCTATGTATCTGTCATTGCACCTGCTTTCTCAGCTTTCTATTGTTCCTTTCTAACTAGCTTGTACTCCTTAATCTTTTCTAATTAATCTTTTTACATTTATGTAACCCCCTGCACATCAGTGGCGTTTCTGCCTTGCTCGGGGTGAAATGATTAAAAAAAAAAAAGAAGACACTTCATATACATATTTCCTTATATCAGACTGACACAAGGCTACTACAAGTGGCATCCTCTGAAATTTAAATATCCCACACTGGTGAATACATTTCTAGAGTTATTATATGAAGCCTAGATTAGGTCACTTTCGTACAAACTGCTTCAGGGAAAGATAAAATCAGTCTCTTCTGATATAAGATATAGTTTAAATAGTAGGGAAAGTTGGACGCACTAGCCGTTATTGGCAACCATTCTAGGAGAATTAATTAAAATCTCAGCCACCTAAAGCTGTACAAAGATTGTTAGACATGCTGTGCACATACTTACTCAAAATGACGACATTAAAGGTCACTAGGGCTCATGAAATGGGCAAAGGAATAATAGTGTAACTATTCATAACATTTAGCTTAGTTGGAGACTGTGGAATAATGGATAGCAGCTTGTATTGAAAAATCGATCAGCAGGGTTCGAATTCGAGTCATTTATATTACATTGACTTGCTTTCATACTTTACCTTTCAGAAAGTATGAATCCCTCTCTTTTGCTACCCAATTATGAGTACATAGCAGGACAGTCTTTGCCTTATAGCTTTGCTTGACAACCAGTCGAGGAGAAGGAAATATCTGAATTTAAACCAGTCTGGAGAGTGTTGGGCTTCATCAGGTATATCTCGCAAAAGAAATACCACTTCTGTTCACGTGGTAACCTTACAAAACTAACAGTGTTACTGGATTCATGATCGTAGACACCGAGCCAGTTATTGCTAATTATGTAATAATTATCCGTATTTTACAGAGAGTAACAATTAAATCACTCTGAAATGTATTTTTTACTATTAAAAGAAAGCATATTAAAGTTTTCTGAATGATCATTCAAAGAGGGTAACTGAAATGAATTCAGCGACCTTTCCATCTATTTATTAATACCGTAGTACCTACATGTGTCACGCTCTAGAAAGAGATATGAAAGCACTCATATAAACAAAAGAAAGATTAAGCATAGAACACCGATGATGTACACAGAAACACTCATGATAAATGAAAAAAATGTCGAACAGGAAATATAAACGAAAAGAAAATTACTATTATTGTACTTTTAGAGGTGTTTGTGCTTTAAATAATTATGTCACATCTTTCTTTGCTGTCTTCATCGTGATTCTCTAAAGATCTAAGATTCAACTAAGAAAAATACATAGTCTATATTATAATATTATTAATACATACCGAGGTACCTACGTGGGTCACGTTGTTGTTGTAATGAAAGAAACTGAATGTATTTTATAAATGCATTACATTTCCAGAGAAAATCATTTTAATGGAAGAAAGAATAAGACAACACAGAGAGGCAGCAAGAGAACGGCAGAGAAGACGAGAACGATTACGAACAGAAGAGAGACAAACAATCTGTAAACATAATAGAGAACGACAGCAAGTAAAGAGGAATGATGAGAACGAAGAGAGAGAACTTTGTATTTATGATTGTTATTTCAATATTTTCTTAAAGTTTTTAGGCTCAAATATTTAATGATGCAATAGAGAATTTGTTACGGATTATTTGTTGTCATAAAATTTACCATGCGCTTTTTCAATCACTAAATGAAAAAATAAATATTCATCAAAATAGTAAAATAAAAAAACTTGAAATTTTCACAGGTTAAAACTAGTATTTATAATTTTTATTGGGTCACTAAATTTCACCCAAATCTAGAATCAAGAATCATTCATAGTAGAGGATTATCAACGAGTTAACTGATATAAATGTAAAAATAAGTAGACACGAAAACGATGATAAAAAAGAAATGAGCCATAAAGCTAAGATTGTGATGTTCGCGGGCGCACGAAAATGAGAATTTTTCCACAAAGTAGCAGCAGATTTGAGTTTTCTCTTTACAGGGTGAATACAAAGGAAATACTCGGGATTCGACTCCGTAGAAATAGCAGGAGATGTGGTAGTTTTAAAACTCTGAGCTGTTGAGGATTAATGAGTGGAGTTGATGTGAAGAATTGCCATGGAAATAGCAATATACTTGAGAAGAAGCATCCTCGTGAAAGATTGATGAACAAAGACCGGTACGTTTTATATATTGAGTGGCCTTGATAATAAGTTAGTAGAAATAGGATAATTATGTTCTAAATTTATTAATAAAAAAAAAACATTTCAAAGGAATATAAATTAACGTTTTGTTGTTTTTTTTTTCGTATTTTAGAAAGAGAAGATGCGAACAAAGTTTGTAAATACCATATACCTTATCTAACATCCTTTTAAAAGAAAGCTGTTGAATGCTAAAAAAAAGATGGCTTTTACGCACAAGTCCGGTATAACATATGGTAAAACGTTGTATTTGCCCAAACGTCTGGAATATATCTTCTCTTATTGGTGCTTACTCTAAAATTACCCTGTCGGTCAAGACGAAGCTCTGTGATTAACTGTTTAGATTTACGAGACTGACTCTATTGAAGACAAATTGAATAAAGAAAGTTCACTTAATGTTTCAATATTTTTTTAATATTCAATTTGCCTTATTCTCTGACCCAGAATATATTTCCTGAATTTTGTTGGTTTTATTTGTCCCTATCTTTCCTCGGCGAACTTTTGATTTTCGATTTTTCGATCGATGTGCGCTTTGACCGTAAAACTAAATTGTTCTAAACACTGAAGTGGTTTTTGAATGCTGTTCGAACCTGTGAGTTTATGCATTACTACAGCATACATTATACATTTATAATATATAAATTATTACATGATATAGCACTCATTCGTGATATAATACAGGAATTTGAAAAATGTACTGTGTAAAGGCACCAATATTTTATTGAATTATATAATTGTTGCATATATAATCTGCTGCGCTCGGTCTCTACTACTCTATTGTAGGGTAGATTTACTGTAGCCTTATACCATCCGAATACGGCTGTAGTAAATACGACAATAAAATCAGTAAGAATAATAATACTAATCCCAGTTATTTATGAATTTATTTATGTTTAATTTGAATACTGAAGTATAAATCATTTTATAGTCATAAATGTAAAACAAAAACGTTGAATAATTAGTTAAAAATTAAAAAAGATGGGAAAATAGTTTCTATGAATGCCGGGCATCTTTAATTAGAATTTCCCTCATTACGGCGTGAAAATGGCAGCAGTAAAATAAATTATACGAAGTGATTTTTTTTATGAACGAAGCTATGGAAAATAACATATAATGAGATTGAAAGATCGAAATCTTTGCCCTACCATATCCCATGATAGAGGAGATATTTATTTTTTTACTCTAATAAAGATAAGAATGCAAATAATTCGGAGAAATAAAATTGTTTTCTCTCAGAACATCTAACAACTCTAATCTAAGCGGCCTGGTATTCACAAAACGGATGTTTCTTGCGTATTTTCATAAACTATCAAAGAACTATTCTTGTCCGTTCGCCGTAGGGTAATGCTCTTGTATCTAACCGAAAACTATCAAGCCATTTCTGGTGAAATATTTTATTATCTTTAAATGTCTCTTTTCTTTCACAAACAAAATACTTCTCGGGGTCAGTGTGTAAGTGCCCTGTTTCTTTAAGCCTGAATAATCTTCGCTTAGAATCAGTTATTCTAACACTCTAACATTATGCAGATATTTCCTCGCGTGATGAAACTCCGCAAGAGAAGAATTTCCGAATCAATTTAAATACAATGACTAATTTGCAGTGTAATGATAATCGCCAGAAGCTGAACCCATTCTCTCTCAGTTCATTTTCTATTTCTATTGTGATTACAAATGAACAAACAAAAAATGTCCTTTCTAATTGTTCACAGTTGGAAACGTTTTTGGACAAATGGTCCGAACACAATGGACATTTCCGGTTTCTTTTAGTGGTGGTGTTATTTTTGCTTTCATTTCTAGTGGTTGTTTTTTTTATTTCGACCAAAATATAATACTGGCCCTCAAATTCTCCTTAAGTTGTCTCTTTATTAAACTTTTAATAGTTTTTGTTTATTTTTTATTTTTATGAACGGTAGAAGTTTTTTTTTAGTGGTAGTGTTATTTTTGCTTTCATTACTAGTGGTTGTTGATTATTTCAACCAAAATACAATACTGGCCATAAAGTTCTCTTAAACTTGTCTCTTTATTAAAATTTTAATATTTTTGTTTCTTTTTTATTTTCATAAACGATAGAATTTTTTTTATTTTTCACTCGAAATACATTGTTTTGGCGCATTGTGACATAAAAATAGACATACGTATATTATATTTCGTGTGTGTTTGTCGTTGTAGATATATAAATGTTGACTTTTGATACTCTCAAAAACTAACAATTTTTACCATAATTTTGTGTATCGTATCTCTCGCACTAATTTGAATCTGATTCACTCTGTCAAATTCATTTTTATTTTATTTTCACAATTTCCTTTAATTCTAAATAATGTCTACAGAAATTTGCTTTTCTCTGAATTAATCGAAGGTTATTCCACATTTATTACATCTTTGCCTCCAAAAATGCTTTTAGTCAAAATCGTCTTTGTTCTTTTTCCATCGACTTTGTTCAACTATTATATATTTTTCAAGGCCATCTTTTTGTAGTCAAGTATTGTGAGGGACGTATTTCTCTCCTACAACCACAAACACGTGCATATATATGGTAGAATCTCTCATCGAAGATGTCAAATAAGTGTGTAAATAAGGAGGTCTTCAGGCGTTTTGCAAAGTTTTAGATAGAAGGAACATGTGGTTGAGACATTTTGTACAATGGGTTAAGGATCAATTGCCGCAGATTTCTGCGAGTAGACAGCAAGACCTGCTTTACTCTGTGCGACAAAATCACAGTAACACTTAAGGCTATCATTGAGATGCATGGCATACTTTCTATGATATTTGTACGCAGTTGATCACTATGTTCAAGTCGGCTTCACTCAAATCAAAGGGATGTAGTATCGATTCATATTGTTTTTAAGTTGTCTTTGAAACGCAAGAGTGATATACCAAATTATCTGCTTGTTAGAAACTGGCCAATGAGGAGCTTTTTTGGAAGTATGCTATTATAATCTAAACTTATATATAAATGTAACTTTGTCTGTGTGTGTGTGTGTGTGTGTGTGTGTGTGTGTGTGTGTGTGTGTGTGTGTGTGTGTGTGTCCGTTACCTATAGAATCTGAAACGGCCGAACCAATTTTCTTGAAAATTTACACAGTTGTACTATAAGCGTCTGCGAGTGTTCTAAGCTAGGTTTTGTGTCGAGTTACCCCCGATAAATATCGAAAATCGATAATCGAAAAAATAGGTTATAGAAGGGGTGGTCCGATTTTAATCAAATTTGAAACACTCATAGACAAAGACATAAGAAACAATATCCAGAAGTTTCAAGGTTGCAGTTCTACCCTTGCATGACTTATTAGACTCCCATATTAGAAATCGTAACTGTCATATCCTACCGGGTCTGATTAGAAGCAGTTTTTCAGTTCTTTTATTCTAGTTTTTACTTCGGGTTTGGCTCTAAGTAGCTATAATTGTAGTTCTTAGTCTCAGCCATGATACCATTTACTCAGGGGACTTATTTAGCCTTGAAAATTCAGTTTACGACGAAAACAGTTATTTGATATCGATACCAGGAAATCTAAATTTGATTTACATCCATTCATTTTTCTTTCAGTCTACGGTTCCGCTTTAACTAGAAACAATTATTGCTTTTTAGTCTTTCGTGCCAACGTCCAAAGAGTCTGAGCTCCAGGACCATGGATTAGTGTTAAAGCTTTCATTACACCCGAGCAACGCCGGGCTAGTTATACGACAAAGATTTCCTACCCTCCTGAATTGGATTTTTATTGCGATGGCTTCGTTATCTGTCATGTTGGATTTAGTCAGAACTGTTTCTAATACGATCATCCATTTTTATGGTGCATATTGTACGTAGACAACGCATATGAAAAGTATAATTTTGATTGATGCGTCGTCGGTTCAGAGTCCTCAATTCTTACCCTTTAAGTAAGGATTTCAATACTACAAACTTGTGAACATCAATTTTCAACTTGCAATACATTTAGATTAGACATGTGCTATGTGACGAATAAATAACATGTTTTCATTTGATGTTTTGCATAAAACATACGTTTTCCAGTTTCGTAATATCTCTGAAAGTGTATATTTTATTTAAGAAATAAACACATTTCAGTAGTCATTTTTGTATAAACAATGATTTTAACATATGCCAGCTTAGAGATGGAAATATTCCTCTTAGCAGAAATCGAACATCTGTTTCATTTAACCTCAACTTTTGTTGAAAAAATATTTATTTAATAAGACTTTTGACATCTAAGCCGTTAGCTGTTAAATCTACCAATTTTTTTAAAAAGTATATCTACTCAAACATGTCTACTCACCAAATAAAACGTTTATATTAATAATTTTGGCTTTGAATATTTGTGTGTGTTTGTGTGAATAGTAAAAGAAATGAATAATTACAGATCTCAGTATACTTTACTAAATAGTAGTTCTGCTAGTTAAGAATTACTAACTTTGATTCGACTAGTAATGTCAATTTTAAGTCACTTTGTAAAGTTCACTCTAGACAAGACTTAAGAGACCTTCAAGGTAGAGCGTTACTAAATGACGTAAGTGATATGACATGACCGTAAGAGTAGGAAGTAGTAGTAAAGATTACGATGATATGGAAAATAAATAACAATTCACTCTAGACTTGAAACGGTTAAGATTGTATTGTTTTGGCAAGCATTCACCCGAACCTAGGCTTCGTGGGAAGAAGTATTTAAAGGCGGGTAGTTGTAGTTAAGTGTTATAACAGAAGACAGAAAATGCGACACAGATATCCGAAGGCGAATTGGCATGTCGAAGGAAACATTCCAGAAGTTGAGTAAAGTATTAAGAAACAGAACAATTTCGCTAGAAACAAAGAAGAGAGTACTGGATTGCTATAAGATGTCAGTTTTTCAATATGGTAGTGAATGCTGGATAATATTATCAAAGGTGAAGGAAAAACTTGAAGCAACTGAAATGTGGTTCTACAGAAGGATGCTGCGAATATCATGGATCAAGCATGTGAGCAATGACGAGGTCCTAGAAATGATGGAAACAAAAAGGAAATTAATATTGAGCATCAGGAAGAGACAGCTGAATTTCTTGGGACATGCAATGAGGAAAGAGGGCTTGGAAAACCTGGTACTAACATACCAGATACAGGGGAAAGAGATAGGGGAAAGCAACGGATAACATATTTGAAGGATCTAATCAGGTGAATGACGGAACGAGGATTGCATGGTGTAACAGGAGAAGGCATGCTCAGAGCCACCAGGGATAGGGAAACGTGTAAATCCATGATCGCCTACATCCTGAAAGAACAGTGCACATAGAAGCTAACAATGGCAGAAAAATAGAGATATATTGAGATAAATAGTATATGTATTTCCTAATTTGTCGAAAGAGTCCTGACTCACGCAGGTAGCGGCAAGCAAACAACAAATCTAGACCTCCTTCGAGTGAAATCTCCAAGGAGTACTGCATTTCCTACTTGTTCCACAAGGTCAAACCATCAAAGCTAAACTGTATGGCTGCGTGTCCAACAAACTGAAAACAGTGTATCCTGCTTTGAGCAGTTGAGGTCGCGTTTGTTTCAGTAATAAAATGTGAGGTCACACACTACCAGGCTGACTAATGTTTGTAACCTTGCTAGGGTTAACAAAATCCCGCCGTCAGATTTCCTTTGTAAGCTTATTAAGTTCAACGAAATTCGATGTTAGTTTATAATTTCTACTTTAGTAAGGTTACTTTGGTAAATGCAAGAATAATAACGCCTTCGAACAATACTGTGTCAGACAATTATTCTTGTACGACTCTATCACACTAATCACTATATATATATATATATATATATATATATATATATATATATATTCTACATGTTGCGTTATCCCAGCAATACAGTTCAAATAATTACTTAAAAACGAGGTCGACTGTTTTTAATCCCTGGCGATCCGTGTTCGAACACAAGTGTCGGTAGTGACACATAATTCCTATATGACTCTAAAAAAATTCAAACATATGGACATTGTTGTGATTCTTTTGCAACCAGCATTCAGTACCTATGCTACTCCGAATGACGATGGCCTGTTCTGCTGAATAGCGCACTTCCTTCGTGACCAGCGATTCAATGAAGTGAAGCATCTTTTTTTTTTTTCAAAGTCAGCGGGCTGGTATGTTGAATATTATTTTGAAGAATAAGTGTTGGTGATCCTCCAAAACATTTTGTTGTTTTCTTTCCGCTCCTTAAGGGAGTCAGAGCATTTTGGCCAACTTAAGAGTGTTAAATATTTAGATATTATCTACTTTACTTGAAAAAAAAAAAAGAACAACTTCTGGACACAATTTGGAAAAATCCAAACAATGAAATATTGATTTTTAAGGGCATCCGATTAATCCCGGGACAATGATGACAGCTTAGGAATAGCGATAAATTACATCGTATATAAAATTAGCAATTCCATTGTCAAACACTCGGCTTTTATCCAAATATTGAATATTTTCTACAAATTAAACATTTTTGGACTTGCTAAAACCAGTTTTACAAGTATTATTATTTAAAGTGTCTCATTCTGTTACTTTATTTTTAGGATATCCGACTCGTCAACACTTAAGGAAAGAAAACAAAATCTTTGGAGGAAATATTCTTTCTTTCTCATTATTTAAAGATTCAAATTGGCTAAAACATTCAAAACGTTTCAGGTCCGGAGACTGATTTACTATGTTTGCTGTTTGATGTAATTTTAAACCTGCTGATGAGAGGTGTTAGGTTTGCTCATAAATAAGATATGTTCTTTGTTTTTTTGTTTTTTTTGTTTTTGTTTTTTTTATCGTGTCACCCAAGCAAGGCATTACACTGCCACTATAGCGCAGGGGGTTACATAGAGGGATTGGGTATAAGAAAATGTCAGAAGGAGGGTGATAGACGACGTAGGACATACATAGGGAGAGAGTTGGAGAGAGTGGGTGTGAGTTAGTGTGTTACATTTAAACTCCTGGAAGTTGTAGCCGTCGGGGAAGCAAGCATGCGTTAGGGAATTCCACAGGCTGGAAGTGCGAGGAAAGAAGCTGTTGAAGTAGAAATTGCGGTTACATTTCATCGGTTTCACTGTAAAAATGTGGAACCTAGTTGCCAATCTAGTATCTCGTGCAAATTCACATCTAGGGGGCACCAGTGATTTAAGTTCATAAGAGCAGAAGCCATGATAGTATTTATAGAAGAGGCACAGGGAAGCTACGTCACGCCGGTGAGAGAGGTACTGCAGGCGGTCAGCCAAGTCGGTATCAATCACATTACAGATTCTTCGCTGTATTTTGTCAAGAACCCCGAGGAGAATAGAAGGGCCACCCGACCAGATGTGGCAGCAGTACTCAATACACGGGCGGATGGCGGATTTATATAATTGCAGGATAGATTCAGGAGGAAAGAATTTCCGGGCCCTGCACAGAGAGCCGACTTTCATAGCTGCGGATTTAGCAATAGATTCGACGTAGTCATTCCACTTGAGATCCGCTGAGAGTGTCAGGCCAAGCGTAGTGATTTACTCTCTGGGAGGCAAGCCTATTCCATGCTAATGGGAGGGAGATGCGGTTGTCTGTGGTTGTTAATTCACAGCAGCTTCGTTTTGGAAGAATTGAATTTTACGCGCCATTTCTTACCCCAATCCACCACGGATTGGAGGTCCTTCTCAAGCTCGGCAGCGAGTTTCGCCTTGTCACCAACATCAGATTTTGATCGAGGCGAGAGTAAACTGTGGTATCATCGGCGTACATGCCTACTTGTGATCTTATGGTATCGGGCAGATCATTCATATAGATTAGAAAGAGCCTTGGAGTACACCCGCGTTTGTAGGGTAGTTCTGGGAGGCATGTCCGTTTAATACCACCTTCAGTGTGCGGTTAGAGAGGAATGACCGGATTAAGTCCAACAAAAGTCCAGTTATTCCATAGCTTCGCAGTTTCCGTAGAAGGCCGGCATGCCATTCTCTGTCGAATGCTTTAGAGTTATCCAAGGCGACGGTTCGGGCTTCACCATTCTTGTCGAAAGCCTGATATATATACTTGGTGATGGTCGTTAGCATTTCAGCAGTGGACCCGGTGAAGAGGAAGCCATACAGTTTGTCCGAGAGGAGCCCGTGGGCTGTGAGAGGCTGAACATTGATAATGGCTTCGAACATTTTGCTGGAGATCGGAAGTAGGATGATGGGGCGGTAATTTGCGGGGTCCGATGGTTCACCAGTGTTCTTGAATATTGGAACCACAGAAGAAGACTTCCAACAGGCAGGAAAGCAGGAGGAAGATAGGCAGAGATTTTAACAGCTTAGAAAGTATAGAGGAGAGTTCAGGGGCACAATTCTTCAAAACTATGATTTAGATTCCATCCCCACCACTCGCTTTATGAGGGTCGAGTTTTGAGATTATGCTAGAAATCAGCGAGGGCGTGATGTGGACGTCATTCAATTGGGCCTCAGTTCTAGATGGGAAATCGGGTGTATGGATTCCAGACGAATCCAGATTCGAATTGGTCGGGAATCTATGGGCAAAGCATTCAGCTTTGTCGGCTGAGGAGGTGAGGACCTCAAACTCGTTTATTAATGGAGGTATTGAGGACTTACTCTTGCTAAGCACACGTTTGCAGAAGCGCCAGTAGTCTTTGGTACCGAACTTGGAGGATGCTATGCGCTGCTTCATCCTGGCAGCAAACAGCATCTTAGCTTCGTTAAGTATCTTTTTACACTTATTACAAGCTGAGGCGAAAAGGCGCCTGTTTTGGTCCGACACGTGGCTACAATAAAGCCGGAAGAAGTGATTCTGGTGGGCAATGGCGGCCGAGCAAGCGGGTGTGAACTAGGGAGACGAATGGGATTTAAGCTGAAATTTACTGAGAGGGATGAATGCATCGATGCCATCCTTAACCCAGGAGGAGAACTCTGATGCACAGTCTTCGATGGGAAAACTAAAAACATTGTTCCAAGTGACGTCGCAGAGGAAGTCACGGAACGAATCCCAGTCTGCTCTTTGATAGCAGTAGGATATTCTGTTGGTCTGGGTTTCTTGGGTAGGGGTGGAGTGGAACGAGATGTTGACAGAAACTACGGCGTGGTCAGAATTTCCGAGAGAGCAGAGCTGTCTGGTGGAGCAAGAATTTGGGGTGGAAGTGAAGCAGAGGTATAGTAGCGAGTCCCTTCTGTTAGGGCTATTTGAAAAACGCGTGAGGAAGTCCACCACTTGCGTAAGGGATTGGGAGATCGAAAAATTAAAGGTGTGGACACCAGCAGGGTTGGTTACAGAGTTTTCCAGCCACTTAGAGAGGTGGGCGTTAAAGTCGCCAAACACGAAAATATGGGCAAATGGGTGCGAAAAGATGGCCTTGTCGATATTGTCAGAGATGCTGTCAAGCACCGAACAGTCAGAGGAGGAGGGGGAGCGGCAGAGGAGGAAGAGATAGCTAACAGAGCTTAGAAGTGAGAAACGGAAGCACATGAACGACTGGTCCAGGTATTCGAGATATGTTACTCTAGCTAGGGGGAGGTGTTCACTGACATATACACCAAGCCCATGCATATAGACGTTGGAGTCCTTCCTGAATAGGGGAAGGTAACCAGAAACATAGAACTCAGAGGAGGGGATAGACGGGTCAAGGTTAGTTTTACATAGGGCTAAGATATCAGGTGAGTTAGTTTGGAGGAATGCTTCTACGCTATACAAGTTAGTGCGGATACCGTGTATGTTAGTGAAAGAGACACAGAGAGGTTTGAGCGTTTTCCGAGTAGCTGGTTTGATTTTGGTATTTTTGTTTGTTCTTTTTCATGGTGTTTTGGTTGAGGAGAGAGGACTAGGGCAGTATCAGTTGGTTACTATTTGCAGTATGTGAGGAATGGAGACTGGCACAGCCTGCAGCATAATGTGGCCTCGGGGTTGCCCACCGGAGATTCATGAAGGGACGCCCGTCCATGCGCGATATGGCACTACAGGAACCCCGACCCGATATTATTCAACTGTTGATCAGAGCAGCCTCTCAAGACGCTACGCAAGAGTTCGGGCTCCTAACTACCAGTCGGAAACAGCAACCAGGAAACTGCCAACCCGGTACCCTCAGAATGGAGAGACATTGCCACCACACTCACTAACAGCAAAGAGCTTCCAATTGAACTACCACTAAGACCGAAGGAGGAGGTAGAAGGACCGGGAACCCCTTCCTAAACAAGAAACAAGGTTATCACCTCTACTCCTGTTCAGTAGAAGTGGGTGGAGTGTGAAACCGGGCAATAGTAGGTAATATCTACTCCAATTTGGAAAAGAAAGAAGTGGTGAGTTAACTAAGTTTTAACTTAGTTAAAGTCCAAAGAAATTTCTTTGAAAATTACAAAAACACTCGTTCAAATGAACCATAGAATCAAGCAAAAAATAGTAAAAAGTACATAACTTTAGCGAGTTTCAAAAAATTAAAAAATAAATAAATCTTTCCAACCCCGCTCACCTTTAAAAGCCATTTGGTAAAATAAACTTATTTTGCCATTTTGGTCTTAAATGACTGTGAGAGGTAGCTGTTGGCGGAAATAAGAGCTTAGTAGTAAAAAAAAATGAAGAAAAAAATATCACCATTATTTTACAAAAATTAAAGAGTAATTACATTTGATTAAGTTACACATTTACAATAAAATTTTATGGGTAAAATTTAATAAGCAGCTGTAAAATACCTTTAAAGATACCTTCGTTACATTCATTTACGTACAAATACATTTTGTTCAATTACGAATGCTTTTATCTCCAACTATGGATTAAATAGTAAGACTTGATCCAAAAAATATTGTTAATGTAATATTCACTACCTCAAAGCATTGTTCTTACAATCTGAAAATGCGTGGGCTTTAAATAACCCACAAATGGTTAATGATTGTGGTGATACCGAGCAAAAGTGATGGACCGGTTGTTAGCGCTTTCACGACGAAAAAGCAAATGACCAAAAGTCGTCGTTGCGCATCCAAGTTTGCGCAGATGTTCCAGTTGAAAAATATAAATTAATCAAATATCAAATTTCCATTTCCAGCCAACGAGAAGCCCAGAATCAAATTCAAGTATGAAATCCCAAACGAGCTTCTTTTGATCCAAAAAGCAGATATAAAAAGCCGAGACAGAAAGCACACAGCAGACAGACCTCAGGAGAAGAGTGTAATCAATATCCCCTTGACTTAAGTCAAGCGGCTACTACGTTCGCCTCCCTTCACCTCTCCTTACCTTCTTCCCTGTTTCAAATCTACTTACTGACCTAAGGAGCGACTACATCAAAGACTTTCCTTACTCAAGACGCTCCCACATTCCTAAACATTGATTCGCCTTCAGCATATTATTTGCCATGAACATTTTAACCTCCGTTGGACCTATATTAAAGTATTACTTTAATTGTAAAAACATTAATTGATATGTGTATATAAAAAAAAATTTTCTACTCAAATTGCCTTTCTTGATTTTATAATCATTTTATGACTTTAGTGGGCTATCTACCACAAAGCCAAATTCCGTTAACCTGCAACAGTATACTACTACCCTTCACTAGAACGGACTCCCACTACAATTAGAAAAAGAATACATAAGATACCTGCTCTGTGATCAGTAAAACTACGAATAAATTTCAAAATTGGATATTATTTACGAAAAAATACGTGTAATTCTATCTAGGAAATTTAAAATAGTGTACCTTATGGTTTTTATAGAAAACCCTTAATTGCATTACTTTTCTTGTATGTGATGCATCAGCGCAAAACACGCTGCTTTAATCAAATGTATATTTTGCCCTGTTCATATATTTTTACCGAAGAAATCTATATGCCTCAGAAAAATATGTACAAAACATTACTGAATTAAAAATGTAACTCAACAGCTCATACATCGTTTTTTCTGAACCTTGCGATCTTGTCTACAATGTCAGTTGTTGCAGTTCGTGTCTGTAAACTAGGATCAAATTTCCCCTGTCCGATCCTCCATCGTTTTCTTGGTTTAACACAATTTCCCACAAGACTCACAAATTAACATATTTATAAAATCTGTATCAGATACAAAATCTCTCTGTCTCAAATCGCTTATTTCAATCACTGGATCCTACTCGGGGGAAAAATAATAGCGTTGTGTTTTTTCTTCTTTTTTTTCAGATAACAATGATGTAATTTTGGTACAAGACTGCCTGAAGTCAGTTAAAACCTCAATGTGATGTAGCTATGACCAGCACAATCTTACTAAATCCGACAGTTTGGATTGGTTGAGAAATAGATTATTTCTTTCCGCCATGACATATGCGGGAATATGCATGTATGTGTTCGTCTATATATGCTTCTATTTAAATTAGACCGCTTGGAATACCAGGTGCTGTAAGCTTTTAGTGACGGATGTGCGTTGTGGTGCAGTGGATATCAGCTCGGAAAGAGAAATCGGTGAGCCGAGTTCGAATTACAGTTGAATAACCTGCATTCACTTAAGCAATGGTACATTTGCGAAAGGTATTAATCTGTTCCTTCCCTCCAGTTATGGGTTAAATATCAAGGGTAGGACTTGGGGACCCTGCCCTTAAAAAGAAATCCCAATGAATCTTGATAAAAGAAAAAAGTATTACTAGACACAAAACTTATATAAAAAAAACAACAATAAATTGTTGAAAGAAAAAGGTATTACCAGCAATAAATAAATAAAATTTACTTACCAATAAATGACCCACCGAGGCGTTGATATGCCATAAACACAAAACAAGCAACTCTTTTAATTATTATTCTTCACTCGCCATAGCCGTGAAACTTTATCGGTTTTCCTACATAAATTTTCTCATAAAATGCTAATTTTAATGATTGAATGAGCTCTTTGTGAGCTCTACATTATAAAATGCTTGTGGAAATTCCCCAGTTATATCTTTCAATATTTGACCTTGAGAACTTATGGCTGCAAAAGTGTAAATACAGGACATCTATGAAAAAAAGAGACGGTACAAATTAAAATATAAAAAAACCGGCAAGGTTTTTTTTTTAATTTTATAGAGAACTCATATATATAAACTAACGGGGGAGCAAATAAAATTAAAATAAGATTGTAAGCACTTGCTTAGTCTAGCGAGATGTCACAAATATTTGAACCTAAGAAAGATCGAACTCATTGCAATTTGTACTGATTAACAATCTTGCGAACAATAACGTTGGGAGAAATACTGATATTTTTATATGAGGCAAACTAATATATCACCAACGTGAGAGCTAATTTACGATATAAATAATGGTCGACCTAATCGTGCTTCCTAACCGTTAATCTGTGGTAAGCACTTGAATTGGAATTTTTATTTTATTTTTCTGTTGTTTTATGTACATTCTTCATATGCGAGAACATTGTTCAGCGTTCACTGACAGATATAAAAACTAGTATTGAGTAACAGTTCAATAATTATATTTTTTTGTTTCTAACAAGATTTTCCTGTTTCTTAATAGTCGTCTTAGCTTTTGGAAAGCATATTTCACTATCCTAATACGCCTTCAGATTTCAGTGTTGTATTTTCGATCTTCTATTAAAACATTTCCCTGTTATTTCAGTTGTTGTAATTGTTTAAATTTGGTATCAACAATTTGTAATTTGCTTGTTGATCTGTTTTGTTTACTAATAAACATACATTCAGTCTTATTGCAATTGATGTTTACTCTCTTTTTCTCACTTACTATCCTCAAAATGACTTTTTTATGATTTTCTTTCTCTGTCTGCTATTAAAACAGTGTCGTCTGCATATCTCATGTTAAGTTTGCGGTTGCCAATAAATAATCCTTGTGGGACTTCTAATTTTCTCAGAATCACTTCACTGTGTAGGATGTAAAAGCCAGGTGATTAGACATATTGTCTTACACCATTTTTCTTTTTTTTTTTTTGTCCTTTACCGAATTCATTTTCTATTTGTATAAGGGTGGTTCTCTGCTAGTATCGGTTGTTGATTATCCTAATATCGTTCCTAAATATGCCAAAGTTAGTTCGCAGTTTCAACCGGTCTTTTTGATGTACTTCATCAAACGCTTTTGCATAATCTCTAAAACAGGTATGCATTCTTTAGCATTTGTATTATTCTTCCATAGATACAAATGCTAAAGAAAGCAAAAGAAACAGATCAACATGCAAATTACAAACTGGAGATGCCAAATTTAAACAAGTACAACAATTCAAATATCTTGGAAATGTTTTAACGGAAGACAGAAAGTGCGACACTAACATCCTCATTAGGATAGCAAAGGATGCCTTCCATAACCCAAGCAAAGTATTTAAGAATAAGCAAAATCGTATTGGAAAAAAAGTAAAACGTGTTGAGATATTACGTAATATCAGTTATCATATCTGGCAGTGAATGTTGGATAATCTCTTCACAACTGAACAGACTTGAAGCAACAGAATTATGGTTGCATAGGAGGATGCTAACAATTCCATAGACTGAATATTGAAATTTTTAGAGAAAATAGAAATAAAAATGATACTTAACATCAGAAAGAGATAGTAGAAATTTCTGTGGCATACGTGGAAAGAGGGCTTGGAAAAAGTAATACTCACCAGACGAATTGAATGTAAGAATGTCAGTCGAAAACAGCGCATAAGTAACCCAACAAGCATGCGTAAATGAATGACAGAAAATAGATTAGATGTGATAAATAAAAGAAACATTGATTAAGAGATACAAAGAACAGTGAATCCTGGAGAGTTATGATTGCCAAGTCATGAAAAAATACGGAATATAGCAGTAATAGTGATGTATTTGCTAGTAATTATTAATTTGGACAATCATCTTTCGTTATACGTAAATCCGAAAATCTAAGCCATCATTCTAGTTACTTAGTGATCAGAATAACCTTTACAAATTTAATCATTTAATAGCTTAAATCAATATTGTAAGGACGTAAGTGCTACATTATATTGAACCTAAGCTGTTATATTTTATATCATAGTTATAGGAGCCAGTCTTAAAGCGCACGTGATTATTTAATGCCTTTAGCATCCCGTTTTACTCTGTATATTATCTCAAGGAATTAGCGCGGAATTTATCAGCCTACGTATATATCAGTATTTGAACTTTTTTCCTTGCTTGCTATCCAGTTGAATGCAATTTTGAATTCCGGCAATTTCTCGCTGTTTAAATTTTACTCTTTATCCATCCCGGAACCCTAACCAAATCTGATCTGTTTACTTAACTTGTAAACAGTGTTTTTAATTTTTTAAGTTTTTAAATATTTTGTCTCGTTTAAAACATTGAAGATATTTTAGCCAAATTTCTATAATTCTATTGAGTTAGCTACTCTCAGCGTTGTTTTTTTTATCTTTCTTTTTTCGTTTAGACTTACATATATTTTTATATATCTGTGTGTACAGTAGCAACTATGGGTACAAATATTGAAGAAAGCGTTTTAAGTTAAAATTCTAGCCGAGGCTCTTGCTTTAACAATCCGACAAATACTCTTGAAAAAATGTATGTGTATATCTCTTCTACCCTCCCAACCACTTGGAGTTAAAAACTCTACGGAATGGGCTCTCTCACTTTAGTTGGCAACCAGTCTACAAGTATGACAACTCCGAATTTCAAACCGGTTAGACGTAGGTTTGCAGTATAGGGAGATAGTTTGATTTGGCCTTGCGTCATACATAACCAAACTCCCTACAACTTAAAAGTTTTAACCAAAGTTATCATCAGAAAGTTTTCATCAGAAGGTTGTTTGTGGGTTGGCTGTAGAATGTGTGGAATGGTATGGACCAGTATGGAATAGAGTAAGAATAAAAATATACATTTTTGTTAAAATAAGAATTTATTAAAAGGAAAAAATAACAAGAATAGGTAGCCGTTAAAAGTTCAATGAGAAAGTTAAGAGTATCAAGAAATGTTCGTAGTAGTAATTTGTTGAAAAGAGTTTATGCATACGTACGTATGTATGTATTAGCTTTTCTTTGATAGGAATGTCTTTCACTGGAGAAAAAGTAAAAGGAATCAGCACGAGAAAGAATGAGAAAGAGTACGATGTGAGCTTATGTTCGGGTTGACTTGAAGTTGAAGTTACATTTTAGCTGTGTCTCTCTCGCTACTCTCATCTGACTGACTGACTGACTGACTGACTGACCGACTGACTGACTAACGCTGATCGAAGTCCTTTATAGTAATTTAGATTTTTCGCAGTTGATCGCGAAGTCGTTATGGTGTTGCAATTCGCTTCAATTTGTCAGAATATCAATTTAACATCTACTTGCAAAATCCGGTTGAGATTTTTTCTTTAAGCACATGGTCAATCATTTTTCTATTTGCTCATAAGTTGAACCGAAAGGAGAGCAAATGTAATTTTCTGCAAACAGGTGAAAACTCTCGCGAAGAGTCCAACATTTGAAAATAGCAGCAGATCTTTCTAAATTTTCGAAAAAATTTTTTAGGAATTTTAAGATTAAAATAATCAAAACTAAAAGTACCCGAAAAAATTTAACGGTTTTCCTAGTTTAATTTTCTGATTAATTTTATTTTTCAAACTAATCCCTTTGCAAGTTTCACGACTATAAAATACACATGATTTTTTTTAATTTCATATTAAATATTTGAGCTAAACAAATTTGCCACTCGATTGGAGATCAATATCTAAGGAAATACGTAGTTATTAATGAAAATATTGTCAATAAACAATGTTTTCTATTTCACTGACGCAGACGTTAAACGTACGAGTGTTATCTCACCGATTCCCTTCATTTCTTTCCAGCTTACTTTTTTCTTTTTCTTTCATTCCCTACAACCAACCACGTCTTTGATATATCTTCCATCTAGTCCCTTAATCAAATAGTATCGGTCCATTATTTATATGAGGTAATGTCAGGGATGTAATGTACAAAGAAACAACCAGAATTACAATATAAGAGTCAGAACATCTTTGACATGCAAATAAATCACAAAATCAGAACCCCAAACATTAAACTTTATAAACCAGTCGTCTTCAATAATGCTGATTCGATCATACCATTTTAAAATCATTTTTAATTTCAAGTATCTATTATATCGACGTTCCGTTAGCCTATTTTATTAAAGACCATTGGTGAATGCTTTCAGTGAGAAAGTTTATTGCAGTGGCTACGCCAGGAGGCATTTTTCAGCCAGATAATAAAAGAACAAAAAATGGTGGAAAATGTAATAAAAAGTGACTAAATGCTCTACAATTTGGTCGACAATATTGACAACATTAGAAAAAAATTCTTTTTAAACTTTCTGTATTATTTTTCTTAGTTTTCCATTAAGTTTTCGCGGTCTTCGATTACGCAAGGTACAAGACAGAATATACTTGCTTAATACGGCGTTGACATAGACAATTACCAAGTGAAAGAACGAGTTATATTTTTGTTTTGCAAACAACGTTCTTTTATGAACAAAATGTTATAACCGAAAATCTAATTTACTTTCTTCAGTGATTATATCATAAAAACAGACAGGGCATTTTATATGTCCTTTTAATGCAGCCAAGTCTGTCAGTTATTGTCTGGAAAATAGCTAACATTTCAGTTAAAACCTGACAGAAAAAAATTAAATCTGTCTACCCAGTTAACATTGTATGAGAATGAAAGCCAACTTAAAATGGTTTATTTTCCTTTGTGCAAATATAGGACGTAAGTATGACACTGATGTTGATACTGAATATACAAACGATTATCATGCTTCGTTTATATGCCAGGTCACTTCAGAACGTTGACGATGATGGCTCTTCACAACTTCTATCCTCTCTAGCTCTGAGAAATATTTATTTGTTTGCTAAAACCGAACTCATGGTCATCAGTAAAAAGAGGAGTCCAAAATGCCAACTACAATACTAAAATCAACCAAAATGAAATATCTGGAAGTGTTCTAACAGAGAAAGAAAATTGCGACGCTGAGTTCCGGTGACGTATTGGCATGTTCAATAATGCATTCCTAAGGTAGAGTAGAACATTGAGAGACAGGAAGATTTCACTAAAAACAAAGAAAACAGTACTGGTATGTTATGATGTCTGTCCTATTATATGGCAGTGAAAGCTAGACAATCTCATCAAAGATTTTAAAAAAAGAATCTGGTCCTAGGCATGACGGTAAACTGCATCCGGTAGCAAGGCCTCTGATTGGGAGATTGTGAGAAGCATGGAACCACCTTTTAATTGCTGTTGTTTCCAGGTCCACCCTGAATCGGAGTGGTAGCACCTGTTAGGGTCCCAGCTATGGGAAAATAATTAACACCCAAACTTGGGACAAAACACTATGAAAGTATAAAAATACACTTTTATAGAGATATATATACATAAAAATAGATTTTTATAGAAACATATACATTTTCGAAGGAAAAATATTACCAACAATACATTTTTGAAGAAAAAATGCTTAACATAACACATTTTTGCAGGAAGAAATTATTCTCAGCAAAACGTTTTTGAATACAAAACTAGAAAACATTTTCAGTTTTCTAAAATAAAAAAAACATAAAAACAAACAAAATTCATTAAAATCTGACTAAATCAACATTCTTACTATAACCGACGATTTAAAAAAATTCCTTAAAACGAAGCCTTTTTGGCATTAAATAACCAATAGAGGTTGATATGCCGCTAAAAAAACTCAAACTCAAAAAAATACTCGAAGCAACAGAAAAATGATGAAGATACCATGTATGTAAGAAGCTTTTGGAGAAGATGTAAACAAATAGTAAATTTAGCATCAGGAAGTGACAGCTGAAGCATCAGGCAGAGGTAATAAGAAAGGAGGGTTTGGAGAACCTAATACGCATAGGCAGATAGTCGGAAAGAGCACAGATATGCTTGATAGGCTTGGGCAATAACCTTCAACGTGTCCTATGAGTGTAAAATTTTTAAGCCCTTTTTATTTATTATGTACTCTAGAAATGTGTGTTGCGGTGCAATGGATATCATCTTGGAACGAGAAATCGGGGAGCCGAGTTGGAATTCTAGTTGAATGCCTTGCATTCACTTACGCTCAAATACCCTTGAGAAAGGTATTAATCCGTCTCTTCCCTCCAGTTATGGGTTAAATAACATGACAGATCGGGTTCTATAGCTTTGGCTGGCAACCAGTCTACCGCAGAATGTAATGGCAACCTACGGCGGGATAATCTTCTGCCCAGTCAGTCAAGTCTCGAAAGTATCACGTATGGCACTTGACTGACTCTAGAATACTAACTATATATTTCTGATATTTTAAAACAGATACGGGTCTTCTGGATGGAGTCGATAATGATTCCCCACGGATTTCTTTATTATATGTTAAATATCATGCATTTTTTAGCCATATAATTAAGTGGCTTCCTGTTGGTTTCTTCACAATTTATAATTCTCTTCTTAGAATGTTTGGTATCCAATTCTATGCAGAAGGGTCGTATTAATGCCTTTTCCAAGATCATTATTACGAAAGTGAACCCCACAGTCAGTCAGTTAAGTGCCATACGTGAGGAATGTCTGGGGCAATAACTGACAATAAACAACACCAGCCTCTTAGTAATTTTTTATGGAATTAATTTTTAACAGTTACTTTATTTTCAGATTCTTTGATGTACTTTATGACAAGGCATAAGTGAATAGATATAAACAGAGAGAGAAAGAAATGAAGAAAGACAAAATTGTATGGGAGTTGATGTTTTTCACCAATCAACGACTGTTGCTGTGGGCAGCGTGTTCTGTGAAAAGCTAATATTTCAAATACTGATTTTCGGGGTGGTCAGTCAGTCAGTTAAGTGCCATACGTGATACACGTTTGGGCGATCATGTCTCGAAAGAGACATGACTGACTGGGCAGAAGATTATCCCGCAGTAGGTTGCCATTGCTTTCTGCGGTAGACTGGTTGCCGACCATGGCTATAGAACCTAATCTGTCTTGCTATTTAACCCATAACTGGAAGGAAGAGACGGATTAATACCTTTCCCAAGGGTATTTGCGCGTAAGTGAATACAATGGATTCAACTGGAATTCGAACTCGGCTCCCCGGCTTCTCGTTCCGAGCCGATATCCACTGTACCATAACGCACATCCTGAACCCCACAGACTATCCCGAAATAAGAACATGGCTCACTTGTTCTATCATCGCCGATAATCGCTGCACTACACTCACATTCCCATCCTTCATAGTTATTGGCTTTCATTAGACTTCAGTTTGGCTTTTGTATCAGCGATAAATTTAAAACAAAATCATGCTGAAAAGTGTGTGAATAGATGAATCCGTGAGATCAAACTTTGAAGAAAACTAACATATATGTAAAATTAGCACATAGAATCAAGGGAGAAGATATAGAAAGAAAAAAGGAAAAACCAAACAGTTTTTTTTCAAAAGAGCAACCACTAACATCTTGCATAATACACTATTGACAGGCTCATTCAATCTTCGCAACATCTAAAATTAATAAGTATTATCCCTTAAATATCTGGATGTGTCAATCATCATTATTTCACATTTCCGTGTCAATTGTCTTTGGATTAAGTGAGTTGCTGTAAACAATGTGAATAATATTACCCTTATTGGTTGACAATTACAAAACCCTATGTTATACACATCAGATTATAAAGGGATAGGTTCAATAGATCCAGTATTGAATCCCCTTTTTCGAATGCTATTATTAGAAAGAACTTTCCTGACGGCTACAACCTCTAGAAATTTAAATGCAAAGTCAATACTCATCTACTAACCACTGGACTCTAGCTCTCTCCCCTCCCCTGTATAAACTTCTTTTTCTCTCCACCTATGTATCTGTCATCGCACCTGCTTTCTATTGTTCCTTTCTAACTAGTTTGTACTCGTCACTCTTTTCTAATTAATCTTTTTACATTTATGTAACCCCCTGCACATCAGTGGCGTTTCCGCCTTGCTCGGCGTGAAATGATTAAAAAAAAAAAAACTTCCAATTTGTGATAAATTAGTTTAAAAAATGTTTCGTAAATTTTAATGCTCTCATAATGAAGCTGTTCTCCCTTAACCACCTTAGAGAAACTTTACCTTCCATCAGTATGGATGATGCTAGTCTTCTAGAATGCAACACACTGCGCCACTTAGGGCTCCATCTCTCAACCGATCTCAAGTGGAACAACTACATACACATCTAAGAAGGTTGGGTCTCTGTGTCGAGCCAGGGTGTCTGTTACACCATGCAATCCTCGTCCCGCCATCCACCTGATTAGGTTCTTCAAGTATGTTATCTGTTGCTTTCCCGTGTCTCTTTTTGCCTCTATCTAGCCAGTTAGTATCAGATTCTCCAAGCCCTCCTTCCTCATTGCCTGTCCCAGGAACTTCAGCTGTCTCTTCCTGATGCTCAGTATCAATTTCTGTTTATTTCCATCATTTCCAAGACCTCATCATTGCTCACATGCTCGATCCATGATATTCGCAGCATCCTTCTGTAGAACCATATTTCAGTTGCTTCAAGCTACATTCTCCGAAAGTTTAAGTGCAACGTTTGTTAACATCTTTTATTTTCTTGGTTCTAATTTTTCTCTTTTACTTTCTTCGACATCTTCAATAACATGTTTTCCTCTTAACTTTTTCTTTCATTTTTCTTACTGTAAATCCTGTGCACCAGTGGCGGTACTGCCTTGCTTGGAGTGAAAGGATTAGAAAAAAAATATTATTTTCAGTTTCCAACAGTTATTTGTGCATCACCTGTGGATACTTGCAGATTTCACTTATTTCTGACGAGCAGTATAGCCCGGCATTGCTCGGGTGTAATGAAAGCTTTAAAACTAATCCATGGTCCTGGAGCTCAGACTCTTTGGACGTTGGCACGAAAGACTAAAAAGCAATAGTTGTTTCCAGTTAAAGCGAAACCGTAGACTGAAAGAAAAATGAATGGATGTAAGTCAAATTTAGATTTCCTGGTATCGATATCAAATAAGGTTTTTTCGCCGTAAACTGAATTTTGAAGGCTAAATAAGTCCTCTGAGTAAATGGTATCATGGCTGAGACTAAGAACTACAATTATACCTACTTAGAGCCAAACTCGAAGTAAAAACTAAAATAAAAGGGCTGAAAAAGTACAGGCATACAGGCAGATAAACAGACACACAAACAAACATCTTGCCTTTTATATATATATTATCGATTTTCTGCACTATTGTAAGAACTGCAACCTTGAAACTTCTGAATATCGTTTCTTATGTCTTTGTCTATGAGTGTATCAAATTTGATTAAAATCTGACGATTCCTCTATAACCCGATTTTTTCGATTATCGATTTTCGATATTTATCGGGGGTACCGCGACACAAAATCTAGCTAAGAATACTCGCAGACGCTTATAGTACAACTGTGTAAATTTTCAAGAAAATTGGTTCAGCCGTTTCGGAGTCTATAGGTAACGGACACACACAAAGTTCCATTTATAAATAAGTTTAGATATATCTTTGATACTGACACTTAAAAAAAAACTTGTAGTTGTTAATTGATCTATAACCTTTATACTAATTTACTAAGTGTAGCTTAGATGTAGCACAAAGTAGGGAGGATAGAACTCACTACCCAGTTGTAATTGCTTACACACTGAGTTAATCATTAAATCACTACGAAATGTCCATTGGAAACTTTTGTAAGTACTACAGCCTAAATATCTTCTGTTATTTATTAGTACATTCACTGTGAAAACGTTTATATAATCAAACATAGTGGGATTCCAGAATTATGTAGTATTATTGCTAAAAACAAAACATTCGAAAATGATGGCTGTATATCTAAAATGATAGGTTTCTGTTTGCACTTCTGAGGAATATATTTTAATAGGGATTGATAATTTTGCATTTCGGTTTGAATTTCGGTGATGAAAGGTTATTATTATTTATATGAATACAAACCAACTAATGATATCCATCGTTGTTATTACGATGTTCCAGCCTTTAAGCCCTAAGGTTTTCTTCACCTGATTCTAGATTTATCACATGTTTATTGATTCTAACAAGCAAAAGAACAGGAAATAAAATAAAAACATATCCCTAGACCAAAGCAACGGTTCGAGAACAATGTTACCTCCCAGATTGAAATATTTCAGTTCGAAATTACCTGAAGGTTACCTTGACCGAAAAAACCTGAATAAGGCTGAAGGCGATCAACGGCTGAAACTGTGCTAAAAGAGAAGACGAGGTAATTACAGTCAATATAAGTAATTATAATTCATGGTTACGTAAATGGACATTTCTTGTAATATTATCTTTAGGATATACGATTTGAAACATTAGAAAAAAACAGTATTTTTTGAGTCTCCAGAATTTTGAAACAATGTTGTAAAAAATATTTAGAATGTCGACACTATCTTCCAAAATATAACAATATATTACACGTAAATATTACAGTAAAATTTAGTTTAAATGTATCTCAACATGATAAGTCGTTTTATTCAAGCAATTTTTAGATAACTCGATATGTGTTTATCGTCCAACCGTTTGATTCGTGTACGTTTGTACACATGCGCATTAGTCTGCTGTCTGTTATGTGAGATTTACACATGGTTGGCTTCAAAATTTTCAGCTCGTTTCGAGTGTTGATAATCTACTTCATTCGGGAACAGAGACTCTATTATCTTCAAGCTCGATATAATTTGTTTATCTCATTCTTAGCATTTGTCTTGTTTCTTCGGCTTTTTATGTCAGAGATATTTTTTTAAAATCGCACTGGAAAGTGTGTAAATTGATGAAGTCGTGAGATATAATTTTGAAAAAATCTGGCATATGTAAAATGAGCATAAAAGTGGGTATCACATAAAAGCAAGCGAGAAAATGTTTCTCAGGGTTTCGCAGGTGAAACATTTATTTTTACCCAATGCAAAACTCTCAATTTTGGACTCTCCAACTTCAAAGACTCTTGATGTGGACGTGCATCCCCTTCTGGGGGCCTCTTCGTCCCTCTTCAGTCTATCTTAATCTCGAATCTGTGTTTTTGTACTGAAAGACAACGGCAATGTTTACTTAAATTTTACTGCTCACCAGTTTGGAGCAAATTATTAGATGCAAAGAAAATCGACCTTGCCTTAAACACCTCATGTAGATCAATCACTGTGTCTCGAAACAACCAAAGTAGATGTACTCTGCTTAGTGACATTGCAAGAAATTTAATCTCTTCATCCAAGTCACGTCTTTGAACTAGCGATAAAGATGCTTAAGTCATGACAGCTTTCTGAGTTCAGTCGAACCACTGAACAACAATGCTCCATGTCAAAGCCTGTCCCTGTGATGCGGTAACCTTAACAATGTTAAACACTAGCTTTCACTTTATCCCTACAGAATCCATCTTTTTGGCTCCAGTGAATCACTTCAGAACAGCTGCTGATCCCTATAGTACCAACAATCAGAAATGAAGTGATGTCAATGGGTGCAATTACAATCTATGATGCATCTTCTAGTTTACACCAGTATCAAAGATGCATGTACTTAACGACCTTGAAACCCTAGCACTCCAGGAAAGTCTCTGTATGCAGCAGTGGATAGGTGTGGTATAGCGACTCCATAAAAAGACATTTACAGCATGAGAATTTAAATAGTTTGATTAGCGGTTTCCTTATAAGGAAACACTAGTATTTATTGACGGAACAGATGGTGTTACTATCAGCTGAAATTTATAAAATATTTCTATTGGGTTTTTCAGAAAAATATATTTCTCAAGTCCACTAACTGCTAATGTTCTTTGTATTGTTTGAAGTTATGTCCATGACTCGATTGCCAGTATTTTCTCTTCGAGTTACGTGTGCTATGCATTTTAGTCATTGCTACTGTCAAGTCTTTGAGATATGGTCTCTGTTATGAAAACAATCCTTTACCAGAACTCATTGACTAGTGCTACAGGATCACAAATCATGGAGAGTAAGAAGATTGTTATAAAGTGAGAAGCAACCTGCCGTTCTTGAAAATCAACATTCAAAATCATGTATTTTTATCAGTATTCAATACCGGGCTTTCCTACAAATATAAAACATCAGCCTCCACATCAGTCTTATCAAGAAAACTAAAAACTGAGAATTGAAGTTAGGTGAGACACTGAGTTTAAATTCTTATACTTTTTAAGACTTTTAATTTCTCAAAATTTAATATCATGTTAAATCAGCTCTAAATGAGTTTTTTTTTTTATTTAGCATAATTTGAAGATGTCGCCCGGGTGTCTAATCTCGACCTTCATGGTTCTGTAAATTGATTTATATTATACTTATCTAGATGCGATATAATTCACGTTAAAGAAATTACTCGGTAATCTGTCTCCATACAGCAGTGCCGTATATAGGTTTCGAGTTAACTTTAAACCTATATCATAAAAAACAACTTTGAATCGAATTATTACGCGAAGACAAAAACATATGTAGTCGTAGTTATGACGATAATTTACATCCAGTAGCAAAACCTCTGATCGGTAAGATGGACGTTTTAATGAGCGTGGAACCACATCTTAATGATTGTTTGCTCCAGGTCAACTCTGACCTGTAGTTGTAGCATCCGTTAGCGTCCCAGCTATGGGCAAATAGAAACCCCCCCTTAAAATATGAACACTACGAAAGTATAAAAATATATTTTATATTTAAAAAATACCAATAATACATATTTATAATAAAATTGCCAAAAAAACAGTTTTAAAGCAAAATGACCAGGAATACTATTTATAATAGAATAGACAACAATGGATTTTATAGCGAAACGACAAACAATACATTTTATCTGTAGTTGTAGTCCTACAATTGCGTTTAAAATATATTTGGTTAAAGCTATAAAATTGGGTTCAAAATATTTAGATTCCGGCATTAATTAACCCTTAACAGGTGTTGATATGCTGCTAAACAAAATCAGTGAATGAATTGATCAAAAACATCAAATACAGTCACTGCACTGTTAACAGCTTATGTGAACTGAACATACAACCAGGTATAAAAAAAAGTATAATAGTTGCTATTTCATCCTTTACAAAGAATTGCATCGTAATTTTCTCAAAATGAATGAACATAAATAAATTGAAAAATAAATCAAAACTTACTTGTTGTGTACTTACAACAGGTAAAAATATATTACAGAATCTTTAGCTGATTTGTTAATATATTACGTTCATTGTCCCCTAAGC
Organism: Ascarosepion bandense; assembly: GCA_037127315.1. Classification (NCBI taxonomy): domain Eukaryota; kingdom Metazoa; phylum Mollusca; class Cephalopoda; order Sepiida; family Sepiidae; genus Ascarosepion; species Ascarosepion bandense. Next base: position 2,086,074 of record JBBBDQ010001317.1, read on the forward strand.
TTCAGTATTATATAAACATTTAGAAATCAATTAAAATATTAATGATTCAAATGTTGTATTACAGCCATTTGATGCTTGTTGACACGCGTATGTGCAAAACATATCAGTACAACTTCTCACTTAGCGACCCGGTCGTTAAATTGGTGTAACCAGGGAGATTTAAACATTTGGATTAGGAAAGGGAACAGGATGGCACAGATCGAGACATGTCACTTTTTAATTTTGTCTGGGTAAGATACACAGTCAGATCTTAGATTTATTAAAGGGTAGAAAATAATTTTAATTAGGAGGTTAGATCTTAGTGGGTATTTTAACAATAGATTTTTTTACTATTATCTATGAGTATAAGACAGAACTTGGATTAAATAATTGTTGTATACTTAGTTATATAGTATTAAGAACAGTCATGTAGTATTGTGTGGGTTATTTTATTTTATTAAAATAATTTTTTTAGTGTATAAGTTATAAATGAAAACATAGTAATTAAATAAATTTTAAAGAAAATTATCTTTTCTGAGTTAGATACCAAGTGGGACCAAATAATGCTTAAATACATAAATAATTTTTAACAGTAAGTTGGATTTGTTATTACATTATGAGTAAAAGGGCTGAAATGTTTATGTTATAATTATGATAAAATAATTATGTTATATTAAAGAATATTGTAGTTAAGAGAACTAATTTAGTATTGTGTGAGTCTTATTTAGTAAAATAATTATTAATTTTTAACTTGTAATAGAGCATAAGATATAAATGGGCACACATAAATATTTTACAGCAGACTGAAAATCAGGGTTCGTTTTCACCGTTTATTTTAACATATCACCTGAAGAGCAACAGTTTTGTTCTGAAAAATGAAAGTTTTGTGTAGTGATATTATGATTTTATAACCCATTGTAATAACAAAATTACAATATATATATGTGTGTGTGTGTGTGTGTGTGTGTGTGTGTGTACATACCAATATAAAGTAATGGTATGTTCCTATTCTCTTAAAAACGTAAACACTATTGAAATAAAGAGGAGAGTAGAGTCATTATACTGACTAGCAGTGTATTTATCTCACGAGTCTTGTATTTGATGATATACTATTATTCCCAACCTCCGTTTCGGTGAATACTCAGGCAGTAATCTTTTATGTTTACAATATTATATATAAGTTCTTTGTAGCTCTTACTGTTTGACTTTCGACTATTCCTCTCCATACATTTTCTGCTATCTGCTTACTTTTTTCCTATCTTACCTTAAACATGTCCTATGTGCATTGTATTTTTGCTCAACTCACTTCTTTATTTAATGGATATGCGTTCACTTGAAATTAACCTGATTATGATTCACGAATAAACTTATTCAAATAAAACAACAGGACACGAAGTACTATTTAAAAACAGAATAATATCAACTGGATGTAGAACTATGGCCAGATTTTATCAGTTAATTTTACTGCTCTCGTTCCGTGATTAAATTCTGAAGAAAGGCATAAAAGCGTTATATTTTCATATAATGGTGAACTTGGGGCACAGGAAAGATATTGCCAGGTTATTTCCGTGTTAAAAACAGAGAGAATGAGCAGAACACCTCTGGTTATGATCTCTGCTGGCAGACACGAGTGGAATCGGATGGAGATAGCAGAAGGCGGGAAGTGAAGTCTGGAACTGATAATCCTTTTAGCGTCTACATACAACCAGTAAAATCAATTCTTAAAGCGATAAGCAGAGAAAGAGAGAGGAATAAGAACTTGAACATAAAAACTCTTGCTTAAATATATTATTCTTATTATCATCAACACCATTTGTATGTATGCCACCATTAGAATAATGGTCAGTATCGTCATTTTCAAAATCAAATATTCTAACATTTTTGTATTCTGTATTAATGACACATTTTCAATTTCTTTTTCTGTTGTATACGTAACGATACCTCGTCCATTTCATTTTCTATTTCATACTAACGATATATTGTATATACATTTTATATCCTATACATAATGAGACAGTGTGAACTATTTTCATAATCTCTACTAAATGAGATATTGTGCGTTATTTTCATATTCTATACCTAATGAAACATTGCGCATTTTTTTCAAATTCTGTACCTAATGGCACATTGTGCTTATTTTCAAATTCTATACGTAATGACATATTGTACTTCTTTTCTTATTCTATACCTAATGAGACGTTGTCAATTATATTCATATTCTGTACCTAACAATATATTGTGCATTATTTTCATATTATATATTGTGCATTATTTTCATTACCTAATGATATATTGTGCATTATTTTCATATTATATATTGTGCATTATTTTCATATTATATAGTGTGCATTAGTTTCATATTCTGTACCTAATGATATATTGTGCATTATTATCATATTCTCTACCTAATGACATACCGTCCATTTCTTTTCCTATTCTATAGGATTTTCTCAAACACTAATTGAAAGCCACTATCATTAAATGAAGTGGATCACAAAAAATGTTGTCAACAATAGCATAACATTTAGTTTTTGTCTGTATTGCTATTTTGCACTCAGTTTTAATAATTTTGAGTAATTTGTTTTGGATAACTATGAAATAGACACAAAAAATAATAGTGAGAATGTTTTTGACACTAGATATATTTCAACGTACATTAAGAAGTGTCGAAAATTCTAAACTTTCTTTATGATGAATTCTTGTATTTTTTAAATTTATATTTTCTACTTTAAAGCATTTGATTAATTTCCTCTTCTGTCTACTATGTCTCTTTAGAATATGCGTGGTCATCGCTCTCTACAACTTCCTCTCCCTTGCAGCTCTTAGCAACTGTTGATTTTTGTTTTTTCAAGTTTCCAATTTCTCCGTTTCTTCATCCATTTATATCAGCTCATCTTTTTTACCTTCGATATGTCATTATGTCGAATTATCCAAGCTTTCCTCATTAGAAATCTTGGGAATATCAGTTCTTTCTTTCTGATTCAGAGAATGTTTATTTTTCTTTAAGACTTCTTCGTTCATTACGCATCAACGGTATGTCCAGCAGCCTTCTGTAGAACCATGTTTTATTGCTTCAAGTGATAAGACGGAATTCTGCTTTCTTCTAATTTTTTCTGTTTTTCAAAGTATAATATTTGTCATTTTGTGCGGGGGTTAACTTTGCTGAGTCTCTGATATTCCAACTGTCAGATTTAATAAATGTAAGAAATCCAGATGGAAAAGGATGTAAATTAACTTCTTGATGAAGACCATATCATGAAAGAAAAAAGCTAATGTTATTTTATATGCGATACATTTTAAATCTCAGGTAAATAAGCATGTATATATACATATAGATATGGGTTCAAAAATTATGGTAATGTTATCGGTGTTGAAGATAGAACTATTGAACCAAGTTCAAATTTCTGTTACGTTCATTTAATATTAACACCTTGGGGAATGGCCTGAATCCATGTCATCTACGCCCCATCAAAGCGTAAAATTGTAATGCGGACTGAGCTCTTTAACTGAGGTAGACAATAAACAAAAATACAATGTTCGTTAGAAACAAAGAAAATACTACTGAACAGTTAGATAAATATAAGTCCTCTTATATGTCATCGAATGGTGGAAAATCTCCTTTTAAATGAAGAAGAGACATGAATTAACATAAATGTGATCCTACAGAAGGATATGAAGAAGACCATAGACCAAACACGGAAGCAACAGCGAAGTTCTAGAGAAAATGGAAGCAAAAAGAACATTTAAATTTAAAGTGAAAGACAGTTGAAATTTCTAGGGCATATAACGAGGAAAGAGGGCTTGAATGACTTTTTATGCACAGGACATTTTTTCTTTTAATTGATGAAACTACTGAAAGAAAATTATTAAAATGTAGTAAATGAATGACAAATTAAGGTTTACGAAAGATAACAGAAAAAAAAATATTAAAAGCTGCAAAAAACAAGAAATTTTGAAGAGGGTGCTCCCTAAGGAATGTACATGACACATAAAAAAGACTATTTCTTAAATTACCTGTCTTGTTTACGAGACATGGGTCAGTGTAGCAGGGTTAGTTATTGTGGAATCTGGGTGAGGAATCGCACAAATAAATGAACAACAAAAACAGATATGGAGATAGAAAAGTAGATTATATTGGACGTAATATACAAAATTGAACGCAGGTTAGTAAATCAAGGAAACTATTAGTAAGAAATAAATATATACAAGTCTTGAAGTGAAGTAGTTGGAAATAGTATATCCGAGTATATTATTCTAGCTGAGTGGAGCTCAGTGCTAGTTTGACTTTTGATGCGGTAGTCTCTGGGTAAGTTCGGTATCTCCGCGATAACAGTATCGGATCTCTACGAATACTCTCTACTACCAACTGCAAACGCAACGGTATTTAGTCACCTTCCCACTTAACGCGAAATGTGACCCAATGTATTTTTAATGTGTGTCTTCCCGGTCATATAGCTAGGCTAAAAACATCTGTCTATCTTTCCCCAGTCGTGATTCTACCCTTCGGCGGAAACACGACTGGGTTAGTGCTCTCTACTCGAAAGCAGAGAGCGCTCTCCGCCAAAAAGCATAGAGCTGACAGTGTCATAATAGTAGAGGCAAATGCCGACTGCGACGGTATTTATCCACCTTCCCAAGTAAAGCGAACTGTGACACAAGGTCTTTTTAATGTGAGTCTTCCAGGCCATATAGCCAGGCCAAAACCTCTGTCTATTTTCCCCAGTCGTGATTCTAACCTTCGGTTAGAGACTACTGTTCTCTCTATGCCTTGAGTATACTTAATCGAGTCCATTATCATATACAAAAGGGGGATATCCCACAACAGTTAAATTATTCTTCATTAAAAAGAAACTTGAATTATTCCTTCTATCAATGGAAAATGGCTCATACGAACGTTCAGTCGGAGACTCTGGTTTGAATCTCGTTCTTATTTACCATAGAGTTGACTTCTTGAAAAAATCTTCTTGGGGAGACGATCCCAAAATGAGGTTCCATTGGGAAGTGTCTAAACAACATTCAACTGGTTGACCTAAGTATTATATTTAAACTAGCTATAAAACTATAAAATCAAATACACTGCACTTACTGAAATGTTACCTCCTCTAAAAAGTACAAAAATAACTCATTTATTATGTTTTTTAAATAAATGCACAGTTCCATGAAACCTTTGCCTGTAGCGTACATATATATATATATATATATATATATATATATGTGTGTGTGTGTGTGTGTGTGTGTGTGTGTGTGTGTGTGTGTGTGTGTATGTGTGTACCTGTGCAGTTACTTTTCGAGCAGGTTAAAAATTTGTTTCACCAGCTAGCAAGACTATTTCTACAAAGTTTTATCCATTCTACTTGAAAAGCATTCTCTATCTAAGCTGCGTTTTCTTTTTAAGAGACATCTCGATAATATTCAAAATGCATCAATACAAAAATACGTGACTTTTTTCACTATCAAGAATTACGTTCCTACCGATGCCATGCGTGTCAAAGAGAGAAACTTTATGTCCGCTTTCAGATGAAGTGCATTTCCTTCAGGAATTTGATCAAGACAATATTTCTGTAATCCTCATTGAATTATGAAAGCATTTTGTCACCAATTCGAATTTGCGTGCGATTGAATGCTTGTCTTTGAGATGTTGTGCGTGATTTTGAACTTGTGTGTGTTATTCTGTGTGTATTTGAGGATATATCCGTCTTTTCTGTTCTCTGTATACATGGCTTTTGTTTGTCAATGCGTGTGCTTGTATGTGTGTGTTTGTTTTTATGTATGTGCCGTCACATGAGTGTGAATATATGCATGTGTTTGTTCCAGTTTGTGTTTGTATACACGTTTTATGTTTCTCTTGGATTCTTGGTGCGTGTACACGTATGCACGTGTCTGCTTGCGTGTGGTTATGTGCTATTTTTCAAAATGAATATTCCAGAACGATAATAAACGTCCTTCTTTCCTATGTTCCGTCTAGCACGAAATTAAAGAAAAATATCTGCTCGTCTTTGTTTTTCACAGTATTATAAAACATTCGTATGAGACTCTTGAGTGCTTTATGAATCGTTTTGACGACGGACTTTACTGCTACGTTGTATCCATATGCAAAGTGTTGGTGATAACGTTTGTCTTTATTTTCACTATTTATACTGTTTGCATTGTTGCCTTCGTCTTTATTCCCATATTCACAATGTTTCAACCGATACAACCTCCTAGCCTTCTTCAGGTCTTTTGGATTTTCGAACGAAACGCTTTTCCAGATGTCTCAGTATCAGTTATCTCCCTTTTCACTCAACTCTCCGAGTTTTTCTTCACCTCTGCTGTAGCCAGATATTGAACACACAACATTTTGGATCAAGTCTCTGGATTCAAACAACGCTTTTATTCATTGGTCTTTAAGGAATATGGCAACAAAATGAGGACAACTGTCCGAACAATGTAAATCCTGTAAATAGTTACAATACTTAATCTCAGAAATATAGATAGACTTTTTTTATTACTATGGAACAAGAAAAGTTTAAAAGACGTTAACTCAAAATGGAAGCTCCAGTGATATGAGCAAAAGATGTTCAGGGACAATAAAAAAAATCATGGATAACATGAAATTCTCAAAGTAATTTTAAAGGCAGCAAATAATTTTATGGAAAAGCAGACGATACAGAATATCTAGCAAACATATTAGAAAAAGATATAAGAAAGTAAAGGTTAACTGATCTTACGAAATGTTTACAGAGGCAGAATACTACTGAAAATAGACCTCGCAAATAGGAAGCGTAAACTTTGACAGGATACATAAATTTTTTCAGAAAACACTAAAACACTAGGAAAAGAGAATATGAAATGAAAGCATTTTCAATACCAATCCAGGAGAAAAGTATAAAATATATGATAAATATAAGGCCTGTATAAGGTATATGATAAATATAAGTCCTGCATAAGATATATGATGAATATAAGGCATGTATAAGATATATGATAAATATAAGGCCTGTATAAGATATATGATAAATATAAGGCCTGTATAAGATATATGATAAATATAAGGCATGTATAAGATATATGATAAATATAAGGCCTGTATAAGATATATGATAAGTATAAGGCCTGTATAAGATATATGATAAATATAAGGCCTGTATAAGATATATGATAAATATAAGGCCTGTATAAGGTATATGATGAATATAAGGCATGTATAAGATATATGATAAATATAAGGCCTGTATAAGATATATGATAAATATAAGGCCTGTATAAGATATATGATAAATATAAGGCATGTATAAGATATATGATAAATATAAGGCCTGTATAAGATATATGATAAGTATAAGGCCTGTATAAGATATATGATAAATATAAGGCATGTATAAGATATATGATAAATATAAGGCCTGTATAAGATATATGATAAATATAAGGCCTGTATAAGGTATATGATAAATATAAGGCCTGTATAAGATATATGATAAATATAAGGCCTGTATAAGATATATGATAAATATAAGGCCTGTAATAATAGAATCTCGGTTAAGCACGGCACTGACCAAGATTAAGAAACGAACGCACTAAGACTAGTTAGGATTTTAACAGTGTCGCTGTTTGACTTCGACGATTTTCCAGATCGATAACATTACAGACATTATGAAATATCGGACGACATCAGTAGATGTAAGTTTATAGCGAAAGCCAAGAAGTGCGTATAGTGCAATGAATGCGAAATCAATCGATCAATCTGTTAATGAGCTACATATTTAAACTTACTATCAGGAGACTGATAAATAGAGCTCATTGCTGAATTTGATTAGAGAATGTTGACAGAAACGAAAACAAAAGCTCTTCTCCTATATGACAGTTAATGCAAGACGGTTTCTTTAAGAGACTCCAATCGACAGAGATTTGGTTCTATCGTCAAATAACAGGTGTAACATAAGCAAAGCGATTAATAAAGAAGAAAGCCCTAAAGAAAATTAGAAATTACAAAGAAATTGTAATCTGCAGTCAGAACGATATAAAAGTTTCTGGGTCACATAATTAGAAAAGAGGATCTGGAGATTTGACAGTCATGAAATACTAAATGCAAGAGAAGCAGAGGAAATAGACTGGCCTTCTTCTTCTATGTGCCTTGTTCTTTCAAGACGTAGCCGATCATGGCTTTCCAAGTGTCCCTATCCCTGGTGGCTCTTAGCACGCTTTCACTTGTACCACCACGCAACCCCCGTTCTGTCATCTACCTGCTCAGGCCCTTCAAATATTTTATCCACTGCTTTCCCCTGTCTCTTGTTCTCTCTGGCTGGCATGTTAGTCTCAGGTTCTGTGTTTACCTCCTATTTATTTTCTTGAATGTACCACAGTTACAAAAAGCTGAATAATCTTGTTAGTTAGCGCAAGGTTTTGACTACAAAATGGTTTATATAACTTTTGCACATGGCAGACTCATTCTAAGTAACTATACGTAGATATGTCCCAGAAACTTCAGCTGTCTCTTCCTGGTGCTCAGTATTAATTTCCTTTTCGTTTCCATCTTTTCCAAAACCTCATCATTACTCACATGCTCGATCCATTATATTCGCAGCATCCTTCTGTAAAATCACATTTCAATTGCTTCAGGTTTTTCCTATGTCTTTGGTGATATTGTTCAGTATTCACTGCTATATTGAAGAACTGATATCACAGAGCAATCCAGTACTCTCTTCTTTGTTTCGAGCGAAATTATTCTATCTCTTAATACTCTATTCAACTTCTGGAATGCTTCTTTCGTCAAGCCAATTCGCCTTCTAGTTAACGTATTTACGTTTATCCATAGTAGAACTATCGGGATGGGAAAGTATCACAAATTAATTCGAGCAGCAAAAGACATGAAGTTATAGAGTAAATATGACCCACATTCGGAAATGAAAATCTAAACTTATTTTATAAATGGAACTTTGTATGTCTGTGTGTGTGTCTCTGTGTCCGTTACCTAAAAACTCCGAAACGGCTGAACCGATTTTCTTGTACTATAAGCGTCTGCGAGTGTTCTAAGCTAGATTTTGTGCGAGGTACCCCCGATAAATATCAAAAATCAATAATCGAAAAAATCTGGTTATAGAAGGAGTGGTCCGATTTTAATCAAATTTGATAAACTGATAGGCAATGACATAAGAAACGATATTCCGAAGTTTCAAGGTTGCAGTTCTTACAATAGTGCAGAAAATCGAATATATATATATATATATATATATATATATATATATATATACTGTATTGGTTGTTACAATGTTTTTAAATTCAAATTCAAATTAAATTGTAACAACCAATACAGTATAACACAGTACATTTGTATCGAGCACTCTTTATAAAAGTAAATGCATGAACAAAAAGGTAAATAAACCTACGAGTTCAACAACTTAGTTACAATACATATATATATATATATATATATATATATATATATATATATATATATATAAGGCAAGATGTTTGTGTGTGTGTCTGTTTATCTGCCTGTATGTCTGTACTTTTTCAGCCTTTTTATTTTAGTTTTTGCTTCGAGTTTGGCTCTAAGTAGGTATAATTGTAGTTCTTAGTCTCAGCCATGATACCATTTACTCAGAGAACTTATTTAGGCTTTAAAATTCAGTTTACGACGAAAAATCTTATTTGATATCGATACCAGGAAATCAAAATTTTACTTACATCCATTCATTTTTCTTTCAGTCTACGGATTCGCTTTAACTGGAAACAACTATTGCTTTTTAGTCTTTCGTGCCAATGTCTGAGCTCCAGGACCATGGATTAGTTTTAAAGCTTTCATTACACCCGAGCAACGCCGGGCTATACTGCTAGTTATATATAAAAAAAGAACCAGTAGAAGGACATAATAATATATACTTGCAAAAATAAATTGAAGAAAAGCAAAAATAAAAAATAAATAAATAAATAGCAAAAAATTATAGACATTCTCATCTGGGATGATGTGAAAATCAGGAAATAGAGGTGTTTGTTTCTTCTAATGGACAAAACACGTATTCAAAGAGGAAGTTTTAAGAAAAGTAGAAACAGGAAGGATACTTATACTTATAATAAAGATGAAGTAGTTAAAATTTCGAGGACTTGGAAGGAGGTAATAGTCAGAATATTTAACACCTACATGATATGTTAAAAACAAGAGGAAGATACTGAGTAACCCCCGTAGCAATTTTAGACGGCAGAACAAAGAGGAGGAAAGATGATAAAAAGGCAAATATTGCTCAGACCTAGAAATTATAGGAAGTTGTGGAGAGCCATGATAACAAGTATCTTGTCGGGATACGGCACATCAAAGAAGATTGAACGTGTGTAATTAATAAATGGACGGTTCAAACTCCTCCCTTGTCTTTTTAACTGGAGTAGAGTTCTATCTTGTTTCCTTTTAAGATTAGATTTCTGGTTCCTTTTAATGTCTACATCAAATCTCTACAACTAACGTCTCTGTCTAAACTCGGAAATTTTATTTACTATTTTTTTCCTGCAATTAGAGTAGATATGTTCGTCTGTCGGCCGCTTTACACTTCTACTCAGCCCTTTGAACAGGAGTAGAAGTTTGTCTTGTCTCTTGTATAGGTCTAGGTTTCCCGTTTCTGATAGTTCCCCTTGCGCCTTGCTTGTAGTGAATTAAGAATTACGTTACTCTTTCGGACATCCTTCGTATTTACAAAAGAGATTCATTCTTAGAGTCTGTAAACGTATTATTCTTGCTTTAAATTACAAAGTAATAGTCGATACTCTTTCTATATTGTATACATGAATGCATCACAATACGCTAAAATGTATTGCAAAATCGGGTATGGAAAAAATATCTCGAAAGAGAAACTATGCATTGAAATAATTGATTCTAACACAACGTGTAAACGACGAAAAGAATATTTTAGATTGAAGATGCCATGTTGTAATTATTTTCCTGCAGTAAAAAATACATGTATAGGAATATATATATATATATATATATGTATATTAATAAGCAGAGAACGTATATCGGTAATTATGGATCCACTCAAAGTAGTTGGAAAAAGAAATGTTTGACAGGAATAAAATCAAACGAATGAAGCTGAAATAATGCTAGAAAGCGCGTTTATTATATAAGCAGAAAGAAAATCTGCAGTCGCTCAACGCACAAAACAAACGCTGAAAGGATTTATTTCTTGGAGTAGAAAATGGTATTCGTAATGGTGGCAAATACTAAAGTAAATCAAGTTTAAACGGATTTCTCATTGGCTATTTACATTTACTTAAGATACATATATTTATCGTATACATTTTTTTCATAATTCGTTTTCTCGATCCTATTTGCGAATTAAATTAAGTAGTAGTCACAGCCTGCTTACTATCTACAAACATGCATGAGCTATCACTCTCTCTCTCTCTCTCTCTCTCTCTCATATATATATATATATATATATATATATATATATATAATTAAATTTGTTTTTTATTTGAAATTAATGTAGTTTATATTGCGATACTGACATTTCGAGATTTTTTACCTCATCAGCCAAGTTTTGTGAAATTGCTCATTGTTGTGAATATGATTTTCATTTAAACATAAGAAACAATACGTTTGTTATTATGGATGTGGGACGACAGAAAAATTTATGAGTGTATTCAATTTAACTAATCAGAATAGAGATTCAATTTGTATTTGAAAAACGTTTATATTTTGAGTGAATACATTATTTCTTCCTTTAATCTTAACATCAAAATGTCAGTCGATCAAAAATAGTATCATTACACTCAAGAGAAGTTTAGTCAGATCAAAAATATAAAATGTCTCTTTTGTAATTTATTTTTTGTTTTAGAAAATGATGTGATACAAAGTAAATTCAGAGAATAATTTTGTAACAATAATGGATACATCAACGGAAATGGTGTCTAGACAGGGTTTTTTTTATCGACTCGCATATTCGCCGTTAAGATTAAACGAAGAAATCATGTATTCACCCAAAATGTAACCTTTTTTCAAATTTAAAGTGGATCTCTATTCTGATTAGCTAAATTGAACACACCCATAATTTTTCTTTCTTTACACATCCATAAATAATAAAATGAATTGTTTCTTTTATTTAAACGAAAATCATTTTCACAACAATTGGCTGATGACGAGGTAAAAATCTCGAAACAGAAATTTCCATGTCCCAATGTAACTTTATTATTTTTAAATACAAAAAAAAATTAATTTTATTACGCTCTACAATATTTGTTGTATTGAGCACTTTTATAAATAAATAAAAGTAAATGCCGGAGTACTCGGAATTGTAAAACTGTTGGTTCTGTTCACCTGTATATATATATATATATATATATATATATATATATATATATATATATATATATATTAGTCATCCACATACAAGCCTGTTTCGATGTATCACAGCTCATCAGTGTGGCTAGACACATCCACTTGCTTCGAAACTCGACTAATTTGGTGTCAATCGGAGTCGCTACCCTGTAAGCCATAGGCGCATGAAATCAGAGAAGGGAAATTTTAACATGTTGTATATGAGCAGTGTATACACACACCAGTCACCGAAAGAACTCAATTTATTTCTGAAAAGTCACGCATATATGGCAAAAGTGGAAACCTTTTTTAAAATTTTCTTCTCTAGAGAGCTCTATCGTAATGTAAGCATAATATATTAGTAATCCTCATACAAACCTGTTTCGCAATATCACAGCACATCAGTATGACTAGATACATCCACTTGCTTCTGGCCGGGATCGAAACTCGACCGATTCGGAGTCGCTACACACGCGTATGAAATAAGAGAAGGGAAATTCTAACATGTTGTATATGAGCAGTATATATATATATATAATTCTGTCGAGATAATCAATAATTGAACTACAACTGAGATCGTCTTGAAACCCACCAGGAACTAATCCGCAGGGAAAACATGGAGAAGAAAAAAAGAAATAAACGAAATACCTGAACAAAACGTTAAGCATTCGTGAGAAAGAAAAAGAAAGTTATATATATATAACTGCATTACAAATATTTTGCTGAGGGCCGAGTTCAAGTTTGTATTCGCTTAAACGGAAAAAATAAGGTAGGAATCCCTCGTTTTTTCCCTAACTTAAGGTTAATTATTAGTTTCTTGTATCAGTAAATCATTATGACAGAAAATTATTACAATATTTTCTGTGTTTAAATCACTTGTAAAAAGCAATCAACTAATATATGAAAATATATTAGTGGCAGCTAGTAAAGCATAGTTCTTAGACTGAGAGCTATAGAACTGCGATGTGGCACTGACATCCTCACGATATCATTTGTGGTTAAGTATATTGCTCGAACTGTTGTTTGGCTACTACAGTCGTTGTTCCATTGTGGGCCGTATCGGTTGCGTGGGTGCATTAGTTCCTACGGCTGTCATCAAGACAGAATACCGAACTCGCACTGTCTCTGTCTCGGTCTCTTATTGAAAATAAGGTCAAGCGTCTTTTAATTTGGATAAAATATTTTTTCTAGATATTCAATATCACAGCACATTATCTGTAACGACTCTTCATTGTCCCCGGCAGACTGCTTGTCAGTAACGGAGAGGATGTAATGGATGATAGAACTCCAAAGTCCTTTCCTTTACAGTCACATCGTCTGTCATATACAAAAGTTATACATCTTCGTTCTGTTAGTAGGATATTCAATTATCCAGGATGTTGAATCATGAGAAGAGATTTTTCCACTGTCCTAAGATGGCTGAATTATTAAGGAAGTACTTCACTGCATTAATTCCCAGGAGGTCTTTGACAGGAGAATGAATACCGACTTTGGATGTTGATTGAAAATACTAAGTATTGCAATCGCGTCGCAATTTTTCGTTTAGTAAACAGGTTTAACTGACACAGGAATTAACCGTGATCAGCTAGGCCGTTCTTTCACAACGAGAGCCTTTCGAATGGATGTGCGTTGTGTTGCGGTGGATATCGGCTCGAAGCCACAAATGGGAGAGCTGAGTTTAAATTCCAGTTAAACTCGTTGCATTCACTTACGTGCAAATATCCTTGGGAAAGGTATTAATTCGTTTTCCCCTATATGTGGGTTAAATAACAGTGCGGATTAAGTTCTATAGCATTGGTTGGCAACCAGTCTACTTTTAAGACATGATCACCTAAGCTTGTATTACGTATAGCACTTAACTGACTGTTCCATTTTCAAAATAGATACTTCTATCTTCAAAACAGTTTGATTTTGTTTATATTTTAATAGTATTCCTTGCCAGAATGTTCTGGCAAATGCTATCAATATTTAGATAAGCGTGGGTTAACAAAAAAAAATCCTATTTAGTTTCTTGAAAGTACCACAATTACAAAAACTGGATAATCTTGTTGGTTAGAGCAAGGTTCCACCTACAAAATGGTTTATACAACTTTTGCACATGGCAGACTTGCTCTAAGTAACTACACCTACATTCATTGGGACCTTGATACTTCTTTTTAAATCGCGATGTATGAAACGCTGCACCTTTGCTCTCAAGAAAGCATTTCAAGAATTTTCCCATGGTGGCCTTATCTGTTAGCCCATCTTTCAAGAAGAATAGATGTAACAAGGTTAGATGATAGCTTGTCAATTTGTTTGCTTATATTTATATCAAAAGTTAGAAGCAAAAACTGGGAAGCTCTCCAAATAACACAAACGTGATACGATATTGGCGTCACCATCAGGAGAAGCACTCAGAGAAAAGATACAGATCATATTCGGTCGTCTTAAGAAACGTTTATCAAAGTGTGATCGAATTACATAAAACTTGGCCGCCAAACAAAACTACTTATGTATTTGTGAAACCACTTTTAATACCGCAACGTCAAACAGAAGCAGAGACTCAATCTTAAATTACTGGGATCGATACGTGGAAAAATTTTAAAATTGTATCTAATTAAACATTTATCGTGTTTTTACTCTCAATGATTTTCTCTGTACACATTTATTTTTCAAGACACGCCAGGAAATTCAACACACAGAAGACCTAACGTAATATTACGTGTCATGCGCCAAGTTTTCACAGTATCGTTACTGTTGTAGATGTATCAAACATATTAATATAGATGCTTCCAATATGTCTCAGAGAATGAAAAGAGCTTGTACTTGGCACTTATCGCTAAACAAGGCGACTCTAAAATGGTAAACCTCTTTGAAGTAGGGGCTCGAAAAGTGATTCTGTTTCTCATCTAGGGAGGTATTGGTAATATCCACCAGGTTAACGTTGACTGTTATAGTAAGAATTGTGATAGTAGGTCAATGTTTTGCTGTACACTTCTATTTAGGTGCTAAATTCAGCAATAAAGTTGTTGATAGATACGAAAACTCTATCTGTTTCAGTAGGGTAATTCTTTCTCTTAAATTGCCCACGTATCCAATGATTGGCAGACAAAAAATCTTTAATATCTACAGGACTCGTTTAAGATTACCATTATAGAGGTGACGGACAGTATAAACGAGAACCACTTGATATAGTCATAAACAACCTTCCAAAGATGCATCGAAATATTTCTTGAGGCTGAAGGTGATTTTATTGATTAACATTTTTGAAAGTTGAACATACGTATAATTTAAGATATATTGATTTTTTTCTACTGAATAATTTTTCTTTATATTAAAAATTTGTTTTCAAGTTGTTTGTGTAATCTTCATGATTCCTGTGTTTTGAACCGTTATTTCGTTGTTATATTTGCATTTGTTAAAATAAAATTAGATTTCCTTTAAGATTTTTTTCCATTTTTAAAACAATTGCTTCTTCTTGCGAAAAAGATTTCCAATTTTTTCTTTTTTTTTTTGAAAGTGTTGAAAGTGTTGACATTTCTCACTTTCAAGTGACCATTTTACATATGATTTAATATCAGTATTCAGAATATTAAATTCACTTGATATAGATTTCGAGAAATATTTTACTAAAATCCAGTATAGATGAACCAGAGAACATCTATTAAAATGCAACCATTTTTCTAGTATCTGAATATAAAGTATCTTTTTCATATTAGGTATTGAATTAATGGAACACTCTCCCTCTTTTGACAGTCGATGACAGAGTTTCAGACTTCTTCAAAAAGATCAAAATATATTTAGATTGCCAACTGATAAATGTTTTTGAGGAAAATTTTTAAATATTCTAATTTCATATTTGGATCAGATTTGTTTGTTTTTTTATTTCGTTTTTTCGTTTCGTTTTAATTTTCTTTTTTCGTTTGATTTTGTTATGTTTTTGTTTTTGTTTTTTACTTGGTTTTTCTGTTGCTTTATTTTTATTTTTGCCCATTTAAGCCTAATTTTTGTTGCATTAACTATAACTGAATATATAAAATATATTGTTTTACTGCTAATTCATGCCATTAAATTCTGGTGAACAGGAACAGGGCGAATATTTTATCATGTTACTTGAACTTCTCCATTATGAAACATCTAATGAGGATCCAACACATTACAATGATCTTAGAAATTTAAGTAGATATACTAAAAGTAATGATTTTTATTATTATTTTTTAATCATCTCACCCCAAGTAAGGCATTCCACTGCCACTATTGCGCATGGGGCTACATAGGGGAAGGTAAAGAGAAGGAGTGGTTAGACATAGGGAATGTCAGGAGGAAGGTGACAGATGAGTAAGGATACCGAGGATGAGGGTTGGGCAGATGGGAAGAGTGTTTGATAGAATTGAAGCAGGTTAGTGTGTTAGGAGGTGCCTATTGACCTTACATTTAAACTCCTGGAGATTGTAGCCGTCGGGGAAGCAATCGTGTGGAAGAGAATTCCACAGTCGGGAAGTGCGAGGAAAGAAATTGTTGGAGTAGAAGTTACGGTTGCATTTTATCGGTTTCACTGTAAAAGGGTAGGATCTAGTTGTTAATCTAGTATCTCGTTCAAATTCGTATTTAGGGGGCACCAGTGATCTAAGTTCATCGGAGCAGAAGCCGTGAAAGTATTTAAATTAATTTCCACGAAATGTAAAATAAATCAAGGGAGCACAGTAAGACTGTTGCGTTGAGCAATTTTCAAATACAAATATTTATAATGCTACAAACATTCGCTATGCATTTGTGTAAGTGATTAAGAAGAGCGGTGATCGTAAATATTACTTGTGGCATACGTTACTGTTGCCTCTACTCAAACGTATTATTTATCATCCCAACTACGCTTAGATCAACTACTCGCTCTCCATAAACGTTCAGCAATGTCGATAGACTTAACTTTTCCCTGTATCTTCTTCTATGTTCTGTGTTCCTTCAGGACGCAGGCGATCATGGCCTACAACATATCTCTATCCTTAGTAGCTTTCTTTTGCTATCCCCTCCTAAACCCCACTCTGCCATCCGTTTCCCCATATAGTAATGGTTAAATTATCGGTTTCTTCATGAGGGAAAAGTCACCATTCATTTCCCTCAGTTCCAAATTATCATAGTGATAAGATAATTGTAACCAGGTAATGAACTCAAAACACTTTGGGTCAAGTTACTTGAACTAACGAACTTTTATATCCACTGTCCCATTTGTTCTTTAGACTACATACAAAAAGTTGTGAGTTCAATACCTGACCACAGCAGTGGTGAATTTAGTGAGGTAAGTTAAAGGGATATAACTACATGGCATCTGAAAGTTGCATCGCACACGGAATGAGAATGCTATATCCTGTAATCGAAATGAAGAGTTCGGTTCAAAATTCCTAGCACCTGAAGAAGACCAGAGCGTTCAACAGCCGAAACGTCGTAAACATGGCAAGAAATATGAGGACAACAGTAAGAATATTGTAAATAATGGAAATGTTCCTTTGTTTAACTTTTTCTAAAAATTCTTCGGTGCTCACATTTTCAGTCCATGTTATTTTCAGCATCAATTCTGTAGAACCACAGTTCTCTTGCCTTACGTCCCTTTAACTGAAAGTAGATTGTCTAGCATCACTCTTATATTGTGTTGTATATCGATTCTAGGAAGAAAAGACTGGACCCCAAACCTGAAGATCTTCTCAGCTTTTCTGATAAAAAAAACGAAACGTATATATAAAAATATACAATATTTTTTATCTCTTTCTTTCATTGGCGTGTTGTGTGGAGAGGAGGTCGATCAGAGGTAGGCACGCGCACGTGTTGAGGGCTGCTGGGTTCTCGCTCTGAACCCATCTGCTAAACTGCTGACTGCAGTCCTCTGATCTCACTTAAATAGGCGAACCCAGGTACATAACTCAAGTGCCCATATCTTTGATCTCAACCTTTGTTTTGTCAAAAGAAAATTCAGCTTGACAACTGGATTTTTATGCACTCTCTGACATTTTAAAACATGGCCAATTTTTTTTAATCTTGCAGCAACAACGCTAATACGGTTCGAGGCGAAATTTTATTCCGAGCAAAAGAATATATAACAATTTGAGGACCGATATTACACGACATTTCAGTACATTTTGTTTTTGTTTTTTGACAACAATTACTGTTTCTTAATACTTCGATTAAATTTTCGAAGCCATCTTTCAATATTACAATGCACCTTTGAATTTTTATGTCATATTTTCCATTCTCTGATAAAACTCCAGATATTTAAAACTTTCTACTTGCTCGACTTTGGAATCTGTCATTCGTAGTTCCCCTATTGGTCTGTTTGTTTCCTTGTATTGTAAAGAATGTTATATTTCATGGCTCATAATTGAGGATTAGTAAGACTGTAAAGAAAACACTGAAAACTAATGGCTGAGTGAAGAGTGAGATGATGGATTGAGAATAGAGTAGTTCAGTGCGAGATAAGCATAAACTTTAAAAGTATTCGACTTTGGCGACCCACTTTTAGGTTACCGTTCTAAAAGTTGACGTCCTACTCATAGCAAAATGTTTCAATAAGTGTAGAGAAGCTTGGCAATATGAACATATTCGGGAAGATCATAAAAGAACATATATCTGCAGCAGGCTGCCTGCATATGTACAGGAAAAGCGTTAAGCAGATATCGGTCCACCTGTATGGCAGCGAAAACTGGACAATCTCATCAAATATGAAGGAGATACTCGAAGAGTTAAGCGGCTATCACTCCTGTATGACAGCGAAAGCTGGACAATCTCTAAAATATAAGGGAGATACTCAAAGAGTTAATAAGATATCGGTCCTCCTGTATGGCAGCAAAAGCTGGACAATCTCATCAAAGATGAAAAGATACTAGAAACGTTAATCAGATATCGGTCATCCTATATAGCGGCGAAAGCTGGACAATCTCATTAGAGATGAAGGACATACGCGAAGCAACAGAAATGTGGTTTTTCAAAACGATATTGAGGATACAATCGAACCGAACACATGAGCAACGACAAGGTTTCGGGAAGGATGCAGACGAAACGGAAACATATATTTAGCATCAGAAAGGGACAACTGAGGTTTCTGGGACACGTAATGAAGAAGGAAGAAGGGCTTGTAAAATCTAATACATAAAGGGCGAATAGAAGAGAAAAATAGACAAAGAAAGAATCAAAAGACATACTTGATGGCCTTGAGTAAGTGGATAGCGGAACGGTGTTTGGGAAAGATACCGAGAGAAAAGAAGAGTGAAATGGAATAGGGGCAAGTGGAAGTCCATCATCGCCTACGTCTTGAAAGGACACATCACATAAAGAAGAGAAGGTTGGTCAGATACAGCATTTATACATTCTTACAACAGTGGTTTAGCATTTGCTTTCTGTATTAAACTACATCAGACAAAGACATCATCACTTAACTATCATTCCATCCCTTTCAATAAAATCCGTCTTCTTCGTGATACAGTAATGTATAAGAATATGTACTGAAAAGTTATTGACCTGACCAAGAAAGCAAAAATTTAAAAAAAAACATATGTTCGCTAATTTTATTAATGGATCGAGGTGACTTTTTCACTGAAAAAGTCACCTCATATCTTTAAATCTGGAAAGTAATTCGTTTCATAAAATATTTTAAATCTTAGTCTGATAACTCCTCAGTCGTAAAAATGACGAATATTTGAATGTTCGATTATGATTTTTCATCTAACCCAATTAACACAGGTGACTACATGCTGACTTGTCACATTGACCAGTAACACTGACCTGTAAGAGCATTTTATACAGCCTTTGGTTAGACTTGAAAGTGTTTTATATTTTCTCAGGTTACACTGAATTATTATTCAGAATCTTAGGTATATATCTTTTGATGGTTGTCTTCTCAGCTCAATCATAAAAATAATATGACATGCCCTGGCGCTGTCTGCTTCTACAGAGAAACCAATATTTATTACTGGTTCTCCTCTATTCCCAAAAATTTCAGTGCCCACGCCATGAAGTCGTAAAAAGGATCGATAAGTTGCAATTGGCGATTCCATGAATGACATAAAATAATAATTAAAATTTACGAACAAGATGTGTCGGTTATTCTAAATAAGCACATCAACTATTCTATAAAATATTCCTTTTTTAACCAGATTTATCAACATTATTTCAGATATTTTTATTGGTTATTTTATCATGTGTTGAGAAATGTGTTTAATATTCTTTGACCTTCCAGTTTAATTTAGAACAAAGATTTTCGATACTCTAAATCACATTCATATAGCAATATCTTTAATGTTTTATAAAACTAAATGTTAGGGCCGTCGGATATAGTCATACTGGTGGGAAATTTTAACTTATCGCATCAGCGGGGAATTGGTGCTTCCGGGGAAAGAATAATCGTGCGGCGAAGAGAATTTTTTGAAGAATAATAGACATGCCTCCTGATATAGGCCTCATGCTTGAGTTCGAGGGAAAGTGAAGGAAATAATTTAACCGCGACTGTACATACTACACAAAAATATCTTATTTCTAATTGAATTTACTCACAGCTTATAGTTCTTCCTTTTAATCCGCCTCCACTGATTTCTTTCCTGGTCAGAGTATGCCGTTTTCGCTCCTATAGAATTTTTGTAAAATAAAGTTAAACTAACACAAGACCCAAGAGGCACTCAAGGTAATGAGCTACTTAAAGAAGTTTGCAATGTGAACGTAAACGAAGATATTTGGAAGTGACTATTACGAAGAGATGGCAGATGAATAATGATTGAACGTAGATTTGTAAAGGTTAAACTAACACAAGACCCAAGAGGCACTCAAGGTAATGAGCTACTTAAAGAAGTTTGCAATGTGAACGTAAACGAAGATATTTGGAAGTGACTATTACGAAGAGATGGCAGATGAATAATGATTGAACGTAGATTTGTAAAGGTTAAACTAACACAAGACCCAAGAGGCACTCAAGGTAATGAGCTACTTAAAGAAGTTTGCAATGTGAACGTAAACGAAGATATTTGGAAGTGACTATTACGAAGAGATGGCAGATGAATAATGATTGAACGTAGATTTGTAAAGGTTAAGATTGTAATGTTGGAAGAAGTAACCACGCTGGAGCCTGTTTAAAAAACTACTTCTTTCGGGGTGGAAGCTGAGGGGAATTCTCTTCTTGTCAAAAGAAACACGTAGTTTAATGAAGAGTATTTAACCCCATGGACGGGTCTTGACTTTAAAGGTCTGATGAGTAGTACTATTCTAATCATCTGCCATGGAAATAGCGATAGACATGCCAGCTTAGTTTTTAGTTAAGGTTAAAAATAAATTATTTCCGCAAGGCTGCGTAAACGATTTCAAATCTGTCAACTGTGAATTGTGCGACTCCATGCAAGATATGGCAGCAATACTGCATTTTTTGTTGTCTATTTTTGTTTAGCATATCAAACTCTATGGGTTATTTAATCCCCAAATCTAAGTATTTTGTACACAATATTAATTTTGAAGATAATAATAGTTTTATAGATATGTCATGCTAATTAACCCATAGCTGTGGGGGACTAGGTAGATTCATACCTTCCCGAAGAGTATTTGCTCGTAAGTGAATATAATGAACGCGACTGAAATTGGAACTTGGCTCTACGTCTAATAATTCAGAGTCATTATACATTACACAACCCACACATCCAAGCTTACAGCAGCTAGCATGACAAAGTGGTCACCAATCTGGGTACTGGCCAAACTTGACGTTGCTTAAATTTGGTGATCTTAAAAAAACCGGTGTTTCAACATGTTGTGGTCGTAAGCCTTCATTTGTGGCCTGATCTGATTATTGTCAAAATGAAGTCTGAAAAATCTGTAATAGTAACAGCTTCAGCAAACGGAATTCAGAACTTTAAATTGTGTGATCGTGAAGTATCTTCACTATTTTGGTCGATTAAAAAAATATCCATAAATAACGATATGCCTGTCATCTGCTGTGTCCTTCAGAATGTAATCCGATCATGACTGTAACCAACTTCCAGTCTCCTGTTTTTCTGGGGAACGATTGAAGTTTTTCCATCTTTTGTTCACGATATTACATCTATGCACCCCAATTAATTAGATAAGTTATTTGCTGCTTCCCTTTGCCCCTCCATTTTTCACTATATCGTCACTGTGTTAAATTTACCAACACCATTTTTCTTTATTGTGCATTTCAAAATTTTTTATTGGTCTCTTTCAAATTTCATATAAGATTTTTCTATTTGTCTATATTTCTAAGATGAGGTAGTATTTACATTATTTACAATATTCGGACTATTGTCCTTATCTTTGTTAGCATTTTTACGACGTTTCGGCCGTTGTACACTCAGGCGTTCTTCTTCTTCTTCTTCTTCTTATGACTACCAAAAGTGGCACTACTACGCAAGGAATAGAGTTCATATACCCCAGTGATTGTAATAAAGGGTTCGGTTCGAAATTCCTAGCACCTGAAGAAGGCCGGAGCGTACAATAGCCGAAACGTCGTGCAAAATGGCAACAACGATGAGGACAATAGTCCGAATAATGTAAATACTGTAAGGTTTTTCTGGTTTCGATTTTCTTTTGAACTTCCTTGTTCAACATCTGTTTTATCTATGGTGTTCTCAATGCACATTTATAGAAACACAGGTCTGTCACTAGAGTCTTTTTTCATCAGCTTTCAATGCCATTAAAGAGAATCGATATGAAATAATAGTTCAGCATTCAGTCAGTCAATTAAGTGCCATACGTGATACACGATTGGGCGATCATTTCTCAAAGACATGACTGACTGGCAGAATATTTTCCCGCAGTAGGCGATCATTTCTTTATGCGGTAGACTGGTTACCAACCAAGGCTATAGCACCCAATCTGTTCTGCTATTTAACCCATAGTTTGTCGAGAAGCGAAGGATTTATATTTTTCCTAATGGTATTTGCGCGTACGTGAATGCAACGAATTCAATCTGAAATTTGAACTCTGCTGGCCAATTTATTTTTCTGAGCTTATATTCACTGCATCACAAGCGCATCCGGTTCAGCATTATTTTAGGCAAATTGTTCTAAATTTGTAAGCTTTGCTTAGATTGTAGAAGCTGCCATTCGCTATTCTCCAGATCTATACACTGTTAAGTCATATGGGATACAAGTTTTGGGGATAATGTCTCTTTCGATTCCCGATTGACAAGGTAGAAGATTTTCTCGCAGAAGTTTCCTTTTCTTTCTGCAATAGACTGATTGCCAATGAAGCATATCAGTGCCATACTATTCTGCTATGCAAGCCATAGCTGGCGGCCGTAGCGATAAATTCATAACGTCCCCAAGAGTATTTGCGCGTAATGACCTTTTTTTTCAACCAAAGGATCACTTTGAAGGGTATTTAAGCAATGTTTATAGACGTGTCAAGCCAGAATGGAGATAGAGACGGAAACATACGACAATTGTTCAGTATACGGCTTCAAACAGTGTCCTTAATCCCCAAGCTACATAACACTTACAATCTTTTTCACCACACTTTGTAACACTCTTTCCTTTTCATTTTCTCCATTGCCTACTTTTTCTCGCACATACACACGAAGAAGTCACATTTATTTTCATCTTATCAATCAAAGAACTTCAAAAATTATACACGCTGAGAGAAAATTAGTTGTAGAACACGAAAACAAAAATATTATATGTTTAAAAAAAACTTTATCGTCTTTTTCTTTGATGCACATTCGGAAGAGGGCCGACTGGAACTTGTCTGTTAGTCACTCAATTAAGTGCCACACATGTTACACGCTTGGGCGATCATGTCTCGAAAGAGACATGACTAAATAGGCAGAAATGTTTCTCGGAGAAGGTTGTCATTACTTTCTGCGGTAGACTGGTTGACAACCAAGGCTATATAACCAATCTTCACTGCTATTTAACCCATAGCTGGAGAGAAAAACGATAAATTAATACATTTTCAAGGGTTTTTTGCGCGCATGTGAAAGCAACGATTTCAACTGAAACTGAACTATATACTCAGAATTCTCCGATATCCATTGAACCACAAACTACACGACCAAAATTGTGAAATACATGCTTCATTGTTAGGTTTCCAATTTGATGTACATTGCTTTGCTTGCCTCTCTTGCTGATTACTATACATTGAATATTCTAATCGTCAATGATTACTCATTTTTTCTTTCTTTCCATTGTTAACTTGTATCGTTCCTTTGCAGTTTCTCTTCTGAGTTCTCTATCAGCACAGTCAATGGTGTATTTTATGCTCTTAACCCTATGCCCGCTGATAACGATACTAGCAAAATAGAGTAAAATAACAAAACACTCCTTTTTAGAAACACGCAAAACTTAAAGCACTGCTAATGACTATTGTTTGACTTACATTGTATTTAAATCAGAAAAAAGTATTGTTGCATATTATCATTTGATCTCAAATTTTTTTTGCAAGTCTGCATTTGTATGCTTATTGGTGTTGCAACTAATTCTTGTTTTTTTTTTTCGTTTGTGTTTTACTGCTTGGTTGACAATAAAATAAACATCGCGAAATGGTGTTCATGTTTTTCAAGGTAAACTTTCGTTTAGCTAATGAATGTTTCTCATCTTCGATAAAAAAAAACTATTTAGGCAAGATGACAGAGATGCAATTAACAAATTAGAAAAACAAACATATTAGATATTGATATACGTGTTCAACATTTTCGTATACACAAGTTGACAAATGTGTAATATTTACGTTTGAATTTGTTTAAAACATTTTCGTATGTAAAATTCATCAGAATGTTTTGTTTTGCTAATTTTTTATTATTTTTTGCAGCTAATTTCGTTCATAGGAAAATATTAGCTTAAATAATATTCAGATTAAAGTAATCTATATAAATCGATACGATATCCATAAGCCATTTTTATTCTTTTCTTTCATTATAGTGTTTTTATAAACGTATAATTTTGTGTAATCGATACTTCAGCAAACAAAAACTTCCTTGACTTCTGATTTTACACCAATTACTGAGGAACACAAATGATATTAGATTACAGTTGAGGTAAATATTATCGAATTTAGTCAATGTGCGTTGTTTACATTGTACAAGGGACTATTAAGAATTTTAGGCTAATAGCTCGTGGGAATGTGTTTATCAAAAAATAAATTCTTGTTCTTTCATGAATCGATTACGAAGATAACCACTTCGCCACTAAACTATGTTTTTGTAATCTGAATTAAAATGTCCAAACGTGGAGGTCAATTTCCCTTGGTTAATTTTCACTGCTTTTTGAAAAGGTTTGATTCAAACAGAATGGCTGAATGTACAAATGTACAAATCAACGACGCAGAGGTTGTTGGGAATGAACTTGCCCCGGAAACTTTAATCATTCGTGAAACCTAACGAAGATATATCGGTGTGTCAGCCGACAAATCTGGTCTCCCAAGTGTTTAGCAAGAACACTAATGCAGACTACAGAGGTACACTTTCTAGTAAGAAACTAATCAGTAATGAACGTAGCTTATTACTATGGATGCAATTGTTAATTAAAAACCGGCCTTGTGACCTCGGACTTGTCGTTGCAATGTGTCCCCTGCTGATTTTGTTTTTCAATCAAACCCGATATTTTCGAAGACCGTCGCTACTTTACTCTTTCTGCTGTACGGTTATTAAAAAAAGACATATACGAAAATAATTAATGCTTCTTTCTCAGTGATATTTCTTGGTTGCGACTTCTAGATTTAAGACAAATAAATGGACCTTAAACGTATTTGTTCTATGTCAAGTAACTTTAATTTCTAGAACTAGTTTTTATTTCTATCACGATTCCAACTCATAAATCTGAATCGCCAAGTTCAAATTCCATTCTTGTCTCTTGCGTTCACTGTCGCACTTATTCCTCTTGTAGAATGGGTGACATCCTTGCAGTACCCACAATGATGGAATGTCCTAGTGCCTGAAAGGTCTATTTAAGTAAAATTTGTAGCATAAATATGAGGCGTAATATTCGAAGATCATTCGAGTAATATTTGGATTCATTACTTCAGCAACTATTGCGATCTAAACCCATCCTCTCCGTGTTGTAAGTTATCTCTGGTCTCTTATTGTAACCATTGTACTGTTCAGTGCATATTCCTTTTGTACCGGATATTGTACAGAAGAACACGGCAGAACAATTTCTCTGTGTATCGTAACCATTTCTCCGATACAGAAATTTCCTTGAGAAAATCATCTCTCTCTTCTGTTCTCTTCTCTTCTCTTCTTAGCTAAGAGTTAAATAGCAGGGTAGATGGGCTCACTAGACTTAAGTAGCAACCAGTCAAAGAGAAGAATGGATTCTAAACCACTCCAAAATCTTTCTCAATGAAGCATGGTAATTCACAAATAACAAATAGAAGAGCTTGCTTAAGTGAAGATTGAAAATATAGTTAAAAATATGATTTTAAAATGTATTTAAATTGCCTATATAAGTAATAATTCATTTAATGAACTGACCCCTCAGCTTAAGTGATAATGACCAATCATCTCCAGCTGCCACTTTTCAGAAATGTTTTCTTTAAATTTATTAAGTAGAATGTAATCTGGTACATTCCCATCTTCCTTATTTATTGAGCTTTGTTTACTATGTCATAAGGGCAACGTTTTGAAGCACAAAAATACGATCTAACTCACTGGAGAAATAATAACTCGTCGGAGTAAATAGCCAACTATTACAATTGTAGGGTTCTGGGTATGACAGTAAACTGCATCCAGCAGCAAGGTATCTGATTGAGAGGTTGTGAGGAGCAAGAACCACCTATTAATTGCTGTTGTTCCCAGGCTTTCTCTGACCCGGAGTGGTAGCACCTGTTAGGGTCCCATCTATGGGCAAATAGTTAACACCCGAACTGGGGTTAAAACATTATGAAAGTATAAAAATAGACTTTTATCGAAATATATACATAAAAATAGACTTTTATCGAAATATATACATAAAAATAGACTTTTGTAGGAAAAAATATTGCAATAATACATTTTGGAAGGAAAACGTTATTACCAGTAATACAGTTTTAATATAAAACCAGAAAACATCTCCAGTTTTCAAAAATAAAAATAAATTTCATCAAAATCTGACTAAATCAACCTTCTCACTTTAACCGAACATTAAAAAAATACATTTAAAGCCCTATCTTTTTGGCATTAAATAAACCACAGAAGTTGATATACCGTTAAACAAATTTCAAACTCAAATATATTACTATTGTATGTACTGAAAAAAACTTAATCTGGCCTAGCACAAAGCCATAAATATTAGGCACACAATTAGAGATAGACACAACAGAATTAATGGTTTTCAAGATTAACTTGTTAACCGTTGTCCAGCAGAAAATACCAAATATTTTTTAATTATTATTTATGTTATTATCTTCAGATTTCTTTTCCTTAGAATCATTTACTGAGAGATTGAAGATAAAACAATATTAGAAAATTACATAAAATAAAAAACACCAAGAAATTTAAGGATAAGGGGTCACAAGATATCATTAATAATGAAAAATGTAACTGTAGAGATAAGAGTAAATGTTCAATTTATGGAGTTTGTAAAACCAAATAAGTTATTTTACAAAGAAAAGTACAAGATATAAATGAATAGAGCAAGTATGTGTGCGGTGTATCGAAGGCATTTAAAGAAAAACGATGCTATAATTATAAATCCTCATTCAAGATAGAAAACATCAGGAACTGTACCAAGCTAGTCAACCATGTATGAAAAAAAAAATTTAACTCCTAATATAATTTAAAGTATTTTAAGAAACACCAAACCTCACAACAATGGTGATATCTTCAGATTGTACCAAGAAAAAAGTTGCCTATGGTATCATTTCCAGGGCGATAAAGATTACTGACTGAATGAAAGATGTGAAATAAGTTCCAGATATATACACATTAGAAAGTACGTTTTGGGTTCATCAAACCCAGATAAAATTATGCACAATATTATTTCGCTAGTTTAGACTCAATCCTCTCTTACTTTCAACTTCTTGTTTTGCGTTCAATATAAAGTTTTAGGAAATCAATTAGTCTTTTAACCTCTTACGATAGGTTAATACTATGGTAGCATAGCGTACTCGCTGATCTTTATGTTGAAAACCAAAGTTCTGCGTAATAATCTTTTTCTTTTATTTTTTCTTTAAATGTGTACCGAGCACTTTTTAATACAACTGTTTACTAACCAAATTTGATTCTGGTTAATTGGCCTTACACTCTCGGCGGACCTCAAATGGAATGACTATATTGAATCCATTGCCAAATCTGCTGCTATGAAAGTCGGCTCCCTGTGCAGGGCCTGGAAATTTTTCCCACCTGAATCTATTCTGCACATATACAAATCTACCATCCGCCCGTGTATTGAATATTGCTGCCATATCTGGTCGGGTGCCCCTGCTGTTCTCCTTGGGCTTCTTAACAAAATACAAAGGAGGATCTGTAACGTGGTTGATACTAACTTGGCAGACCGGCTGCAGCCGCTCTCTCACCGGCGTGATGTGGCTTCCCTGTGCCTCTTCTACAAGTACTTTCATGGCTTCTGTTCCGATGAGCTTAGATCACTGGTGACGCCTAAGCACGAATTTACACGAGATACTAGATTAGCAACTAGGTCCCGCCCTTTTACAGTTAAACAAATGAGATGTAACCGTAAATTCTACTCCAACAGCTTCTTTTCTCGCGCTTCCCGCCTGTGGAACTCCCTTCCACAAGTCTGATTTCCCGACAGTTACAATCTCCAGGTGTTTAAATGTAGGATCAATAGACACCTCCTATCACACTAACTCCCAACTATTCTCAGAACACTCTCATCTACCCAACCCTCATTCTCGGTATCCTTACCCGCCTATCACCCACCCTCTGACATTTCCTATTTTTAATCAGCCTTTCTCCACTCTACGTAGCCCCCTGCGCAGTAGTGGCAGTGACATGCCTTGCTCGGGGTGAAACGCTTATAAAAAAAAAAATATATATATATATAGATAGATAGATATAGATATAGATAGATAGATAAATAGATAGATACATATAATTATTTAGTTTTTGGTCATATCGAAATTAGATCAGTACATAGTCGTATTAAAAGAGTTATTGTAAATCGCCTGAAGACACCAAAATGTAGAAACCTTGGTTGTGTAATAACTCGTTTACAAATGTTTAAAAGAAAAGTTGCATTAAAATATATCGTCGTCGTCTTGCGGCCATTGGTCGAGATAGAACTCACTACACTCCTCCAGTATTCCCAGTGCATTTGGAACACTGGCGCAGTTTGCAGCGAAATTCATAATTTTGTCAAATACCTGAATACCTGATGCATCGCCAGGGCTATCAAGGGTGTTTTTATTGTGACACCACACTAGATGGGTTGCCTCCAGGCCCCATCCTGTTGTTTAACCTATAACTTGAGGGAAGTGACGGATTAATACCTTTCCCAAGGATACCAGTGCAGAAGTGAATGCAGGGCACTCAACTGGCTCACCGATTTCTCTTTCCAAGACGATATTCACTGCACCACAACGCATATCCGTCATATATATATATATATATATATATATATATATATATATATATATATATATTAATCATATCACCCCAAGCAAGGTGATAACGCTACTGATGCGCAGGGGGCTAGTAAGAGTAAAAAGATTGGAAAAGAGAAAGCCGGAAACAACATCCTAACCAGGAAACAAGGGATGATCCTCTTCATCTGTTCAATAGACGTGGGTGGAGTGTGAACCGGGCGATAGTTTAGTCTATCTACTCCAATTGAAAAAAAAATAAATAAAAAGAAAAGTGAAGAAATATATATATATTCATTGATTGATTGATTGTCTAATTAACTAATTTTTGGGCATAATAAAATTATACCAGTACACATTCTTATTAAAAAGTGTTCAATAAAATCATATTGTAGAACTTTTGAATATTCTTCATGTGAAAACGAGTTATTTTACAACTTAGGTTTCTACCATGTGGTGTTTTCAGGCGATTTGCAATAACTGATTTGACCCTCTTTTGCTGTATCTTTTTTTTTTCACTGTTTTTTTAAGGAACGCTTACGTAATGGTTTGTTTTGTTGAAGGCCGACGTAACGGGGAAGTTTTGAAGGCGCAATTTTTAAATTTAGAAGAAATTATAACGCTTTCGTTCATGTTTGCATGTACCTAATATGTATTTAATATGTATTCTTTCGTTCAAGAATTCATTTTTGTTAAGGAATAATATAATCGTTATCGTTTCTTCCTGGCACAGTCTACATATTTTGACACCGTTGGTTATAAACGTGTCTTTGGCTGATCCCAAATATGTTTAAGACTAGGTGGTTCAATCACAGGTCTACATTTCAAATAGAAAACTTAAAGAAATTGTACAAAATTGGCTAACATGTAAAAATACGGAAAAAATGAAATCAAAATTAATAAAATATTTGTTGGTTGTTTTCAATGAAATATGCTTAAAGATAATGTTCCTTCCGATATATATATATATATATATATATATATATATATATATATATTATTGCTATTAAATATAAGAGACAATAAAATCAACATTAAATCCGGAAATAATATATTACATTGCATTTGACTACATGGTTTTGTTGTCATTTCGCCTATCACGCGGTGTGACGTCATAAAACCGCATCGCAAATTTAAGAACTACGTTTATTATTTTGGTAACTATTGCTGTTGCCAAGCTGAGTTTTATGTCAACACAAAATAAAATCGTCGGTGATGATGGATGTTATAATTTTTCAGTCTAAACAACCTCTCTGAAGATGGCTCATGTGAGCCGAAAGATTAGAAGAAAATCAATAAATAATTATTGAAATGTTGGATAATTTTTGTCTTTATTTTCGACTGAAATTAAAGCAAAAATACGACGTTTAGAACGGCTTATGATTAAACATAATAGACATTCATTGTCTCTTATATTTAACAGCATATGTTTAGAAAAAGAAAATATATATATAATGTGTGTGTGTGTGCATACAGACATATTCCATTTCCAGTAATTCCTGCAGATATTAAGTGTTTCTTGTACAGTATCTATATTTTCTTTATTGAATCTATAATGCGATCCCGAATAGATGAGCAGTTCCATGCAGTTTTCTTTTATTTCATGCTCAACCGAGGGCTATCATATCTTTTTTTTAATGTTTCTGATTGTACCTTATTTGATTGTAGCAAGATTATGCTTATTCTTTTCCTTCTACATTCCATATCCATTCAGGACATTTTTGATCTTGTCTCCCCATAGTTTCCTGTCATTTGTAGCTTTTTGTGAATTTTGCCCTTTTTGCTCCTAAATCATCATTTGCCAGCCACATACAAAAGTTCGTCAAGTAAATTATAGTCTGCTTTTTTATGTCCCTCTTGCCATCAATATTGTTGATCTAATATTTAATTTGAAATCTCATATTTTTAATAGCCAGATCCTTATATTTATTCGTATTCACTGTTATTATAGTTTCTTTAGATTTCTGTTTTATGAACATTTCCTTCTGGATCACAACCGGATATCTAACGCCAGAAATGGTTTCATGATATTTTAAACTGGGCATTTAAAAAAAAATAACTTTCAAATTTCTTTAAGCCATGGGCTGCCAGAAATCTCTACAATGACTCTATTGGAACTTTTTCCAATCAATCTGAGGGCTCCAACTACAACTGGAATTATTGATATACTTATTGATGTAGATAAATGACAAATCCCCGATCTTATATATATATATATATATATATATATATATATATATATAAGTGCGAGAACCCGTGAACATGTTGTTTAACTTGTTTAATATTTTAAGTGTCCATAATAGTATTAATGTCGCTACACGTGTTTTGAATCCATAGTTGGCTCTCTTTGGGTGAAAAAACTTGTGACCTTACATATCGAGATCTGTTTCTCTTTCT
The DNA here is from genome assembly GCA_037127315.1 of Ascarosepion bandense. Lineage (NCBI taxonomy): Eukaryota > Metazoa > Mollusca > Cephalopoda > Sepiida > Sepiidae > Ascarosepion > Ascarosepion bandense. Next base: position 2,118,205 of record JBBBDQ010001317.1, read on the forward strand.
GACGGCCTAAAATACCGTGTATATTATGGGAATCTAAATACACAGAGGAAGAGAATTCTTGAAAAAATAACATGGATAAAAACACTACCAAATCAAGAGGAATCTGAAAATAAGAAAACAAGAAACACAAAAAAGTCTTTATTAAGAAACGAAACCTTTGACAAAACACATACCCAGGAAACCAATATCATCAAGAAAATTGAGGTAAACATTGCAGAGCATACTACCACATACAAATGCATTCACACATCAGCTTCACTCACCAAATCATACCGAACTACTCACTAATGGACCCACAAAACAAACAACTATTTCATAATAATACACATCTAATAATCAAATACACTCATTTCTACACATCCACTAATCAAATACACTCACTAAGACGTACAGGCCATCCATTAACGAGCCCACGTAACGCGTAACTATTTAATAACACAAACAGACACAACTACAAAACAACATGAAACAAAATAACACAAAATGAACGACACTACTACTACAAATCTCAGAATTGAAACATGCTCACTCACCAAATATCACGCAGATATGCCAACATCACATTTTCCAACCCAAACCACTACCACCCAGATATTTCAAAACATAGTGGTACCTCATCAGCTAGAAAACATTTTGAGAACATCTAAACCTTAAATTAATTTAAAAAATACAAAATCTATTATTAATAATCTTTTCTAATATCCTTTAAAAGAAGAGGAAATAAACCTTCAAAAGTTAGGTCTAACCCCAAAAATTAACATTACAAATTAAAAAAAGACCTTAAAGAATTCGAACAGAATTTTAGACTTATAGAAGCATTACACAACAACAATACTATCCATAGCTCATTAGGAAAAAACTAATCGAATTATTTTCCAAATAATAATAAAAATTAAAATTAAATGAAATCTGGGACACAGTCTTGCAAAATAATCATAATCCTCATAATAATCTCACACATAAACAAACACTAGCATTAGAAAACATCCGTGAGAACAATGACATAATTATAAAGGCAGCAGACAAGGGCAGTGCTCTAGTCATTATGGATAAAACTTACTACAAACAAATATTCAAGATATGCTAGGAGACAAAAATAGCTACAGATTAACCAAAATATAAATGAAAGCATTTCATCAAAAATAAAAAAACTATGTCTTACACACAGCAGAATACTAACGAAAAAAATTATTTTCTGACAGACATATTTTAAATAACAGTCATTTTTACGGACTCCTAAAGATACATACATCAAACATACTTAAAGCAGCTATCCAGGAACAAAAATCTAAATATATTCACACCCTAAATTCTAGTGATCTTAAATTCAAATCCATTGTAGCAGTGCCAGCCTGCCCAACAAGCACAGAGATCAACCTCATAGATGAAATATTACAACCATACCTCCCCAAAAAATAAATAGCTATATCAGAGACAATATACAATTCCTAAACTTCATACCACAAAAAGTAGACCCAGGTACACTCATAGTGACACTTGATGTGAACTGCCTGCATATGTAAACACGCCATTACATTTTGGTTTGAAAAACACCCAAAAAAACTTCCCACACGCTTCACAACAAAAGTTATTATAAACAGTATAGAACTTATTTTAGACAACAATTAATTCCAATTTTAACAATTAAAATTATATCCAAACAACAGGTACTGCGATGGGGACAAAAGTACCACCGACATATGCAACACTCACGCTAGCATATCTAGAAGAAAACCTATACAACCAAATAGAATACAAATATAGGGAAGACATAAAAACAGAATTTACCAAATGATGGGAAAGACATCTAGTTGATTGTTTTATCTTTTGGAGATGAACATAGGGAGACATAAATAAACTACACAATCTACACCAAAACTTACGCCTAAAAATTAATTTCACTCCAGAATATAGCTATAATGAATTGCTATTTCTAGGCATACTCATGAAAAACAAAAACAATTATATCCTCAAATACATTTACCATAAGCCCACAGTAACGCAACAGTACCTCCATTTGAAGACCCACCCCTGTAAAAGTCGTCCAAAATTCATCCCCTACTCCCTAGCACGACGAATTTGTACAATAGTAGTAAACGAAACCCTTCATAAATACGCCTAGACGAAGAACAATAAACACTACAAATAAGAAGATACCCAACTCGACTAATAAACAAGGGTTTCAAACTGGCAGAAAAAATAACATTAGAATCTCTCCGGAATAAAAAGAAAATTTAAAAATAAATAAAATAAAACATAAAAAACAAGAAAACATTCTCGCATTCGTCTCTACACACAACAAAAGCAACTGAGAATTATTTACAAAGATCAAAACACAGAATTACTCAAAAAAAGATGATAAAATAAAATAAATCTTAAAAACAACTAAAATAATTAAAAGCAAACGCCATATCATAAATTTAAAAAACATGCTAAACTCATCAACATTCGAGCAACACACAACACAATGGGTCACAAAATGTAACAAAAAAATATGGTGTCTGCAACATAATAATAGAAGGAAACCCAACTAAGTTCGAAAACACATCTACATTCGAAATTAAAACAAACCTGAGCTGCAACTCTAAAAACGTATGCTCTAAAATGTGATCAATGCGCAAAAAAATATGTGGGGTGACGCAAGGCCTGAATAAAAGAGTAGCCCTGCACAGAAGTAACATTTAACTAGCCAATAACAGGAAATTGTATGTTTTTCAACACTTGCGCGAATGTAGTGGAGATAAATTCAGAGTAATGCATATCTACCAAAATGCAGACTATGACACGCTCATGATGTAGGAAGAAATATTTATAAAAAAAATTCAAGCCTTTCCCCGACAAAACAACATGAAAAACCTAAGACGCACACAAAGACACACTAAATTCAGTCACGCTAAAAGCAAGATATTCGCGAGCTGTTGTTAAAAATAGTACTTCTGTATTTTAAAGAAAACAAAAATCAATTTCTCTTTTTCAATCTTTTCACTTTTCTTTTTCCTTTTTCATTTGTTTTCTCAATTGGAGTAGATAGACTAAAGTATCGCCCGGTTAACACTCCACCCACGTCTATTGTACAGGTGTAGAGGCTCATCCCTTGTTCCCTATTCAGGATGTGGTTTCCAGCTTTCTCTTTTCCAATCTTTTCACTCTTACGTAGCCCCCTGCATATCAGTGGCGTTACCGCCTTGCTCGGGGTGATATGATTAAAAAAAATAGCAGTAAATCTACACTTTAAATATTGCGTTCACGGCTTCTTGCACAATTTCTCTCATTGGAACAAGCAATATTTCTGTTTTCAATATATATATATATAGTACTCTCCTGAGCATTTCTACAGTCAGTCAGTTAAGTGCCATACGTGATACACGCTTTGGGCGATCATGTCTCGAAAGAGACATGACTGACCGGGCAGAAGATTATCCCGCAGTAGGTTGCCATTGCTTTCTGCGGTAGACTGGTTGCCAGCCAAGGCTATAGAACCCAATCTGTTCTATTATTTAACCCATAACTGGAGGGAACAGACGGATTAATACCTTTCCCAAGGGTATTTGTGCGTAAGTGAGTGCAAGGAATTCAACTGGAATTCGAAATCGGCATCCCGCTTGGTCGGTCCGAGTCGATATCCACTGCACCACAACGCATTTCTACAGTACATTTCAAAAACTTCTTTTAAAGAGAAGATACCAAAGATCTTGCTATGCTTACTTGCACATTTTCTTCTACCTAACACTACAACCAATATAGATATAAAAGTAGTTTTATGCTATTCCAATTTTAAGATACTTATATTTTCATATTCCTTGAAATTATATTTTTATCAGGTACCACTTTCTGATTTATCGGAATGCAAACTTTCATTTTTATACTTAAAACGGTCCATTAGCTTTTATGTCTTTCAGCATGAATGGTAAAGGACGAAAAATTATATAAGTTACTGGCCTTCCGTGATTTATACACAATAATGATCATAACATATTGAAATTGAAGCCTAACGAATATACTGCTAAATCTTATGTGGATCTTCGGGGTCAAAAATGGGCAAGACACTGAGTGGTTCATCGTTTTCTGAGGTTATTTTACATACTGGGTTGACACCGTTCTTAATTATAGTTGCCTGATACGTTTGGTTCAAAAGTGTTGGCTCTGTACAGTCAGTTAAGTGCCATACGTGATACACGCTTGGGCGATCATGTCTCGAAAGAGACATGACTGACCGGGCAGAACATTATCCCGCAGTAGGTTGCCATTGCTTTCTGCGGTAGACTGGTTGCCGACCAAGGCTATAGAACCCAATCTGTCCTGCTATTTAACCCATAACTGGAAGGAAGAGACGGATTAATACCTTTCCCAAGGGTATTTGCGCGTAAGTGAATACAATGGATTCAATTGGAATTCGGACTCGGCTCCCCGGTTTCTCGTTCCGAGCCGATATCCACTGTACCACAACGCACATCTCTGGCCCTGTACAGCCTTTCTAAATGCTTGGGCTATTATTACCAATATTTCTATTATTGTTATATATGGTTATTTATATTATTGTGTTTGCGAAGCAACTTCACTGCTAGTTTTTAAAATGTGGAATGCAAATCCAAAAATAGATGGCGCACTTGAGAAGCAAGGTACAACAATGACTAGATTTGCAATGCCCAAATGATACAATGTAAGGCAGTTACATATTCTCTTCGCGATAGGGCAAAATCATATTTGTCGTAGTAGTGTAATGCTTCTAGTTCGTATTTATAACAGTTGTTAGCTAATCCACAACATTTTAGTGATTTTACATTACATCGTAGATGTTACGTAATCTAATATAACTTACTATATTAAGTAAACTTTATTATATTTACTTGAATTTTCGTACTCGAGCTGAAATTTCGAGTACAGTATGAAGAAGATGGGAAGAATTTAACACACACAGGCATATTAAAGGTAAAATATATAGGTCGGGTAGATGGTTTGGTTGAGTGAATGGATCGCTAATCAAAATAAAAGTGCTTAACGAAATAAAACAGAAAAAGTAAGGAAGAACCACGATCGGCTACCGCCTTAATGTACATGGTTATATAAGAAAAACGCATTTGAGTGGTTAGCAAATATTAGCAAGTATTAAAACCTTGTAGCCGTTATCCACAACGTTGTAGAGGATTTCAGCCACGTTGCTGTCGAGTTAATTTCAAATTTTCTGACATTTCCATTTACAAGAAGTAGAAATTTTGGAAACTGTTTATGGACTGATTTTTATAATCAAATAGCTGAAATAGCATTGGATATTGTTGTCATATCTGGTCGGGCGCTCCTGCTATTCATCCCGAGGTTCTGGATAAAATTCAAGGAAAATCTGCAACATAATTGATCCTGACTTAGCAACTCGACTTCAGTCACTTTCTTACTAATATATATATATATGGCTTCCGTCTAACTTTCCTGAAAATGTTTTCACGACTTTCGCTCTGATGAGCTTCTTTGTCTAATGCCCCGACTGCAGGTATTTACTCGTGCTACTTGACTGGCATCAAGGTACCAACCTTTTATCGTCAAAACAGACATACGTAACCGCCACTTTTACTCTAAGAGTTTATTTTCTCGCACTTCCCGTCTGTGGAACTCCATTCCGTATAATTGCTTCCCTAATAGCTATAATCTCTAAAAAGTTTAAATGCAACGTCAGTTGCCATCTTCTATTACCTTAAATCCCACCCATCTCATTTCTTTCTTGGAATCCACTGTACTTTCAATATAATTCCCTGCGTACCAGTAGCAATCCTGACTTCATTAGAGTGAAATGATTATAAAATAAAATAAAATTGCTACGATATATTTTCGAGTTTTGTAGAAAGGCTATGGCCGTTATACAACTTTTCACTCATTTTTACTTGAGCTGTGTGGTTTACTGAAACGATATCTTTTCATTGTTAGAATATATTTTATTTTATTGATCTGGTCACCTTACTTTGAATTTGTCATGGGTTGAAATTTCAATGATTCAAAGAATCTTATTCATTTTTTTTTCTCGGATTGTACCCGAATTTTTCGATTTAGTTCCTTTTTTACGTTCGTCTTCTTGATATTATTATTAATTCCATGTTCACATCAAATTATTAGGGTCACTTGGTAAAGACTAAATTAGGAAAATTTTCCTCAGATATCAAACAGTTTTCTAGTTGTAACCCTTTCACGAATTTCTAGCACTCTACTCTCGATTTAAATGTCTTTAGTACAAATTCGACCCCTTATTTTAATAGGATTCAAACTTCCATACCACAAACACTTTGATTACATAAGCAAGGAAGTTATTGATCACCTAATGAGTGACAACCTACTCAGTGACAAACAGTATGGGATTCGCTCCGTTAGTTCAACCGTTGGTGCTCTGTTATAAGACAAAATATCATTGAATCTTTCAATGGTAACTTAATCACGGGAGCTATTACGTTATATATCTCAACGGATTTGACAAGGTGTGTCGTATGGGATTACTACACGAACTCTACATCTATGAAATCTTTGGAAAAGTATTCATAAATTCCTAGGTTGGATCGATGAAATTCGTTAGAGTCACTACACTAAAGCTATGAGATCAATTCAAGCATCCTCTTTTTCTTTCCGATCATTGCTACTATTTACCATCTTTATTAACAATCTATCATTGGTTATAGATCAGTCAGTCAGTTAAGTGCCATACGTGATACACGCTTGGGCGATCGTGTCTCGAAGGTGACACGACTGACTGGGCAAAAGATTATCCCGCAGTAGTTTGCCATTACATTCTGCGGTAGACTAGTTGCTAGCTAAGGCTATAGAACCTAATCTGTTCTGTTGTTTAACCCATAACTGGAGGGAAGAGCCAGAATAATAACTTTCCCAAGGGTATTTTTGCGTAAGTGAATGCAAGCACTCGACACCCAGATTTCTCGTTCCGAGCCAATATCCACTGCACCACATCCCAGATACTCATCCACAAAAAACATGTTGAGCGGAGTCTGGAAGCTGATCTCTCATCTGATATTGCTCTAACAGCTCAGTGGTGTAGAAAAATGGCTTTTAATTTTCGGTACCACTAAAACCAAGCTTGTATAGTTTGATCATCATCAAACAAACACTGGAAAGATAAAGGTTCCATTATCAGTAAAGCCTCTTGCTTAGAATGTTTTTTACACTAAAGATGCCTGAAAATGTGCCGGCTTATTGCACCGTTCCAGAAATTCTCTGAATCTTTCTATTATTCATTATCTGTCAAAAAATTACATCAGACCTAAAATATAGTATTTGAAGCCATATTTCTGCTGCGACTTCCTAACCATCATTTTCTCAACTCGACAGTGTACGAAACATTTTTAAGCTGCCTTTTGATTGATAAAATTTTCCGCGATGAAGACTCTTTGCTACATAGGCAATGTCGCAATTTTTATACTATTCACATAGCAAATTTTCATACTTTAGTGCCGCCAAATAATATTGTCCTTCATTGAAATGAATTATGTCCATTCCCTATGTATTTTATTCATAAGAAAGAACGTTCAACTCCAAATGATTCTTTCTAAAATCGGCAACCCTACAAGCACTGGGAGGATACTTAACCTCTTCATATTTAAAGTCAAGGGTTATCGATGCTACATATTCTCATAAGCTGCACTTTTATGCTCACACAGCGCGCCTCATTCGATAGCCGTCTCACTCGTGTGGATCTTAAACCTCATATTGGATGGATATTAATTAAAATGCGATATGCGTTGTGGTGTAATTGATATCGGTTTGGAATGAGAACAGAATTCAAATTACAGTCGAACTCGTTTCATTTACTTACGCACAAATATCCTTGGGAAAGGGATTAATCCATCTCTTCTCCCTCCAGCTATTGGTTGAATAGCAGGACAGATTGGGTTTTATAGCGTTGGCCGGCAACCGATCTACTGCAGAAATTAATCGCAACCTAATCCGAGAAAATCTTCAGCCTAGTCAGTCTTGTCTCGACTGGTTAATTAAACATTAAAAATAGCAGCATTCTCGCTTTCTGAGCAAGGTCCTGATGTTTTATCGACTCATTATGTTGCTCGATGGAAAAAGACAAATACCAGATCTGGTAGATTTTTTATTTACTACTATCAAATCCTGTCTTGTTACATGAATGAAAAGTTCGGCCCAAATTTCAAAATTTCCGAATTTTTTTATTTTATTTTCTTGATTATATATTAATAAAATTTACATATGTTTACGTGTATTAGTTTGTGTTTGTTATTAGCCAAATTTATACACATATATTTTTTCTTCTTTTTATATAATCATTTCACCCCCGGCAAGGCAGTTTTACCGCCATTGGTGCGCTGGGGTTACATAGGAGGAAAATGATGAAAAAGACGTACAAGTTATAGGGGGTGTCAGAAAGCGGGTAATAGAAGGTTGAGAATATTTATGTGATGGAAGTGGAGTGGATGGAGAAAAGAGCATGAGAGAAAGTATGCGAGACACTGAGAGAGGAAATGACTATTGACCTTAGATTCAAATTATTGGAGATTATAGCTGTCGGGGAAGCAAGTATACAGAAGGGAATTCCACGAGCAGAACTTGGGAGAAAAGAAGCTGTAGGAGTAGAAGTTGTGGTTACATTTTATTGATTTCACTGTAAAAGGTGGGACATAATTGCTAGTCTAATAGCTCGGGGAAATACATACATAGGGGGCACCAGGGAGCTGAGTTCATTGGAGCAGAAGCTGTGGAAGTATTTGTACAAGAAGGAAGTTAAATTACGCCGGTGAAAGAGTGACTGCAGCTGGGCTGTCCAGTCGGGATCCATCACATTACAGTTTATCCGTTGGATTTCGTCAAGAACACCGAAACGAATAGCAAGGACAACCAACCACCATATATATGTTGAACTCTGCACCTCTTGGCACAAAGCCTGATACATAGAACCTCTAGTGAGGGAAGAAACTAGCATGCTATCACTTTACTGCAATTACTCTATCTTCATGCTAACTGATGCGTAGATTGGCTAATAGTATGTTAATGTGACATCCTGTAACATTGTCTTTAGTGGGGGCAACACGCAATTTAATCCACAGCCCGGAAAATCTAAAACATTTTTAAAATCAATTCTGGGCTACATTAAGACTACATCAAAGGAATATTAAATGAGGATCAAATATCAATGGATTTATCAAAATAAAAAAAAAACGAGTTGCAATTTTTGTTCAAAGCCAATGGCCTTCTGGTGTTTGGTTCAATGTCTGTAATGTACTGTGCATTAAAATAATCATTTTCTTATCAGCGGAAGTTATAAACAAAATTATGTTTTTTCAAGTTAGGATTTTTAAGGCTATTTTGAACAATGCTGGAAAAAAACAAATCCAAAGCTGATGCAAGACACTAATTTACTGAAAATCGATTAAATAGGACATTTTTTAATAAATGCAATTTAGAAATACCTAAAATTCAAAACCTCTTCCATATTTAACCGTACATTAGCACAGTCGAAAAAAAAAAGATGATTTCTCTTTAAAAATAACGTCCCCTATAATAGCCTCACTGTTAGCACGTCTATTACGAAAAGAAGACAATTCGTTCGCATAGTCGATTTTAACTTGGTTTCGTACATTTATTACATTTATCACTTATTACTTATTATTATTTATTACTTATTACTTTTTACATTTATTACATTTATCACTTATTAGTTATTATTATTATTACTTATTACTTATTATTACTTATTACTTATTATTACATTTATTACATTTATCACTTATTACTTATTATTAATTATTACTTATTACATTTATTACATTTATCACTTATTACTTATTATTACTTATTACTTATTACTTATTACATTTATTACATTTATTACATTTATCACTTATTACTTATTATTACTTATTACTTATTACATTTATTACTTATTAATTATTATTACATATTACTTATTACTTATTACATTTATTACATTTATCACTTATTACTTATTATTACTTATTACTTATTACTTATTACATTTATTACATTTATCACTTATTAGTTATTATTATTATTACTTATTACATTTATCACTTATTACTTATTATTACTTATTACTTATTACATTTATTACATTTATTACATTTATCACTTATTACTTATTATTACTTATTACTTATTACATTTATTACTTATTAATTATTATTACATATTACTTATTACTTATTACATTTATTACATTTATCACTTATTACTTATTATTACTTATTACTTATTACTTATTACATTTATTACATTTATCACAAAAATTAATGCACATTGAATTTTTTCATGTTAACTATGAACTATACTTTAATCGCATAAGCAAATGGAGTCGAACAAAAAGTAATGCTTGATGTTGTTTAATTTAAAGTGTATTACAATTTACCGATAAACTATAAAATATTTAGAAGGCGCGTTGAAAATTGTGAAGACGCTTTTCATTTTATTAACTATAATAATTTTTAAAAGTAACTGCCCATCTGAACACATTTAGAGTGTTATGGATCTTCGTCGCCAATTTGTTGGGGAGCTGTGGCGAAACTTCGCCGCAAAGTTGTAGTGATCGGTTTGTGCCGAAAGTAAGACACGGAAGAAGATGGTAGGTTGAAAACAGTGTATATCAAGAAACAAGATATCCAAAAGAAGTGTTAATAAGTAATATAGAAATATGTAATTCCGAAGGTATTATTACGCTACTTGACTAGTAGCTGTCGTTAACTGTTCTTGTTAACTGCTGTACTTGACTGCTCGTAACTGCTCCTCTTTAACTGCTCCTCAGAGGAAGAGTCCATTCCTCGAAGAAGGGCACCATAACAGAGATAAAGATCTGTCAGATTATTTCTATTTTTAAATGATAAAAATGTAGAAAGCCTCACACGAGGCTGTTCTTTATTCATCTATTTATTGCATTTTTACAGTAAATAGATTAATTATTAGAATTCAAGGTCAAGCTTTGGCAGGATAGGTGATGATGTGAATGAAATATAACTGAAAATGTCGATGGTCTCTTTACAATAATCTCTAATAAAAATATGTGAAAGGTTTCAGTTGATAGATATTATTGCTTGCAGGTTAGTGTAGTCTATTAGATATAAATGATCTGTACTAATACTGATGAACTAATTTATTTAAATACTTTTTTCATATTAAATGATGTGCAAATGCGAATAGTATTTTTATGTGATATCCTGAAGCATTCTGTTGGGTGGGTGTAACACACAAATTAATCCACATCCCTGGAAATGTAGCAGTTTTCTTCATTTATTTTTGTGGGCGAGGCTTACACAAAAACCTCTGGTGCTAAAAACAACGAATAGCGTTCATAGGACAACATTTGTCCGTTTCTGCGGATAAAAAGGTAACTTTCAATATAGCTTAGAAAGCAACCTGAAATCTTCGTTGCTGGTTGCTTAGCATTCGTTCAAATTTGGAATACTATGATCAAGAAAGAGGGGTCAATCTAAGAGCAATATATGAAATTCTAATTAATTAGTTTTCATTTTTCAATTACATCTTTTGTAATTAAAGTGCAGGCATTATTTTTTTACATGAACTCGTATGTCAATTTTCCATGAAGATCATAGTAGTCAATTTTAAATTTAAGGTTTTGTGTATACACATTCTTAAATATGGGATTTATTTATATATAGATTTTATGTAAATAAATTAATTTTATTTTAGTTAATACAAGTTTAAAGAAAAATGTACATTTATTTATATTTATCATTAAATAAAGATAGTTAAACGGAACAAAAAGAGAAGACTATTAACTGTAAGAGATGGTTATGAGAAAAAGGGACATTCTATGGGAAGAATTACGTAGTGGGGACATAAGAGGCTCAAGGTACTGGCAAACTGGGTAGTTACCCAGAGCGCCATCAAGACAGAGAGCACTTTCATGTCGACATGTCATATGTTTAGGATCTTCCAAAACTAAAGCTTATAAACATACTTTCGGTCAGAGTCTAGACAGATTAAACACTTTTGTAATTTTGTCAATAGAAAATTATCCTTAAAAGAAGATAGCTGTAGCATTTCACATGAAAATATTTGCAAATATTAAGTTGTATATTATAACTAGCAGTATAGCCCGCATTGCTCGGGTGTAATGAAAGCTTTAAAACTAATCCATGGTCCTGGAGCTCAAACACTTTGGACGTTGACACGAACGACTAAAAAGCAACAGTTATTTCCAGTTAAAGCGAAACCGTAGACTGAAAGAAAAATGAATGAATGTAAGTCAAATTTTGATTTCCTGCTATCGATATCAAATAAGTTGTTTTCGTCGTAAACTCAATTTTGAAGGTTAAATAAGTCCTCTGAGTAAATGCTATCATGGCTGAGACTAAGAACTACAATTATATCTACCCGAAGCAAAATCTAAAATAAAAGGGCTGAAAAAAAATACAGATATAGAGGCAGATAAACAGACACGCACACAAACATCTTTCCTTTTATGTATATATATATTATCGATTTTCTGCACTATTGTAAAAACTGCAACCTTGAAACTTCTGAATATCATTTCTTGTGTCTTTGTCTATGAGTGTATAAATTTGATTAAAATCGGATCACTCATTCTATAACCCGATTTTTTCGATTATCGATTATCGATATTTATCGAGGGTACGTCGACACAAAATCTAGCTAAGAACACTCGCAGACGCTTATAGTACAACTGTGTAAATTTTCAAGAAAATCGGTTCAGCCGTTTCGGAGTCTATAGGTAACGGATACACACACACACATACACACACATAGACAAAGTTCCATTTATAAATACGTTTATATAATCTCGTTATTCTACATTTTCAGTTTCTCTCCCTCTGAATTTTTTTAAAATTTATAATTGTAAGGGCGACGAAGTTCGGCTTTCCCGGTTTGTCAGCAACTCTAAGGTAGTCACTGATTGAGAACATCAAAATAAAGCAGGTGCATAAACATCACTGTCTGTTTTTTTAGTAACAATTGATTAAAGTGTGTTTGCAGAAATCTGAATATGGAGTAGTTGCAAACAACTACTTTCAGAATCTAAACAAAGTGTTAAGAAATTGGAACCTGTCGTTACAGTAACAACGGAAATAGTTCTAAACTGCCATATGACATTGAATACCGGACATCAATTAAGTGCTATACATGATACACGCTTTAGGCGATCATGTCTCGAAAGAAATATGACTGACTGAGCAGAAGATTATCCCGCAGTTAGTTGCCATTGCTTTCTGTGGTATACTGGTTGCCAATATAGAATCCAATCTGTCTTATTATTTTATCCATAACTCGAGGGAAGAGAAAGATTAATACCTTTCCCAAGGGTATTTGTGCGTAAGTGAATGCAAGGGAATTCAACTGGAATTTGAACTCGGCATCCCGATCTCTTGTTCAGAGTCAATATCCACTGCACTACAACGAACATATCCGAACATACGTAACAAAAACGATAAAAGCGAAAGAGATCTGGTTCTATCGACTAAGGCCAAAAAACTGAACATGTAAATAACGCAAAAGGTTTAAGAAACATGGGAACTCCAAAGAAACTGATATACAAAATCCGAAAAAGACATGTTTAATGTTTTTAAGACACATAATAAAGAAATATATTTTGAAGAATTTACCACTTCCAAGACATTAAAGGCAAAACGGGCAGAAAGAAACATCAAATATTCTAGCTATCAAATTTGTGCGAATGGATGGAAGAGCAGGGACCAAGTAGACGCTGTGGAGGGCCATGACCTACGTTCTTAAAGTACGTAGCACAAAAAATATTCATTTCTGACTTGGAAGCGCAAATGTTTCTAATGAAACAATACAGACTTGTGTGACATTACCAGCGACAGTTCGTTCTGGGTATGACGATAAATTACATCCAGCAGCAAAGTCTCTGAACCTGAAATTAAAGGCTTCAAGGAGCGTGGAATATCCGCCCTAACCCGGTATAGTAGCACCTGTTAGTGTCCCAAGTATGGGCAAATAATTGATCCCAAACGAAAATCAACAGTATATTTTATAGAAAAATTACAAAAATTACATTTGATGATCTAAAGAATATACATTTATTTTGAAAGTATAAAATTATATACAATATATCTGGAGTTGAAAGCATAAAATTACGGACAAATATTTAGATTTTGGCATTAAATAACCCCTAGAGGTGTTGACATGCCGCAAACAAAATTAATCAACCAACCAATATTTGTTCAAGTAATATTAAAGAAAGGATTTGATATATTTTTATTATCATTTTTAATGTTTAATTCATTAGGGGTGTTGTTGGAAATACGTCACATTCATCATTACTGAAAATTATCGGATAATATTTTATATTGGAACTGTATTAACAAAATGAATAACTTTTAAATTATATATTTTTGATTCTTAATTATTTTACTTTTAGAAAATCAAAGGTTTCTGATCTAAATTCATCTATGCAAGAGAAAAAGAACTATACGATCGAATGAATCTTTCACTGTAGAAAAGTCCAAGGTCTGTAATAAAAGCAATAATATTAAAGACGCTAGTTCGGAAAACTCGTGATTTCATAGAAGCATCTAATTAATAAAGGGGATCCGTGATGAGCATACTAGTTTTGAAATAATGTCTCTTTTCAAAATTTCCTTCAAATTCGAAAGACACGTTGGTAGGAACACTGTGATAGAGAATAAAATGAGGGTATTAAAGTGAATAGTTAATTTAATATATTTTTCTATCAAAAGTTAACTTAATCAGAATATTCCAAAACGTCCCAACCATCCATACATTCATCTGTCGACCAGTTTCTCAACGCCTGAAATTATTTTCACTCTTATTTTAATTCGCTTTTACTGTGATTTAACATTGTTTCTAAAATCTTCGGAAACAAATTCCTCAAATAGAGATTTTTCATGCTTGAATTTAAAGTAATTATTTCCAAATGTCAAGGTTTGCAGCCACATAGCACTAAATGTGATCACTACTCAAATGGAGGACTGCTTAGGTGCTGTGCGCTTGTGGAGTAATGAATAATGGCTCAGAATTGTGAATCAGAGATCCGAGTTCCAATTCCAGTGAATACGCTTAGGAAAGGAATGAATCTACATGTTTTCCCCATCTATAAGTTAATTAGACTAAAACTGTTATTATCTTAAAAAAAAGAAATTGCATACAAATTAGATTTCGGCATTAAATAACCAAACAGAGGTTGGTATGCCTCTAAACATAAACCAAATGTCAACGTTTTCAACATCAAGTGGTTTCTTGACCGACACTGATTAAATTTATTTAAATGACCAAGCATATACTTACGTACGTATTCACTTGTTATAAAACTAATTCATAAAATATGAGAAACATATATTAGAGTATCAATATATATATATATATATATGTGTGTGTGTACTGATACTCTAATATATGTTACTCATATTTCATAATGGATAATAATAACCCAGTCGAGGCTCCGCCAAGGATAGAAACTCGTCTGGGGAAAATTAGACAGCAATTTTTGTCCTGGCTATATGGCCCGGATTGCCCACATTAAAAAGGCTTTGTGCCAAATTTTATCTTAAGTGGGAAGGCAATTAATATTAGTTGACGATAGCTAGTGCTGTCTAGCGCATTGCTTTCGGGCGGGGAATAATAACCCAGTCGAGGTTAGAGTCTCGTCTGGGGAAAATTAGATAGAAATTTTTGCCCTCGCTATATCGCCCGGATTGCAAACATGAAAAGGCCTTGTGCCACATTTTATCTTAAGTCGGTAGGCAAATAAATACTAGTTGATGAGAGTGAAGTACGGCAGTTAAGGATAGCATTTGATGTGAAGATAATTCTAGAGACTTCCGACAAATAGTGTGACTTCGATGTCTGCACGACATTGGCTCAATCAAGAACTGATGAGGCATAAAGATGGCTAGACACCTAGAAGGATTAAAATTAAGGGCAGATAAACTCTGTTTTAAGTCTCACCGCGTTCTAGCACAAGAAGATAGACCGAGTTTTATAGCTTTGTACATGCAGCTAGTAGAGTAATAACACAACATATCTTGTCGAAGTGATTCTTAGACAGAAGTTAACTACGAAGGCAAAGGTTTTCACCCGATAAAATTCACGTCCACATGTCTCTGACTCAGGCGATACTGCAAGTACGAGAACATTGACATTTTTTAATCTGGAGTGAGTTAGGCCTTGTCATATCTATTTACGCAATACATGCCCTGAATCTAAATGCAAATATGTGGAGGAAACTGTTAAGGTGTTAAGGAGCACTGACCCCCATGATCACAGCCGGGCATGGGTCAAGTGGTAACATTAAAGTGACTTCGGTTTTCACTAGTTGTCGCACATCTTCTCTTTTATGCTAGTCTCAGCCAAGACTAATAAATAACATTAGTACATTTTCTTAATTTGTCATCATCGTTATTAACATTGTTTATTTTCTATTCAGAACCTCATGGTTATTTTGATTGTTACACACACAGCGTTCTAGGATAAAACATATAGTAAATTTGTTGAAAGTCTTTAAATTTCGTTTTCTTCAGAACAACCCCAAAACATGAACAATTTTAAGTCGGTTGTTCAAGAGAAGTGAGATAAAATTTAGGAAAACATCTGCAAGAACATTGTCTGAAATTATTCCAAGCGTCTAACGTATGACACTTATCATATCACATGATGGACAGGACGTTAATATTAAATATTTGTTTATTGCTATGTCAAATACTTTTGTGTAAACTTTAATGTTGTGTAAAAACAAAAAGGGAGTGATTTTGAAATGACTCATCTTTAGTTTGAAATAGCATTCTATGAGTTTCTAGATTCGACGAAAACATATTTACTCTCTCCCATACGTAAGATGGAGAGCGGGGAAATAAATCTTAATTTTATTTATATGACGTACACTCGTACTATTGTCCTTATCTTTTTTGTTGTTATCAAAATTATTTGACCTTTGTGCTCTCCGTGCTTGTCGATTCGCGTAATCTCCAGGGAATTTTAAACAAACTCTTTATTTAATCTACTGGGATTGTTCTCGTTTACCTGACCATGTCTAGGAATTTCTTCTTGTGTTCCTATTTAATACTGCTGATTCATTGCTCACATCGTTTCCACTAATAACCTTAGATGAAACTAATACCCAAAGCGGAATCAACATCTGCTCTTAGTGAAGAATTGCTGCGTGACGTAACGACGATCTTAACCCAGGCAACAAAGTGCTAGATGGGGACAAAATGTTAGTAGATTTATAAACCATTCTCGAAAACTTACGATACACGCCCAGACAAATAGGCTGGTACATCCTTTGTCAGCCTTGATATATGAAACTATGGGCAGAAAAATGTGTGCAAACGGTGGAATTGATACTTACAAAAGATATTCATAATTAAATCGCTAGTTTTGCATTTCTAAGTATTTTTGTATATGATTTATCTTTGAATAGATAAATATGAGTTTATATATATATATATATATATATATATATATATATATATATATATAAGGTAAATAAGTATGTAGTTAGTTATTGTGTAAGAACCAAAAGGAAAGTATAATTCAGTAGCCAGGGCGTGTACTGTGCGATAAATCATAATGGCTGCGTTATGCATTTGGATTCTAATTTCAATGAGGCAAAGTGATAAAGGGTGAAGACAATGGAAACAAGGGAGATAATTCATCACGTTAACACTTCTCGATTCTGTTCGTCTCCAACCCTATATCAATCTTCGGTAGAAGCAGCTAATAAATCAATTGATTTCCATCCGACTTTTCACTTCTTTGAGACAAAAGGAGTGAATTGCTTGCAAGAGGAATCAGGTTTCTCTACACTAATTAAAATGGATTGACCAATAATGTCAAAAGCTGAACCAGACTTCTTTCTCTTTCCTTCTTTCTTATCGTGCTTTTGATGGGTTTCAGTGTTGTTTTGAGCCATTGGCGTCCACGACTATTGATATTTACAGTAAACATATGTATATATACCAAACCAAAAATTTAAGCTGAATATACTAAGAACATAGAAATCTTTGTATAAGAAAATTTAGTGAATAAGAAATTAAGAATTAAAATCAACTTTATTCTTCACTTTTACAAAAGTTTACAATGACGTGTGAAATCCTGGGTTTTCCACAAATAGAAAAAGGATTGGCCATGTGCTTAAAGAAAAAGTCAAAACCAGATTTCGCAAGTAGATTTTAAATTGATTTTGACCAATAGGAGCGACTTGCAAGACTTGAGGACTTAGAGATCCAGTGTGAAATTAAAAAGGACAATAAAAGGCTCAGATCAGTGTCAGTAAAGTCAGTCAGATGGAAGCAGCAAGAAAGACGAAACTGAAATGTAACTTCAACTTCAAGCGATCCGGACATCTGTACTCTTTCTCATTTTTTCTCGTATGCTGATTTCTTTTACTTCTTCTTCTCCATCCAAAAACATTCCTACTAAACAAACACATACATACGTACGTACGCATATACTCTTTCAACAATTACTACGACGAAATTTTTCTACAAATCTTCTACTTTATCATTGAACACGAACTCTACCCTTAACTTCTTAATAATGTTTCTAATTGCATACTAACTTTCTACAACTTGAATTATTCTTTTCTTTTATTAAATTTCTATTTTAGAATGAAAAATGTATATTTTAATCTTACATTATTCCACACAATTCGACACATTCCAACCTGCCGACAAAAAATTTTCTGATAATAATTCTGCATAAATCTTGAAGGCTGTAAGGAGTTTCGGTTAAGTATGACACAAAGCCGAATTAAGAAACATTAACAATTTCCCTGCAGCTACAAAGGAATACCTATCTCTAATAGCCTAAGTTTCATCTATCACTATGTACCTAATACAAGTGGAGGCTTAATGTGCTGCGGTTAAAATATTTCTCAACATGCAATAAAGTTTTTATTGTTGTTGTGTCTGAAAATAATTTACAGCATCAAAATTTAGAAATTAATAAATGTATGGCCTTAATAAACTCGTCGGTGGGGTGGGAGCAAAACAATTAAACAAACCACCGTCGTAGAAAGTGCGATGGATAGATTGTCTTCTAAATTAAGGAAAAACGAAAATAAAACTAACATCTCATTTTAACAGACATATTTACCGAAATTACATAAAAATATCTTGAGATACCAAAGAGTAACTTTAATAAAATCACCATTGGCTTCAACGACAGCCTACAGATAACTTCGGAATAATTTGAATATCCTCTGGACGATCTCCTTGTTTAAATTGGTGGACGCCGCCAAAAGCCTTCCCGTCATTTCATCTGTGGTGTTACAAGGAGTTTTATTGGCCTCTCAATCAACTGCGCCACACACAATATTCTTAGGTTCCCAGATGTTAGTGATGCAACGGACATAGCTGGGTTCTCCTGCTTGTGTAGTATGGTGTTGGTATGGTGTGAATTCTGTTGCCAGCCATAGGATCTTCAAACAACCACTCGCTTTCCCCAGGGCATCAAGGTAATTAACGTAGGTCTTCATGTTGAGTCTTGAGATCTTTCGCCATCACTAGTGATCACTCCAAACACCTTCGTAATCACAATTCGACTCATACAAGTCTTCCCAAATTTTCTTCACAGTTCTCAAATTGACACCCAAGTAGTCAGAAATATTCGTATTGAAGTTTCCGGCGTAAATACCAAGAAGTACAGAAAGCCGTTTCCAAATCTCTTGTTGGGTTGATTGTTTATGGTCATATTATTTCTCTAAGATGATGCTCAGCTGACTTTACTATATTGTGCAGTTACCAAAACAAAAACCAATGCGCATGTGCAAAAATGAAAAATATAAAATGATGACAATTTACCAATCACATCCTGTATGTTCAGCATCTAAAATAAAAATGAATTTATTGACAATTATAACAGAATACGAGATGCAAAAACTTGATCACAAAATATAAAAATTGCAGTTCACAATTGACTATTGTTTTAGTAATTATTTACACAATATCTTCTGAAAAATCATATCCTGTCACTCACTATGGCCAACAATCTACAAATCGAGGATCAAGTTAGCACATACAAATATTTTCAGGACGATGAAGCAGAAGTAATTCCCTCAAGAATCCTGTTAGTTTAATATTAACAATCGCTAGTCGGGATATTTAATAAAAAAATACCTATTTATGTTCTAAATCATTAGAATTGTCATTCAAAAGTGAAAAAAGAAACACGGCTTGACTTGTAAAAGATCAGCTTGATCCGTTTACCAGAAAGTAATGCACAAGCTATTCACAATTACTAATTCACGAGCTATTCAAAACATCAGAAGGATCGATATTCAGCTAGCGCTAAATTGTTCAAAGATATGATTGATCCTAAGTTCCATCGATTAGTATAGCATTCTAGGGCTCTTTGAAAGACCCCCTACTAAAGGCTAGACACTGCAATGCTCATGAACATTGTTTCTCGAATCCTTGTAGAAATAATCTATCATGGTCTGACGAAACTAAATTCGAATTCACTAGCAGAAAAACATCGAGAAACATTTGGAGATATAATGATTTATTAAGCACAGACCGAAAGTATGGAACACCCAGTGAGGATCGAACTCACTACTCAGGCATAATTGATCTAGCTCGTTGACCATTACACGACATTGAAGTGACTTAATTAGTTTTTAGGCGTAGCTTACATGTGGCACAAGTCCGAAGTTAGAGGGCACCAAATGAGAAAAGAAATCACTACTCCGTCGTAATTGTTTTAGCGAGACAAGCTTGTTAACCATTACACAACGTTAAAGGGACTAAATGATTTTCTAAGCGTATATTAAATGTGGCACAAGACCGAAATTATGGGGCACCTAATAAGGATCAAACTTACAACTGTTCTATTGAGACGAGCTTGCTAACCATAACACCAGGTCGTGGTGTCTTAACATCTGGAGTTATGAAGACACTTTATATCCCTAATGACATAGCATCCTAACAGTTAAGCGTATTGGTGTAATAATTAACATTTGGTTGCTTTAATTCGTGTGATAATAATGAATTGAATATCATTAAAAGAATATTAGTGATATATATATATATATATATATATATATATATATATATATGGTTAAATAAAATAGACAAGAGAAAAACTGTATTTTAAATTGCCTACGCGTTTCGTCCTGTGATTGACTTTATCAAGGCAAAAATACGAAATGAGCTTTATCCTAAATTACGTACCTATAAACAAACAGTTTTGGCAAACACAAAGACGCTCACAAATCATTTCAAAAGATTAACATCTCGTGACTTTGCAGTACACATGAAAAAATTCTAAAAACTAAAATATTCTGTTAATCTTTTATTTTATTTAACCATTTTGTCCTTAATCTCAGATTATAACTGAGTATATTTTTACATATATATATATATATATATATATATATATATATATCGCGAAATATTAGAAAAGCATATACTTCTATCCGTATAATTTCTTAATTATTCATAAGGCTAGAATTTTTACAAGATAGCAATCCCAAACATGCTTCATATCAGTTCAAAGTAAAGATATATACACGAGCCCGATTAGGCGAAGAATGGAACATTGTTGCCATATTTGGACTAAAGTTGCCGAGTTCTCACTTTTTACTCTTGATGCAGCTCAAGACACGTTGTATGGGTGACTAATCAATTTCTACCCTAGAACCCGTGGATGAAACGTGGCTAACTTTTCGCTAATCTACTGTTGTTTTCAAAGCAGGTGTTTAAATGAGCTACATTCTTTAGTTCTACCAGCCGATGACAGTTTTTAACAGCTAGCATCTGCCATACTAGGTATAGTCAACTCCTCATTTAGTTCGCATTAAAATTCTATCTTCTTGAATTCTGTTCATCTTTTATCCTTTCTTCAATAGCCCCTGTTTTTCTGTAACAATCTGCGCACGAGTAGCGTTCTCGCCTTTCTTGGGGTGAAATTATTAAAAAAAAAAAGTAAAAAGTTCCGCTCGGAGGGACCCGTCCAAAGAACTGGTACGTTGAGGAAGAACCTACAAAGAGGATGCTTCCCCGATTACAACAATTTCAGCGTCTTCAAGTCGAGGGTTTGTGACACTATCTCCTACAGAGATACTTTCCCTTCTCCCGCGGGGATACTTTCCTTTGGTTGGTTTAAAACAACGGAGAGAGAAATCAATAATGGCAGTGTTATTAATGCATTAGGGCGCCACTCAATGTGAGCTTAGAAAAAAACATAATAATCTTAGTACCATCAAGTCCTTTTTAAAAGCCGGGAGCATAAAATCTAATTATTATGGGAAAATATACATTTCTCTTCTTTCGTGTTTGTATAAATATCGCTTCTTTCATGCTTATATAAATTTCTCTTCTTTTGGAGTTGAAACGTCGATTTCGCTAAGCTGAAAACGCGTAGACAAAACAAATGTCAGAGTGATTTGATAAGGTCACTATTAAGATTGCAAGACGTGACTTCTGGGATCTAATCACAACCTGTGACAGTGGCCCGTTGTTGGAAAAGGTGTCCTGTAACCCAGCTTTTGTGGCAACATCATCGGACGCGATCGTCACGACCAGCAACAACGACCAAACCAACCATACAACCGGGTGGCAGTGTTACAACTGGGACCGTCACGACCGTCAGCGAGAAAGAGCGTCACATTAAACAGACGGCCAGCCCGGCCTGAGGCGTCACATCTGGTGCCGTTTCGGCTGGGATCTGACCTGAGGGCAGCCATCCGGCGTGCAGTGTTACAGGTTAACCGTTATCTATCTTACATATCCTCAGAATATGCACCAATTAATCCTGCTTTTTAAACTTTTTGTAACAACTTGAATTAGTAACTTCTAACTTGAGGGCTTCTTCGGATTTGTATTGATTGAAAAATAATATAAAAAAGAAAATGCTTTTATATTGTTCTAATCAGAAGTTTGATATAAATCCCATAGAAAATCGCAATCAACAGATCAATTCCCTGAAACTTAAATGATCTTTACGGGATTTGTTAACGGGAATTCGATAAAATTTATATAAACTTCTTCAAGGACTTTGAAATTATGTAAGATACCATCGGATTAAATACAAAACAAACCGATAAATATTAAACGCTGTTTAGTGATACGTCCAACAAATCCAAGCGTTACTTTTGGTTGTATTTGTCAATAATTCCATGGGCAACATTTTTATTTCTCCTTTTTCAAACATTATAACAGTTATTTCAAAGATATGTTATATTCAGCTCAATTCTTTCAGGGTTCACTTACGTTTTCTTTATTATCCCTACGACAAGAGTCTTGTTTTTATTCATTTAAGTATAGTCTCATTAAGAATGACCGGTTAGCGTAACTGTTTTTGATGCCAAAATTATAATCGATGAGAAGAGTTAAAATTCCATTCGAGTATGTTACGTTTACTTTCCTAATAATATTCTTGGAAAATGCATAAATGCATAAATGCATCTCTACTCACCCACTTCCTACCGCAGGTACAGATTAAACAGAGTAGAATATGATCATTAACCGTGGTAGGTAGGCTAGAAGTACAACTCTGAAGAACGACATAAAACGTTAGAGAAAACAACGGGAATTTTTTTTTATATATAATCGTGTCGTCCCAAGCAAGGCATTTTACTGCCCCTGTTGTGCAGGGGTTATATAGGAGGAATGTTATGAGGAGTGAGAGATTTCAGGGAGTGTCAGGAAGAGAGTAGGAGAGGGAATAGATTACTGATGAGAGTGGGGTGGATCTAGAAAAGCATGAGAGAGAGGATGTAAGTTAGTGAGACAGGAGATGACTATTGACTTTACATTTAAATTCTTGGAGATTGTAACCGTCAGGAAAGCAAGTATGCGGAAGAGAACTCTACAGGCGGGAAGTACGAGAAAAGAAGCTTGTCATTCGATAGAAGAGACACAGGCAAGCCACACTGCGTCGGTGAGAAAGCGACCTCTACTATCTTTGCAAAAAACCATGATAATTCACATATAAGAAAAAAGAATTTAGCGAATTATAACTGTATGTGACTTAAAGGGACTTGGCATTAAAGACAATCTGATTAATCGTAAGTCACTCATTTGTCTGCTAGTTCTTAGCATTTCTTTTTCCTCAAGTAGGAATCCTATTTCTTTTCCGTAATTTATTCCGTTTTCAACTTCATGGGTAGATAAGATATAGCAATTTATTAAGCGTAGTTTAGTTGTGTAAATGATATTTAAGCTTAGTTTAGATGTGGCACAAGGCCGAATTTATGGAACATCAGTTAGAATCGAATTCACTATTCAGTCGTAATTCATCTAGAGAAACAAGCTTGCTAGCCATTACAGTATGTCGAAGTTCTCAAAGTAAGCAAGCTGTTAATTGTTCCTTTCTGTGACATTTTTCTGAATTACGGAAGGCTTTCTCTTCAACATCCATTCGTGGATTTTTGGTTATGGAGTGTTAATCTTCGATCTCTGTTTGTGAATCTCATGATACAGATTCCACGGATGACACTTGCCATTTTTGCAATAGACTTCTTAAAATTTCCACCATTACTGTCAATCTTCGATCCCTTTACAATCTGTGCGTTTGTTTGATTTTTAGGTTCATTCTGTAGACAGTTTTTCTATTGTGTTTTTTTACTGCAGTTAAATGCCATACGTGATACACGCTTAGGCGATCATGTCTCTTTCGAGGCATGATTGACTGAGCAGAAAATTATCCCGCAGTAGATTGCCATTGCTTTCTGCGGTAGACTGGTTACCATCCAAGGCTATATAACCCAGTCTGTTCTATTATTTAACCCATAACTGGTGGGAAGAGACGGGTTAATACCTTTCCCGACAGTATCTGTGCGTAAGTGAGAATGAAAGGAATTCAATTTGAATCCACATCCACATAACCTGATCCAAAACAGTTTTCTACATTTGCTGATTCTATCATTATTTCTAATTTTAATTCTCTCTAAATGTTTACTTTGATTGTTCTAATGCATTTATAGGCTACAAATCCTATCTCATTCATCAACTAATTAAAAAACCCAAAGTAAAATTACACAACCGCAAAATCGGATTCAAACGACTAAAAGCATTTAAGGAAAAACCCAACTAAATTAGTGTGAAAAGCAAAATTCTGGATCCCGATTGGATAGTAAATAGAAAATTCATATTACCGCGTCAGTGAAACGTTTTTTCACAGCTAAAAATGAAAATGACTCTGAGAGCCGGTCACATGACTGAATTTCACTACTTAACCAAGTCTGTGACTCGGTCAAGAGAGTTCGACATGGAAACGCTAAGCTGACGAACCTCGTGGCAATGTAACAAAAGAAATGTCACTGAACGCCACCCGGACGTAGGGGCACGTCACAGTTTCATTCGACCGATTCTTCCAACGTTCTTTTCTTCGTTTTTATTCCATACCGCCAAAGAGAGCAACAACAACAACTGGACGCGTAAAGGACAACTTCTTTGTTTTATCTTCTCTCTCCCTCTTTCGCCGACCTACCAAAAAGAGGAAGGAACAGAAGAAGACATTCTGCAACTGCACAACCATGAACTCTATACTTCTGTGGACATTCTAAATATTTACGTTTCTTTTTTAATAATTTTATCAACAAAGCTACATGCATTTTCTCAATGAACGTTTTTCTTCTCACAAATGTATTATAGTGTTTAGTTAACAAATTTCACTTATACTTTTCTTTTTACAATTTTGTCATTCTGTTAATAAATCTTTGCTTTAATGTACAGACGAAATAATTTATCCTTTCACATTTCAACATCCAAACTTCAACCTTCTGAGTTTAAATTATGGGGATTTGGACGTATTTAGCACAAGGCCAATTTACCAAGCATCACCGAGGCCCCTATACATTCAATTATAAACTTATATTGCTATATAGCGGGTTATCCATATTTTATAGTGGGGAGTCCGTTTTAGTGAAGGATAGCTGTATATTGTTGCAGATTAACGGAATTTGGCCTCGTTGTAGATAGCCCACTATAAGTCATAAAGATTATAAATCAAGAAAAGCAAATTGAGTTGGAAAATAACATTTTATATATATACATATTAATTAAGGTTTTTACAATTAAAGTATTACTTGAAGTATAGATCCAACGGACGTTAAAATGTTCATGGCAATAAAATGCTGAAAACAGAATTAATACTTAGGAATGTGGGAGCGTCATGAGTAAGGAATGTCTTTGATGTATTCGCTCCTTAGGTCAGTAAGTAGTTTTGAGACAGATAAGAGGAGAAGGAAGTGAGGCTAGTATAGTAAGCCGCTTGACTTAGGTCAAGCGGCTCTCTTTCAAGTCAGTCCGTGTGTGTTGGTCTGCGTCGGTCTGTCTGGCGATGCTTTCTGTATCGGCTTTTTATAACTTCTTTTTGGATCGCAACAGATCATTTGGGATTCACACTTGTATTTGATTCTGGGTTTCCCATTGGCCGATAAATAAAATTCGCGTAGGCTCGCGAACTGGAAATTTAATATTTAATTAATTTTTGTTTTCAGCAGGAACATCTGCGCGAAACCGGCTGCGCACCGACGACTTTTGGTCATATTCTTTTTGGTCGTGAAAGCGCAAACATCTGGTCCCTCGCTTTTGCTTGGTCGGTATCACCACAGCTATCATACATTGTTGTAGTCAATGTACTTGTAGTTATCGCCTGAAGAAGATTATTTATACCATAGTGGTAGTTTTTTGAAGGTCTACAGGATTGATCTCATTTAATTTTTCTTTTCTTTTTTTTCTATTCCCCTTTTCAAATTTCTTCAACAGTCATACTCCATAGCTACTTCATCTCTCAAGGCAGATCCTAGAATCTTTCAATGTTCTCATTTTCTTATATAGTATGGAATAGCAAGATCAATAATATGATACTTGCTTCTTTTCTTATCTATCACAATAAGGTCAACTCCCCGCGTGGCAATGGCATGATCTGTCTGGACAGAGACATTCCATAATATCCTATGACTGTCATTTTCTACCACTGACTCTGGCTGATATCCATGCCACCTCTTTCCCATATTATTGAAAGATCAACACACCAACCAAGCTATGTTAGAACAAATAAACGAAGCCTAATATACACATCGTGACACCCAATCTGAAAATAGTATTATTATTACTATTATTGTGGTGGTGGGTGTTATTGGGGCAGAACTACAGTTTCTTATTTAACGTCTTTGCAAGAAACAAATCTTAGCTAGAATAAAAGAAAAAAACACGGGACTTGGATAGTGAATATTGTACGAAACACTACCGTGCCAATTAAACTTTTAACATGAATTTCGACTTATGCACGAGTATATACATTTAAGAAAATATCTCTCATCAAGATGCAAACTACAATCATTTCTTTTTATTTTTAATATATTTCAATTGCCATGACGTCCTGCGGAAGGTAAGGATTCCTTGATGTCTTCTCCAAGATTCTGAATTTAGAGACATCCTTTTATTGGGCTCGCTGTCAGCCAAGAATATCGTCTATTCTACTATTTAATCCATAGATAGTGAGAGTAGATAGATTCATGCATTTCCAAAGCATATCACTGCGAAATTTGAATCAACCAAGGAAACACAACGAAACATGAATATAAAAACAATTATGTATTGTGTAAAAGAGAAAACTGATGCATAGTCGAAGTAACGCTTCTGAAAAGAACCTGACCTATACTTTATATAAAACAAAATTTTATTTTCATTTTTTAAGGGTAATGTTTTCTCTTTTTCTTCAAACGTTTTGCTGCTTATATGTTTGCTAGACATCATGGTGCCATTTTCTTTCTTGATCCAAATAAATAAACAAAAATATGCCAAAAAAATAAATAATAACTTCTAACTTTTAATATTCGCTTGATCAGTAATATTATCTTTGATATTTACTGGTTTGCCAGTCATTCTGTCGTGAAAAAAGTTTTGCTTTTAATTTTAATGATCAGTGTTTTAAACGATGTTTATTCCTGTTCAAGCAACTACTTCAAATAGCAATACTGTATCCGAATAACCTACTGAATAAGCTTGTGTAAATAGATAGCGGAACAACAGTATGTGAAAAAAAGACTTATTGCCAAGATCAACAAAAATGGAAAGTCATAGAGAGCCATGAACTGCCATTTCTTTAAAGAATTCTTTTAAGAATATATTTAAATTTTTGCATGTTCTGGTTGTATTTTAGATGGAGGAGTTTTGACAAGACATTTGATAATGAAAGAAAAGTGAAACGTTGCTTAGTGATAATAATATCTTTTAACTGGTAAATGCTGACATCGCCTCCACTAAGAAGTCAATTCGTTACCTCTTCAGAGCACAAAAATCCTGGGTAAGGTGTTTCGAGGTTCTGTGTTGCTGAGCTATAAGCCCCACTTCTTGGCCTCTCCAATATTATCTAAAGGAATAGGAAACCGCCATGTTTATCTGCAGGAGTTGCCAGACCTTTGCTTGAGAATACACTGAACTGCTTCTTTTACTTTTTTTTTTTTTTTTTTTTTTTTTTTTGTTGGAGCGATCGCATCGTCTTATTGCTATTAAGTGTACACGCAGGGTAAGTAGTTAGCACTAGATTTTGTATACTAGATGGCCATTGAAAACCTAGAAGACACCACCACCCTTTGACATACCCTGCTAACTACCTGTCTCAACAAAAAAGACCTTTAAAATCAGTCCAAAATGGAATATGCATTCTTCCGTCTGAATTTGAATTCGATCATTATATTGCATTCACCATGACGATAAGTGTGACGTTATTTACGACACGTTTTGATTTTTAAACTGTTGGAGATCACCTCTTTTTACACATAAGAATGGACTTGCCTGGTGTGTACATATAATCCTGCCTATACAAAGAACGGCAGTAATAGTAGTAGTAGTTGTAAAGAGCACTTGTACAGTCGTTTATTTGATCAGTAAGTTGGTGCATAGTAAGTTGGAGTTGTTTGGATATAGATTCATTACCCGGACATACTATTTCACTGCATGACTGTATATATTCATTCTACTAATAGTATTTCTGAATTGACTAAACAGTGTTCCACTTTATATTTCTTGTTCAATATAAGTTACATTTTCTATCTCCATATCTGTGTTTGTTATTTATTATTTTGCGTGGTTTCTCAACCGGAATCCACAACATAAACACAAGGTGTCCCCATAAAAAATCATTTTGTAGTCTAATAATATCGTAAATTCTTGTTCAAATAATCTCACATTTTAACAAAATATGTAAAAACTAACTCAGTTGATTGTGCGGACTTGTCCTAATGAGAATCTACTAGGAAGCTTAATCGGGCATGCCGAAGATAATGACAATCTGCAGTTTAAATGGTCTCCATGTTCCCATGATTTGTGATCCTATTTTTTCATTGGACCTAAGCAAAGGACAGGTCTATATACCCTGCTTTTTAAAACCTAGATGAACTTAAGCATAGAATTACTGAGTCATTAGAGAACGTTACGCAAGACATGTCACAGCGTGTCTCGCAGAAGTATGTGTTATCAGAAGTGATGCAACTATTGAAAATTTGTGAAGCTTGGTAAAATCTGTTATAAAATCAGCATCCTTTAAATATTGTGTTCGAATTTTAATAAATATAAATAAAGCTTTTATTGATCAACATGAATGTTATGAAATGTCGTTAGACTTCGACGTCTATTTACTCAGATATTCACATTTTAGATTATGTCAGTTTTGAGGAAACACTGTATAATCCCTATAAAACGGAAATTAACGATATTAAAAAACAATTGTAATTAAAACCACGTCGTGTATACACAATTTAAACAATTACCTAAAGTTCGAGGCTTTAGAGAAAAATATTGAAATAATTACGAAACTGAAATAAAGATTAAAAACACAAAATAGGTGTAGTAGCTGAAGAGAACAGGCCTTTTTATTCGCCTTTTGGTGATAGATTAGAACGCGTTTTATCAGATGATCGTAGGGGATGTGATGCAAGATAATACTCTCATTGACGTAACTCTAAGCTGGTTCGTTTTATTTTTTAAGGAAGATTGGCAGACGCCAATACACATTTCCTTGTCTGTCTACACAGTCAATGTGTCCAAGAAAAAGGTAGAGATCTATACAGCATGTATTTAGATGTCTGGCACCAGATGCGATACGAAGAATACATTAACGTTTTTGTTTCGTCTTTATTTTTAAATTTAAACAGATTTTCTGTAAATCTATATAAACATTTATTTCATTTTTGTGTCAGGTATAAAATATCCCGTGTAATTTTTTTATTTATTTAACCAATTCATTTTTCTATTATAACAAAAAAAGCATATTTTTCGATGAATGACACAGTGTTTCGATGGTCATGACGGAATTCTAGAAAACTAGTGGTTCATTGAAAATTACACTATCTAGACAAAGAAGTTATATCCAATCCTTCATTATTAGTGTTTGTTTTTTTTTGTTTTTTTCTATTCAACTCATTATTTTATTGATCCGCTGCTACAGTTGATGAAGGCTTCCATGCGCAAGTCAAATAAAAAGTTAGATCAGTACAAAGGCTAATTCAGCACAGCGATAAATATGCCTAATTAAATAAACTTATTAATTGTCTAAAATTGAAAATTCTTAATTAGGTTCTTCATTCATATCTTTGTACGGCGAGTGAATGGCACTTTTACGCGTTCATTTTATGATTAAGATATATAAAGTATGCGTCGCATTTATTCCTGTTTTGCTGACTATGCATATTTCTCTGTAATGTTTACTCTAATGTCTCTTTGGCAAACAATTCATTTGCTCTACATTGAAGAGGAAGGCCTATAATCAAAATTAACTGTTACTTATAATTAAGATTTAAATTCTTAATTATTTTAATGACAATGAATTTCCATAAATAATACCTTATTCAAATTTAATATTAAATTCTAATTCAGATCTTAATATATATTGGGTTTTATGAAAAGGACATGCCTATTTTTAGTCATTCATGTTCCGACATGTTAGAATACATCACATTTATATAGTTTTATATCCATTCTATACAATTTTATATGCATACTAGCAGTATAGCCCGGCGTTGTTCGGGTGTAATGAAAGCTTTAAAACTAATCCGTGGTCCTGGAGCTCAGACTCTTTCGACGTTGGCACGAAAGACTAAAAAGCAATTGTTGTTTCCAGTTAAATCGAAACCGTAGACTGAAAGAAAAATGAATGGATGTAAGTCAAATTTTGATTTCCTGATATCGATATCAAAGTTTTTTTCGCCGTAAACTGAATTTTGAAGGCTAAATAAGTCTTCTGAGTAAATGCTATCATGGCCGAGACTAAGAACTACAATTATACCCACTTAGAACCAAACCCCAAGCAAACACTAAAATAAAAAGGCCGAAAAATATACAGACATACAGGCAGATAAACACACAAACATCTTTCCTCATATATATATATATATATTATCGATTTTCTGCACTATTGTAAGAACTGCAACCTTGAAACATCTGAATATCGTTTCTTATGTCTTTTTCTATGAGTGTATCATATTTGATTAAAATCGGACCACTCCTTCTATAACCCGATTTTTTCGATTATGGATTTTCGATATTTAAAACCTAGCTAAGAACACTCGCAGATGCTTATAGTACAACTGTGTAAGTTTTCAAGAAAATCGGTTTAGCGGTTTCGGAGTCTATAGGTAACGGATACACACACACACACAGATACACACACACAGAGACAAAGTTTCATTTATAAATAAGTTTAGATTATATAGAGAATTCAGATATATCTAATCGATTCCTGCCTACCATTCTTTTTTTCAGTCTCCTCAACTATGCCTCATTCAAACCTAGGATTAATACTTGGATTTAAATTTTAAAATATAAGACTGATCATGAATTTTTCTCTGTAATACTTAGTGAACCAAGCTTGGTTTGCCACCATTCTCTTCCCTAACGTCGAAATTCCTCACACAAAACTTGTATTAAAATTAGGATATAAATTATTTTGCTAATCCTTGTATTTTCTTTCCTTCAAAGCCAATATTAACATCGATTTGTAAGGATAGTCTAACTCCTCACCTTATTAAGTTTATAATTTACTATTTCAAATATCAGCGAGTCGCTATATCGATAGAACAGGTCAGGGTTGGATGTAATATAGGTACCTTCACAAAATCGCTGAAAAAACAGCATAATCAGAAGGGAAAAGTTCCCAAACTAAATAAAACAAAGTTCTATGGGCAAAAAGTTTATATTACCATTAAGAGGATAGAACAATGCGTTTTTTAAATATTTTTTAATTATTTCTAACACGTTCAAAAATTGTTGTAACAATGTTGTAGAAAGTCTTTTTTTTTATTACGTAAGCGCGATATCCAAATTTCCGCTATTTTATTAAGTAAGCAAACGTAATTGTTACGCAATGCACTTTTTTGGCCGTGAAAGACACATTAATTTGGAAATTCTTGCATAAATCAAATAATGGTTGGATTTTGATGAAAACTTCAGGACTTATTCCTAATTAACCGAAATCAATGTTGAAATAATTATTTACTATAAAATATTGGTAAAAATATATTTTTTTACATATGTTACCCCCCACCAATTAATTTCCACAAATGCTTAAAAATTCGAATTTTGTCCACAATAAGCCTAATATAATTAAATTCAGGAGTCATTGGGGAATGCTAATCAACAGTTTTTTTTTTCTCCAATAGAGCCCTTTTTCTAAAAACATTGGTCCGAATTGCGAAAAATGCAATAATTATGCTAATTTCTATGTGGATAAACTTCTGATTGCTTTTATGAACAATATAAATTAAGCGTATCATGGTCTGAAAAGAAAAAAAATCAATGAATAATGAATTTTTACAACAATTATTTTCATTTTTTTTTTTATTATATTTAAAAATTATTTATAAAAAGTTTAAAATTATTGTTACATTTCTTCCTTAACGTGTCCGGCTAGCTTATGTAATTAATGAATGATGACTACAATTACTAATTGAAAATGTAAAAGCTTAATACAAATGATTGAGCCATTGGATTTTTAAAATAATTAAAACATTTTAATTGTGTGCATTTTTACGGTTGGCCGTACGTGATATTTATCATTACAAGGTTACGTGATTAAAGGGTTTTCTTCCCTTACATAAAAAAATTACATTCGTATAATTTTGTCGCCTCCGGCATCCCTACTTTAGCCTTGTTTATAACTTCCGGTTGTCACTCGGCACTTGAGATAGCCGGCGTATATCGGATTACCTTAGCTAATAAAATGCTATAGCAAATATTTCAAAGAGTAAGCAAGTACTTTTGTTTGAAAACAGATAAAGGTAAGTTTTAACTTAAAAAATTGACTTCAATAACGTGTCAGCGACGTATATTTTATTTTTGCCAGATTTTTAAAACAGGAATGTGGCTACTGTTTAAAAATCTGTCATCGATCAATAAAATGGCGGTACTTTTAAATTTTTTTTTTAATCTGAAATATTTTAGATTCCAATCAATATAATTTCGCTTTAAAATACGCCAGTGTATTTTGTTTAATGGAATTACTAAATTTAATCTCTTGACTTTCAATTAAAACTAATTTTAAACCTAAAATATAACTTATTTATTTTTAAAATTTCATTTTAAAATCAGGTATCGAAAATTTATACTGAAAAGTGGAGGTACTTAAATTGTAATAATATCCGTTCATATACCAGCTCAATTCGAAAAGAAAATTGAGATAATTTACATAGGTAATCAATAAATCTAGGTCGACGATAGCTTAGAATTTACCAAAAGACCATCAGGTTCTATGACCAAGATTTGTTCTCGGTACTTTGGAAGACACACCCAGATTCACAGCTAACGGAAGTATGTGAGTTGAGCATATTGTTTCTCTGAAAATTATCTTTGATAAATGTGTTTCTTTCGAAAATAATTATTGCTTGTCATTTCAATTATTACCAGTAGATGTACATAACATTCCAATAAAAACACGCAAATGCTTTATACTAAAATATTAAATATAAAATAATCCCTAAAAGTTTACAAGAGGTTTTTAACAATTTCTTCTCACATATTTCCAACCTAAATTCACTTATTATTTTAAAACATCTGCTAATGATTTGAAACTAAATGTAGCAATTTTTTTATAACAAAATATATTCATGGTATATAATCTTCGTAAGGCATAATATCCTCACATGCAATCAATAAACTAATATATATTCTTTTAGACCCTTGATGCTAAACTTTCAAACTTTGTTAGTAAACTCAATAAAGTTGAATCTCCTATCGAATTCCCATATGAACTTCAAGCTAACAATTCTTTACTTTCCTTGAGATTTTAATAATATGTAATAACGATAAATTAGAATTTAAAGTTTTCTGTAAACCTATTAACAAAAACCACCTAATTAATTTCTATTCCTACGAAAACCGAAAAACTAAATCTAGTTTAATTATAAGTTTACACCTTATATCCCTCGAAATATGCAGCCCTAATTATAAGTTTACACCTTATATCCCTCAAATTATTCAGCCCTAATTATAAGTTTACACCTTATATCCCTCGAAATATGCAGCCCTAATTATAAGTTTACACCTTATATCCCTCAAAATATTCAGCCCTAATTATAAGTTTACACCTTATATCCCTCAAAATATTCAGCCCTAATTATAAGTTTACACCTTATATCCCTCAAAATATTCAGCCCTAATTATAAGTTTACACCTTATATCCCTCAAAATATTCAGCCCTAATTATAAGTTTACACCTTATATCCCTCGAAATATGCAGCCCTAATTATAAGTTTACACCTTATATCCCTCGAAATATGCAGCCCTAATTATAAGTTTACACCTTATATCCCTCGAAATATGCAGCCCTAATTATCTATCTGAAGAAAAGAGATATATTGACAAATATTTAAACTTTTCCACTACCCACACCATTTCATCCTGAACGCCAAAAAATATGCTTACAAAATCCACAAAACCATAGAAATGAATACTCTCAAAGATTACACAAATTTTATAATACAACCTTATGGGATATGCGTTCTGGTGGAGTGGTTATCGTCTCGGAAAAAGAAATCGGAGAGATGTGTTCAAACACCAATTAAATTCATTTTATTTACTTGCGCGTAAATACCCTTG
Source organism: Ascarosepion bandense (assembly GCA_037127315.1). Lineage (NCBI taxonomy): Eukaryota > Metazoa > Mollusca > Cephalopoda > Sepiida > Sepiidae > Ascarosepion > Ascarosepion bandense. Next base: position 2,153,229 of record JBBBDQ010001317.1, read on the forward strand.
AGAAAGGGATTAATCCGTCTCTCTCCTCTAGCTATGGGTCAAATTACAGGACAGATTAGATTATATAGCCTTGGTTGGCAACCAGATTACCGTAGAAAGTAACGGTAACCTACTGCAGGAAAATCTTCTGCCCAGTTTCTAATGACTTGAAAGAGACATGATCGCCCAAGCGATGTCCCTTAACTGACTGACTGACCATACAACACCCTTTAAAATGAACTTAAAAATAAATGAGATATCCCAAACACTAGAATCGTTACCACCCCATCCAAGAATATAGGTGATATTATCAGCATGAGAAAGACACCAAACACCAATTTAAACTCTGGGATTTACAAAATACAGTGTCTACGATATGTAAAAATGTATCCAAAGGGGAGACATCGAAAAATCTAAAAACGTGAATATACGATAACAAAAGAGACGTTAGGAGAAACGTCCCAACTCTCTTGTATGACAGTGAAACGACGTAGAACACAATTTTACTTTTTCTAATGTTAGTTTAATGAAAAAAGAACATAACTTTTAAAGGAGAAAGTACTTTGAAAACATATTGACAACATTACATTCGTTTTGAAAACATTACGTCACTTTTGCGTCTTTCTACAAATCTATATTCCAAAAATATACTTTGTGGCTAACCAATAGATATAATTAAATAATTTAGTAATAATTCCATATCTTATTCTATATAATTCATAATATTATGATATTGTTTTATCTATATGCACTACATTCTATTTTACTTCAAAATAATCTAAATCTAAATCTAAACTTATTTATAAATGGAACTTTGTGTGTGTGTGTGTGTGTGTGTGTCTGTGTGTGTGTGTTACCTAGAGACTGCGAAACGGCTGAACCGATTTTCTTGAAAATTTACACAGTTGTACTATAAGCGCCTGCGAGTGTTCTTAGCTAGGTTTTGTGTCGAGGTACCCCACCCCATAAATATCGAAAATCCATAATCGAAAAAATCGGGCTATAGAATGAGTGGTCCGATTTTAAACAAATATGATACATTCATAGACAAAGACATAAGAAACGATATTCAGAAGGTTCAAGGTTGCAGTTGTTACAAGAGTGTAGAAAATCGATAATATATATATAAGGCAAGATGTTTGTGTGTGTGTCGTTTTATCTGCCTGTATGCCTGTATTTTTTCAGCCCTTTTATTTTAGTTTTTGCTTCGGGTTTGGCTCTAAGTAGGTATAACTGTAGTTCTTAGTCTCAGCCATGATAGCATTTACTCAGAGGACTTATTTAGCCTTCAACATTCAGTTTACGAAAAAAACTTCGCTTTAACTGGAAACAACAATTGATTTTTAGTCTTTCGTGCCAACGTCCAATATATATATATATATATATATATATATATATATATATACTAATTGGAATATATAGATCTATCTATCGCCCGGTTCACACTCCACCCACGTCTGTTGAACAGGTTAAGAGGCTCATCCCTTGTTCCCTGTTTAGGATGTGGTTTCCGGCTTTCTCTTTTCCAATCTTCTCACATTTTTTTTTTCAGTTGGCGTAGATAGATCTATCTATCGCCCGGTTCACACTCCCCCCACGTCTATTGAACAGGTTAAGAGGCTCATCCCATGTTCCCTGTTTAGGATGTGGTTTCCGGCTTTCTCTTTTCCAATCTTTTCACTATTACGTAGCCCCCTGCACATCAGTGGCGTTACCGCCTTGCTCGGGGTGATACGATTAAATATATATGTGTGTGTGTGTGTGTGTGTGTGTGTGTGTGTGTGTGTGTGTGTGATACGGGATGCGTGTATTTCTATATATGTTTTGTAATATCCTAATTTTTTATCAACAGTTTTCTCTATATTCTTCTAAAAATTAATATGTATAATATCTACAAATTTTAATAATAGCTTTACAACCGCTAATTTATATACCCAGTACTTTAAAAGATATGTATAATTTAGTATTCCCTTATTTCATTTTATTCTTTAATTTTAATATTGTAAGGATATAATATGGTAATTAAATATAATTAAATTATAATTTAATAATCGAAAACTTGAATGTATATCTGTTGTAATATTTCTGAATATAATTTATATTTCTTAATTATGATATTGTAATAATTTTTATACTTAGATATTTAGTATTTTAATATGTATGATTGTATTGAACTATTTTAACCGTTAAAAACTTCCAAAATAAATTTATTTATTTATAAAAGTTCGCTTGATATTATCCAGTTTTGATCGAGAATATGTTTCGTTTTGTCATTCGCTCAAATACTAAGTTTTAAGACATATAAACATACTTAATTCGTCTATAGTTTAAATACGCTTGACACATGCATTATTTTCGTATAAATACAGTTAGATTTAAAATAAACATTTATTATTTTTATTACATGTAGCACACACATATAAGCAGACATAAGTTTTTCTTGCATTTAAAAAAGATCTTTATTGCACGTGACTCGTATCTGACCAATGAAATCAAATTTCAGTCAACATACTAGTTCTTCGGATTTAAAAAAATAAAACATTCGTCTTAAATCTCTGACGAAGCTTATTAAAGTGAAACATGTTAGATTAAAGACATTTTATCCTACTTGTTCTTTACTTTATATATATATATATATATATATATATATATATATATATATATATATATATTGAAATTATTACGTTAGAACATGTGCAAACTTCAAATCACTGCAAACATTTACATTTTGTTTCGACATTAAAACAAAATGCACAGTTTTTTAGTATATATATATATATATATATATATATATATATATAATTATTACGTTAGAACATGTGTAAACTTCACATTACTACAAAACTGTTGAAACAAAATGTACAGTTTTGTAGTATATATATATCTATATATATAATTATTTCATAAAAACATTTTAAACTTCCCACTATTACAAAATTGTACATTTTGTTCTGTCACTATTTTCTTGGAAAGTATTCAGATTAACTACACTCTTTAGTTCTGCTTGTCTTAACATTTACGACTAAGACCGGCTATGCCACGCACATTGTAGCGAACCAACTCGTCATATATCCCTGTTGTGATGTATCTTTTTTTAAAAACCAATGCCTTGTGGAACCGACTTCCAATAAATTTCTTTCTTGACCACTACAATCCTAACCTGCTTAAGTCTAGAGATAACCGTTATCTTCCACACAAGAAACTTGGGCTACATGTATGGAGGCCTTGTGTTGCCGAGTTAGCAAGCTCCCACTTCTGATCTTCTCCGATAATATCCATAGGAATAGAAAACCGATATGTTTGACTGCAAAAATTGCCAGATGCTTCATAATACTCTTAACTACCTGTTTTGTGTCGGTGTGATCACTTAGTCTTTTCGCTTAAAGTTTATACACAAGATAGAAGCTTAGCACTAGGCTCTATATACTAAATAGTCGTTGAAAGCAGAAAGGATTCCGTCACACTTTGACATGCCTTGTTTTTAACTACCTATCTCAAAGAAGTGCCTGGTGATGGAAGCGCTTTAACATTAGTGCAAAGTGGAATATGCATCCGTTTAACCTCTGCCTCTTTCTATGTAAACCACTACCTCGACTGGCTCCCTGGCTTTGTACAGGGTGAACACACTGTAAAACTATTCTAGCACCTATGTACCGATAAGTGCCTCTCTGGATGTCAGTGGTAGACCGAGCTTGTAAACAGGTAGTTTATCCAACGTCGATTTGAACGGGCGCACGTGGTAGGACTGATAAGAAGATATATCCATGTGATGAAAGAAGAGTGCCTCTTACTTACCCGCAAGAATCTAGAATCCACTTTTAGAGAAAACATCACAACCACACATCAATTCGTCAGTATTTCACGAGGAAAGTATAGATCTGAATAAACAATATTTCTTATGTGAAATTAAGTTCCGTGTTATTATTAATCCGTAAATGTATCTACATAACGGAGGTCTCAGTATGAATCATTCAGTCGACCTGTAATATTGCTCTTCAAACAGTATGTAGCCGATATGAAGATTTAATGCAATATTCCAACTACAATATCGGTCCGCTTGAACTGGTTAAAAAAGAATAGAGTCTTGTGTTATATAAGTATACAATAAAACAATGGACGGGAATAGAAATAACAACATTTGCAAACTTTAGGTTTCTTTAGATTTATAAGATTCCTTCTCACTGTCATCAGATATAAATTCCTATCTACCAATGTCCTGTAGTAAATGTCCAGTCGGTGGTACATGTGCATGCCAAGATGAATGCAAACAAAAAAGACCCTTCAGTTGTGGTTAGAGGCTTACATGTCAGCATCATATTATATATAAGTCAGTCAGTTAAGTGCCATACGTGATACACGCTTGGGCGATCATGTCTCGAAAGAGACATGACTGACCGGGCAGAACATTATCCCGCAGTAGGTTGCCATTGCTTTCTGCGGTAGACTGGTTGCCGACCAAGGCTATAGAACCCAATCTGTCCTGCTATTTAACCCATAACTGGAAGGAAGAGACAGATTAATACCTTTCCCAAGGGTATTTGCGCGTAAGTGAATACAATGGATTCAACTGGAATTCGAACTCGGCTCCCTGGTTTCTCGTTCCGAGCCGATATCCACTGTACCACAACGCACATCTAAGTACTAGGACCATATTGTTAGTCAATCACCAGGCTTCTATTCACTGAGTTTTACACACTTCAATACAAGGGGCATAATCTCTATTCTCCCCAGAATTGCTTCCTTTTAGTTTAATTCCACTACCAAATTCAAATTCTGTTTTTACAATTTTTTCTATTTCCCAACACAGACAAGATATTGTAATATGTAAAATTTTCATTAAGTGAAGACGAACAGAAAGACAAAAGAAAAAATATTTTTTTCAAAAGGAAAATTTTAATAATCTTAAAATAAAACATTAGTGATAATTCTACATGCATATGTATATAAATGTTAATTTCCAGAACCTTCTATCTAAAAGAATAAACTTTCTTCAACGTAATTAAAATATATAAACCATGTTTTGTTCTCTTTGAATAAATTCATTTCGGTATTTCTATATGTCAAACAAGTACAATTATAATAATAATATGAAAGGGGAAGTTGTGGGTCATCATCGGCAGTAAAGATTAATACAAGAATAATGCTGATATAATAATCAAAGCGTAGCAGAGATTCTACGTTCAAAGTTAAAACGTCTGAATTTATCCGTCCACTGAAATCCCCGTTTGTAAATCGGATTGAGATAGACGACCGTTAAAACACCAAGCGTCGTAATGTCTGACGCAGAATCACTTACTGACAGATGAGTGGCAGCATGAAACACTCTACAGAAACAATGATCATTTTTCTTCTGTTTTATTTTTGTCTTAGTGATATTTGGCGCCAAAATCTTATCGTCAATATTTCAAGAATTAGTCATATGTTTTGTTGCAGTTGTCAGGAAAGATACGAAGCGGTCATGTTTTCTCTGTGTTGTCTATCTTTTTTGTGGCATGGATTCAAAGGAATGTCTGGGGCAATAACTGACAATAAACAACACCAGCCTCTTAGTAATTTTTTATGTAATTAATTTTTAACAGTTACTTTATTTTCAGATTCTTTGATGTACTTTATGACAAGGCATAAGTGAATAGATATAAACAGAGAGAGAAAGAAAGGAAGAAATACAAAATTGTATGGGAGTTGATGTTTTTCACCAATCAACGACTGTTGCTGTGGGCAGCGTGTTCTATGAAAAGCTAATATTTCAGATACTGATTTTCGGGGTGGTCAGTCAGTCAGTTAAGTGCCATACGTGATACACGCTTGGGCGATCATGTCTCGAAAGAGACATGACTGACTGGGCAGAAGATTATCCCGCAGTAGGTTGCCATTGATTTCTGCGGTAGACTGGTTGCCGACCAAGGCTATAGAACCCAATCTGTCCTATTATTTAACCCATAACTGGAAGGAAGAGATGGATTAATACCTTTCCCAAGGGTATTTGCGCGTAAGGGAATGCAAGGAATTCGACTGGAATTCGAACTCGGCTTCCCGATTTCTCGTTCCGTGCCTATATCCACTGCACCACGACGCAAATAGATATAAAAATATACACGTATCTGGCCAGCTGTATTGATATTAACGATTGTCTTAAATATGATAACCTGACTTCTTGATACTTTTTCAGTGGGCTTTTTGTTCGTGTGCATGACTTCATATTCTTTATCTCATGAAAAATTCGCATAACTATATTATCTAATTTCCATTGCAGCCGAATATGCGAGAGTGCAACTATTGAACGCATTGATTATTTTTAAGCCATCTTGTTGCTATAATCAGAAGCGCAGCAGACATGTGGACTTCGAACGGCCCAGATTTCAATACTATTAGTTGCATAAATGATTTGATTTGATTTTTATTTTTCCTCCTTGAAAGTCTTTGATTCTTTAGTCATAGGATTATATTCATATATACATAAATATACAAATATTATCCTAAGTCTGAAGTACGACTTGAAGTTTCAGGCTCTACGCTGTCATCAGGTGCATATTATAAACATTATTAATATTTATATATCAGTGTGTACCTGCGTGTAAACACATATATCTACTTATTTACACCGGAACGTATATATATATATATATATATATATATATATATATATTTTGTCACTGTCTTCGGCCATCCGCCACGGTAGGGATGGACTTATATTTTCAATTTAATTCTCTTTATTGTTAATAGCTTAAATGTTCTATGTTTACTGTGTGTTAATATTTACTCTTTGATAATGGCTTATGTGAGCCGAAAGCTCAGACCCGATAAAAAAATCAACAATTACTGTGATTTTTGTTGTCTTTCAACGATATCACCATCAAGTATATCAGACGGTATGAACGGATCCTACACAAAATTAATAGACAGAACTTGTCTATATTATTCAATGAAACCTGCATTAATATATATATATATATATATATATATATATATATATAAACTTACTACTACTACTACTGCTACTACTACTACTACTACTACTTATTCAGTCCAGTAAATATGAGTTCACCGAATGTAATATCTTTCTTTATTGTGACTATTTTCTCTGTTACTTTATTAGTGTATTTTGCCATAATTTTCCAAGATATATTTATACAACAAATGTATTTTAAATTTCATTTCAATCAATAGTTATATTTTCAATTCAAGTGTTGATTTAATGTATATTTTAACGAAGATTGACTCTGATGATATTTTTCAGCAGTACAATATCTAATCTCATCCAGTCTAAAGCTAATCTAAACTTATTTATAAATGGAACTTGGTGTGTGTGTCTGTCTGTGTGTGTGTGTGTCCATTACCTATAGACTGCGAAATGGCTGAACCGATTTTCTTGAAAATTTGCACAGTTGTACTATAAGCGTCTGCGAGTGATCTTATCTAGGTTTTGTGTCGAGGTACCCACCCATAAATATCGAAAATCGAAAAAATTGGGTTATAGAAGGAGTGGTCCGATTTTAATCAAATTTGATACACTCATAGAAAAGGACATAAGAAACGATATTCACAAGTTTCAAGGTTGCAGTTCTTACAATAGTGCAGAAAATCGATAATATATATATAAAAGGTTCATTACACCCGAGCAACGCCGGGTTATACTGCTAGTTTTACATAAATGTAACATTTTGAGAATTTTTTATTGGGTTGATAAACACCCCAAGGGCTATTTTTTTTTCGGATTTCCAAAGTAATTTACGGAGGTATAATAATGCTTTTAATATTTACACTTTTACTGATTTGATTTTTATCAACAATTACATTATTATATTAAAATTAGTCAAATACATTTTTCGTTATTTCTTTGTGATTATAAAAGTTACAAAGTGGAATTGACTGTGTTTAAAACCCAATTTATTAGAAGAAATTAGAAGCGCGATAAAATAAACTGTTAGGATATAATTTATGGCTACATCCAGTCATTTTAACTATGAAACTATTACGACCTTGCCGTAAATCTAGTCAGTCAGTTAAGTACCATACGTGGTACACGCTTGGGCGATCATGTCTCGAAGGGGACAAGAGTGACTGGGCAGATGATTATCCCGCAAGAGGTTGCCATTACTTACTGCGGCAGACTTGTTGACAGCCAAGGCTAATAGAACCCAATCTGTCCTGCTATTTAACCCATAACTGAAAGGAAGAGACGAGTTAATACACTTCCCAAGAGTATTTGCGCGTAAGGGAATGTAAGGAATTCAACTGGAATTCGAACTCGGCTTCCCGATTTCTTTTTTTTCCGTCGAGTGGGTGGCTGTTGCCTCACTATGACTTCTTTACTTTGGAAATGTCATGTTTATTGTAAGTGTTTGAGTAGAGACACCCACAGCATTCTTCTGCAGGACCAGATCTGTTGCCTCAAGTCGCCTCTTCATTAGTGAGGAAACTGGCTACAATGAGGAAAGATTGATATAACATAACAGATCAACAGCCTTTCTTTTTCTTTTTTTTCTAACGATATATTCTTCTTTCTTAATAACATACTTAGTTTTGGGAAAACTACTTTTCCTATGGATGTGCGTTGTGGTACAGTGGATATCGGCTCGGAACAAGAAACCGGGGAGCCGAGTTCGAATTCCAGCTGAATCCATTGTATTCACTTACGCGCAAATACTCTTGGGAAAGGTATTAATCCGTCTCTTCCTTCCAGATATGGGTTAAATAACAGGACAGATTGGGTTCTATAGCCTTGGTCGGTAACCAGTCTACCGCAGAAAGCAATGGCAACCTACTGCGGGATAATTTTCTGCCCGGTCAGTCATGTCTCTTTCGAGACATGATCGCCCAAGCGTGTATCACGTATGGCACCTAAACTGAATTAATTTTCCTATGCCAATGCGAATTTGGAATTTTGTGTCATATGTTCCGGTCATCTGTTAAAACAATTCTCAGGTAGTTAAACTTCTCTACTTGCTTCGTTTTGACATCTCCGGTTTGAAGCATCTTGAGTCACTCCGCTTGTCGCCAAGTTGATGACGGGAATGGGGTCCGCACAAATAAATGAACAACGACAAGTAATTGAGATAGGAAACAAGTGTATTACCGTAAGGATACAGACTTGAATAAAGATTAGTAGTCCAGGAATGTGGGTTAGTAAAAAGTATATGTACAAGTCACTGGAAGAGAAGCTGTAATATATTGAGTATGTCTGCGTCGGAGGCGGACGGGCAATGCGTAATAATCTTCTCGATGAGTGGAGCACTACTATGAGTTACTGTGTACTGACTGCTAATCTCTCTCTGGACTCTCGTATTCTCCGGTTAACTCTTTGTGAAAACGCAGTATTCTGTATTTATTTGACCTCCCACTAGGGCAAAATACGGCACAAGGCGTAGATCCTCCGGGCTATATAGCCTAGTCAAAAAATTTTGTCTAATTTTGCCCATTCGTGACTCTACACTTCGGGGGAGCAACGACTGGGTTAATGCTCTCCGCCCAAAGGCAGAGAGCTGACAGTGTCAAAGGAATCACCGCGTGAAAACGCTGTATTCTCCAGTCTCGCTTCTATAGCAGTAGCATAATTATAATCTGAACGAGTTCATCTTTATGAAAAGGGAGAACCCCACAACACAATTATATACTCTGTTTTCTAGCAGTTAATGCTAAGTTATTTCTGCTCTTTTTCTTTCGATGCACTGTCTAAAAGATTCTGCAGTTTTCTTTCTATGTCTCCATAAACATATATATTGTTAAAATGGCTTTCACTGATAACACGGGTCAACAAAAACAGTCTTAATGTGGTGTCGCAACTCCAAATATCGTTTTAGCTAATTTAGGACACTGAATCTGAAAATGACCTTAGTTTTTTTTTTTTGTTTTTTTTTTTTGGTTAGCTACCATTTTTGCTGTACAGAAATACCTCATTTTTGGAAAAAAAAGCATTTTTCATTTATTTTCTGTATATATTACGTTGGCTGATGGAAATATTTCTCAAATAAATCGTAGAGACATCTCCATTCATATTTAAGCCACACCGTAAATCTTTTAGAATAACACCATTAAATATACCAATACAAACAAGTAGTTTCATCAAATCATTTAATTCCCTAACAGCAGAAATAATACCTTCGTGAACATAAAATCTATGGAATATATTTTCTCTTTCTTAATTTTCTGTCATAATCAATGTTATTTAAGCCCCTTTTCATATTCCATCAGTAGTCAACCATCGTTTGTTTGTCCCACCGTCCCTGGGGGCGCTTCTCCATTGTTTTGACATCCTGATTGAATCGTTCTCCTTACTCATCACATATATCCCCGCAATTATCCGGAAATTTATCTAGATGGTTATGTAAAAAATTAAACATTAATTCTCATATTAGCGTATTATTGATAAAGTTATCAGTTAATTTTAATTTTGGCGATAAATTGAAAAAATTTAGGACTTCTATTTTATAAACCTTTTACTCAAAACACGTTTTTTCTTATAAAAATAATTTATTTCAGGTAGCTAACATAAATTGCTCGGCCTATCTGAAAATTGATGGGTTTCTGTGACCTTTATTAACTAAATGTTGCGCTCAGCCATGATCGTAAATTGATCTTTCTTTTAAAAAAATGAGGAATTTCAATACAGTAAAAACGGTAACCAAGCATGAAAATCTAACATCATTTTCGAAATCAGCACCATCAAATTAGCTAAAAAAATATGTTTTGTTTCTTAGTTCAAAAACTGTGTTGACCAGTGTATTAAATCCTAATAAGGTTTCCAGTTCCCTTAAAATAAATACAATTAAGGCCAGGTGAACAGAAGGCAAAGGTGAGTAGACTATTTAACTACTTTATCGGGTGCCAAAAACGCAAAAAACGCAAAGAGAAGAGAAATTTGCAAAATATGTTTAAAGTAATTAAAGACCGGAAGTTGCAAAGGGCTATTATCACCTATGTTCTGAAATGTCATTCCCTAATAAGGAATTTGTTTTTACTGTTTTGGAGATAGAGTGCTGATTTTACAATAAGAAATACTGCCTTCAAAAGACCAACACTTCAACTATAGTGAGAGTTTGGAGAAGTGTATTCATGTCTTTTCCAAGGAAATTAGGGTGATACTGTTCCAGTTGGATTTTGAACGCGGATAGCCGATTTCATTTGCTAGCTCCTTACTCTTCACGTTAAATCGCCACATCTAATGATAATCTATAACTATTGAAAAGCGTAAACGATTGGTAAATAGGAATTTCAGCGATAGCATAAGCAATACAATTCAGTATTCAGAGATGAATGTTTCAACAAAGAAAACTCGTTACAAGAGAGAGAATCAGATTACAAATCAATTACAGCTTTAACCACAAATTATCGCTTCGAATATTTCAGAAGGAAATAAAGGCGTAAATAAGAAAAGGATATCATAGCAGAAAAAAGATTATATCCGCCTACAGTAGATTACCCAACTTACATGATTTAATAACTTCAGTTACTCTATATTTTGGGGGCCCGTCTGCTCTCGGATGTTTTTATTTATCGAGAAAATTGATTTACAACCAATGATAAAGATATTCTCTATGCCCATTTTTACAATCATCGACAGCTTCCGATCAAATTTGTTCAACGAATTTTACTTCAAGATACGTGACTAAAAAGTTCAAACGTTTCGAACCTCACCATAGTCGATTTGTCTAGAAGTTGATGCTTTAATAAGAGAATCTTTGATAAACGATCTCAGTGTGCGACACCGTTAGAAGGTCCTGAAAAGCATGACTCTCGTCATGCACAAGACCTTATACAAACCCATGCTAGTGAAACAAAAGAAGGGGTACAATATTTAAAACAAAACTAAACAGTATAAATTTAATAAAAGGAATGAACACGGAAATAATATCAACTAGAAAGAGCAGTCAAAGACTGCAAACATCCGCCTAGGCAATACCGATATCACTGCACTGATTAGCAAGAGATGATTATTGAAATGATAAAGAATAAATGCAATGAACTTGACCGCTCTCAAGAGGGAAAATGCAAAAAATGAATTCGACCTCAAATTAAGTGCGCACGTAAAATAAAACAGGAAGGTAATTCAGTAGTTGGCATTTATAAGTAAAAAAAAGAATTAATAAAACCGAAAAAATAACCAAAAAAATTTATCCAGTACGGGATTGAACCCAAAATCTTATCAGTTCATGCCAGTCATGAAGCCAATCATCCCCGAAAGTTTCATCTGAAGCCATCTAGCAAAGATATCCTTTACTAGGAGCAAACAAACAAAGGGGACCTAGTACAACAGATTCGCCTTAATGTGAAGATAATAATGAAGTACACAATACGTTTTTTTTATTATGGAGAATAGATAAACTTAAATCTGAAAAAATTGAGCCAGGACATTAATGATTATGGAAATTTTCTACGTTAAAGAGCTTGACACTAACAGACAACATGTTAAAAATGGTAAAAAAAATACCTCTCTGTCATCGAGGACTTTGTTCCAATAATCGATACATGATTCACAAAATCAGCACAACATTGCATTTAAAATTTAATAAAAAAGGCACGTGATAGCGATAAAGAGGTGATAAACAGAGGAATTTAAAGAAAAAAAGGTAAAAAAAGACAAAGAAATATTATCCACAAAGAATTTAAAGAATATGCAGATACAGTCATAGATGTGACTTCACAGAGAATCTCTAAAAAGAATAAAGGTTATGACTACAGCCCCCAAAACACACCACGAAACCAATATCATTGCATAGACTGATGGTAGAAAGCCAACACAACAAATGTATTTGTGCAGATCAATATTAAACAAAAACATATCACCAAGAATATCTCGAAGAAGAATTTGAAAAAATTAATGAAACGATATCGCAGAAATACATGCACCTGACGGATCTAAATACAAAGATGCAACCGATACTAATATGCATCAAGAAAATAATTAAAAAAAACACATCCCAAATGAAATGTTTAATTTCAATGCAAAAACGTTCGCAAAATGAATGTTTTATAATCGTTTTTATCGGTTTTATTACCACTAAAAGAAAAAAACAGAAAGAAATGGACACTTCCTTAAAACCCATTTTTACCCAGTGTCCTCATCTGAGAACAGCATAAAAAACTGTAAAAAAATAATGGGTGTAAATCATTATATAAAAGCAATTTGTAACATACAACGTGTGTTAGCACGTGCGATACCCTGTCTTCATCCGCCGGCGACTTGGGGTGATGTCACGGTTTCGGTGACTATGGCGGGACCGCCACCCCTGACGCCACCAGCAGCGTTTACCACCAAGTAGGGTAAGAAGATAAATTTGTTGATCGTCCCTCTTGTATATTCTCATAAGGAAGTAAATAAAACGACCGTTCATCTTTGCAGTTTGTAGGTAGTGAGGACATATTGATTCGTCAATAAAATTACCTTCCAAATATTCACCGATCGGAAGAAAAATTCTTGTAATTTGTAAATGAATTTAATGTTCTAAAACCTGAGGACACTGGATTAAAATTAGTTAATCCAGATACTATTCAGTATTAAAGATGTTTAATTATGCTGATACCAAGTTACACTAGAATTAGAAGAAATGGCCAAGCCGACAAAACTGACTTAAACACAGCTCCCGAAGAAAAATATAAAAAAGTTCTGTATAAACTTACAAGACAAAATAAACAACTATATGCAACAAAAATGGCGACAGTAATACCATTAAAAAGCTCTTTATAGTTAAACCTATTCTAGTAAAACGGGAACGAAACCCCAGAAAGTCTCGAAAGAAAGGAATATTACTATCTTGACAAGAGAAATGTCACACATGGATCATCCATTCATACTAAAAGAAAAGAAAAACGATCAATATGCTAGAAGATATACACAATGAAACACTATCTGAACAATTGTCTCGATCTTGTTACTACAAAACAAAGATATTAAACAAATAACACAAGAGAATTGATTTTAAAACTTTTAATACGATTAGTTAAATCAGTAGTTGCATATGATAAAAATCTAAATCCACAAAACTATTTAGGAAAATGTTTCTACTCATCATTAAATAACCTAGAAAATTTTGGTTGGTTGGTTTTACGGTATATCAAACAAAATAAGCAATAAAATCGTTAAACGGTAAGACAGAGTGTCAAAAGTTGAAAACGGTGAAATACCATATAAATAATATTTTATTAAACTTTCACCTAATACAAGATCTTCTCAGGGTAGAGATTTATTGAGCGAGATTGTTGTATAGACCTAAGAGAAGGATAGGGGGAAAAAGATCTGATCTCTGAGTGGAACTTCTTTTTTACAAATGGTATAAGCATGGAATAAAGATGATTCGATTTTGTGCGCGCGGCATCGCGAGTTCGAGCCATGAAGGTTTGAAGTTGAGAACTCAAGGGGCGTCTTAACGTTTGTCATAGACATCAGGTCAGGTCGATTTTGGAACAGTGATACGCACCAACATTTGAAAGTTTTTGTTTCCCATGTTATATAATAACACAAAATGTTTTTTCAGTTTAGGTCAAAATCGTAGCTCTGGAGTTTCATTCCTGTGATTAATAAAAGCCTTACACAAACTTAAAAAATTCATATTTTATTTAATCTTTACAAATTGTTTATTAACAAGAATCATGGTACAAGCACATTATTTATTAAATCATTGTACCATCAAACAAAACCTTCATTAACTTCAAAGGGAAATTTTTCTAAACAATTAAGTTATATTATTACCGAATGTTATTCAGTGATGTAGTTTAATGTGATTTTCGATAAACAATAAAAATTTACAACATTTCTCTTATAGTTTTTATAGTATTACATCATTTATTTATTTATTTATTTATTGATATAACAAATTATTTATTTATTATTATGATATAACAAATTTTATTAATGGAGAAGCATTTTCGTTGTAATTTTTACAATTTTTACACAGATTTTACTCATCGAATATAGTTAAAATACCTGCATATTTTTTCTGGTGAATTGTAATCATACTACCGCTTTGAAAATATTTTCCATTCAATGTATCTAATACAAAAGATAAACATTATTTGAATTCATTCTTGAAAAAAGAAAATTTAAAGTCAGTCTGTAAGAAAAAAAGTTTGCGAAAATTAGGTATTTATGTTAATTATTCTAACGATTTTAAAACTAAATGCTTAAAATTAGTCAAAGTACTGAATCTAAAGTTTAGTGCCGTTATTAAAAATATTAAATTCTAGCTTTTCTACTGAGTGCAATGTTGATCCTTTAGAAGGAAGGAGACAATCTATCTTCCTTAATTGACATAACGATAAAGTAGCGATAGGCTTACGACATTTTGTCAGTAGTTTACGATGAGAAATATTTAATCACAAACAACGACTATTTTCAAAATTCTTTAGCTTGGTTACTTGGTTGTTTTATCTTTGATTTTTTCACAGAATATCAAATAAAATTTAATGCCGAAAAATAAATATTTTGTACTCAATTTTATGTCTTCAGCTACAGATATTTTGTACATCATTTTATACTTTCTATAGATGTAAAGTTTGTAGCTGATCTATGTTAGGTGTCATTTTTTAAAGTAGGGCATTATGTTCAGGGTTTCAGTATTTTCCAATAGCTTTCTAGAATTGTTTTTTTTTTTTGGAGAATTTTTCTTATATATGCGTTAAGTGAGTACATCCAGTTAAAATTCTTAACATGCCAATAGATTTTGATAAGGCAGGTCTAAATTCTTTTTTGACAAGCACGATAAATTAAAAAAAATACTGAGAGAAGCCATGCTCATATTAGGCATTTTTTAAAAATTTGAATTAAATAATAATTAACACAGATTACATATTATCAAAGTATGATCTAATGGTTAGTAATGTTGTCTCGCTAGATTAATGACAACTGAGTGATGAGTTCAATCCTCACTGAGTACTATATCCTTGCAGCCTTGTTTCCCCTGTAAGTTACGCTTAGTATATCTCGGGCATTTTGATGTGGCTTACTGTTTAGCAGGTTGTCTCGATAGATCAATTAAGACTGAATAGTAATTTCGTTCTCTAATGAATGCTAAACATTTGCGGCCTTGTCGCTCATATAATCTGTGCTTAGTTCATCGCTATCATAAAACTATACCAGCGGAACTATTTGGTTGATTGTTTAGCATGATATCAACCTCTATGGCTTATTTAATGTCGAAATGTACATATTCTGAACACAATTTTATGGCTTCGACTGAATATATTTTGATCGTAGCTACAGATAAAATGTGTTGCTGGTCATTTTGATTCACGTATGTGTTGTTGGTTATTTTATTATAAATATGTATCATTTGGTCGATTTTATTTAGCGGCATATAAACATCTATGGGTCATGAAATACCGAAATCTCAATAATCTGTAAGTAACTTTATACTTTTAGTTATTTGTATTTTGTACACGGCTTTGTTTTTTAGATATATAATTTGTAGATCATAAAAAGTATTGTTGGTAATTTTACTATAAAAATAAATGTTTATAATTTTTAATGTTGGATGGATTGTTCAGTCACTCAAGTGCCATACGTGATCCACGCTTTGGGCGATCATGTCTCGAAAGAGACATGACTGACTGGGCAGAAGATTATCCCGCAGTAGATTGCCATTGCTTTCTGCGGTAGACTGGTTGCCGACCAAGGCTATAGAACCCAATCTGCCCTGCTATTTAACCCATAACTGGAAGGAAGAGACGGATTAATACCTTTCCCAAGGGTATTTGCGCGAAAGTGAATACAATGGATTAAACTGGAATTCGAACTCGGCTCCCCGGTTTCTCGTTCCGAGTCGATAGGATGGATTGTTTTTTTGCTATAAAAATGTATTATTGCTCATTTCATTATAGAAAATGTAATGTTGATTTTTTTGTTGAACGGCAGGTCATCATTTACCCATAGCTGAGACCCTACCTACTTGAGTTAGTGTAGACCTGGGAGCAACAGCAGTTAAGAGGTGGTTTCCGTTTCTTCAATATGTCTAATCTCCTGATCAGAGGCCTTGCTGCCGGATCTAGTTCATCGTCATACCTAGAACAAAAAACTATTTCATTCTACTCATGAAAGAAGGGACACACAAAAATAGACTTACGCGAATTTATTTGATAATTAGAGAGAAAAGGTTGACATGTTCAATAATATTATAATGTTGAAGATGTAAAACTCGTCACTTAATATTCATATTAAGTTTTCCTCACTGCAAATTGCCTTTGTTTTTTTTTCTTTCTTTTTTGGTGCATTTTTTAATTTGAAAATGTAATGAGAAATCAAAAAATTGAAAAGAATTAAACTCCAACAGTCTTCTACCGGAGGCAAATCAAGAGTTAGGACAATAAAAAAGATAATATTTTAAATAGTCTGCAAGTAGACAAGATGGCTGCTAAATATGGTGCCAATGGCGGAAATGTCCAAATGGATCAAGTAGGTTATTGATTTCACTAATGAAGAAATGTCTCGTAATTGCTTGCTCATATACAAGCGAATACACGTATCATATATAAAGAAATATGTTCACGTACACATCAAGACAAATCTACACAAATTAATGAACATTACACATAAATGCTCTCCGACTGGGAAGTATTTGTGGGCGCTGAATAAATTCAACCCGAAAATGGTGAAAGATAACCGTATCTTCATATTTATGAGGTATTTTTAAGTAGAAGGCCCTCTACGTGTATAACTGGTATCGTGTAACAGAGTAGGTGGCTACACCTCAAGCAGAATTAAAAGTATAAATCCAGATAAAGCTTCTTGTAGGGTCCACAGCAACCTCGCCCAGTAATGTAGACTGGGCTCTGTTGCAATGTATGCAGCCAGTGCGGTGATGACACAGATTCAGTAAGCAGAACGCGGCCTCGACAGAAATTAGCAGCCAAAGCTGGGGTTACTGTCAATTAAATTAACGGACACGTGTCCAGGACCAATTTGAGCCTTCAAGTTGTAAGATATCTACTGTAGGTTGATCTCGAAATGGATGGGCTCTGCCAGATCTACTTGCTTAAGTTACGATACGCCTGAATACATACCTTATTGACTTTCAACACAGATATGAAACTAGTCATTATTTTAAAGGAAATGCTTTGACGTAGTGATCCTTTTCTATAGATACATTAGTTTGGCACAAAGATACAGGTATGAGGCACTACTCGCCAGTAAGATTCAATCAGTCTAGCTCGTTAGTTATTAACTGAAGCTGATATGCCAAAATATGGATGTGCGTTGTGGTGCAGCGGATATCGACTCGGAACGACAAATCGGGGTGCCGATTTCAAATTGCAGTTGAATTCCTTGCATTCACTTACGCACAAACACCCTTGGGAAAGGTATTAATGCGTCTCTTCTCTCCAGTTATGGGTTAAGTAATAGGACAGATTAGGTTCTATAGCATGGGTCGGCAACAAGTCTACTGCAGAAAGCAATGGAAATCTACTGCGGGATTATCTTCTGCCCAGTTAGTCATGTCTCTTTCAAGACATGATCGCCCAAAGCGTGTATCACGTATGGCATTTAATTGACTGATATACCAAAATATTTACTTAAAATAGTTTGGCGACAAGGCATAACTATAGGGCACCTAGTTTGCATCACTGCTGTACGCCTGCTTAAATGTAGCTGAATGAGATTATTAATTCGTAGAAATGTGGTCTAAGACCCGGAAAATGATGCTGAACATCATTTTTCTGTCTGACTGCTCACTAATTCTATTTGTGAGCAATTTGTATCATAATCTTTTCATGCACCTGAAGTATTTGTCTTTCCTTTTTTGCATACTTCTTATTTACGACTAAAGCAAAACACACTCGCTTTAACGGCCTAAGCTTTCTACCATGAAAAGCTACGCAAAATGAGGCTTTGACATTGAATGCGAATGATAAAAAGTGCAATGAATCACTTGGTTCGATTTTATATTTTTAGTTTCGTCAGTTGCACAATATAGTCTGGTCAGTTGGGCACTGTGTGTGAGAAAAAGAGCAACATGACACAATTTTCTCCGCTAGAAATTTTAAAATGGAATCTACAGTACGAACATTTTTAGAGTGTTTCGGTGTCAGTCTGATGACAGTGCAGAGGATTTAGAAAATGTTGGATTATATATCCAATCAATATCATGATGCTTAGAGTGATCATTAGTGATGGTGATGTTATACCACTGTTCATCTTCCCACATGGCCTCAGATTCAACACGGAGTGCCTTCAAGATTCAAGTACATTTGTCAAGAGGGTGGGTGCTGAAAGACCCTCAGTAAGGCAAGAGTTTACCATGCGACACAAACAGGAGAACCAAGCCATGGATGTCCAACAATTTCTGAGACCACATTATCATTGACATCTGGCCCTTAAATTCTCAGGCTTAACTCCCTTGATTAAATGTGGCACGGATTTGAGCGAGGAACCAACAAAACTCCTTGTAACTCCAAAGATGAACTGAAAGCAAGGATTATGGCAGCATTCTTAAACAAGGAAACACTCCAAAAGTTTCGCAGAAAACTTTGATGTTGTTTAGAGAACGTGATTGAAGCCAATGGCGATTTTTATTGAATAAATTTACTCTTTAGTATTTTAAGATATTTTTGTGTAATTTTAGTAAATAAAATATTACTTAATAATTCCCAAGCCGAACTAATAAAGCAATATTTTTAGGAAACATTCGACTTTATTTATCAACATTGTCTCCTTTTATGGTGAGACACTGATTCCAAAGCTTCTTTAATAATGCAATACCCTTTTTTCTAAAACGATTTGTCTTTGGCTTCAAAATACGCCTCAGTTTCCGATATCCATTCCTCAGTTCAGTTAAATCTCTTTCCTTGGAAGATTCTTTTTAGGTATACAAACAGCTATTAATCGCTCTGGGCCAGATATGAAGAATAGGGTGGATTCGGAAGCAATTCGAAGTGCAAGTTGTGTAGTTTTGCCATCGTTGCGATCGATTTGTGACACAGTGCTTTGTCTTAGTGAAGGATCATTTTTTTCTTCTTAATGTATGGTCGTTTGTTGGCAATTTCTTTCTTCAAACAAAGCAGTAATGCTATATGGTATTCGCTATTGATGGTTCTTCCTTTCTCAATGTAATCGATGAAAAAATACCTTGTGCATCCCAAAATACGGAGGCCAAAATCTTGCCTTCTGATGTTTGCTTCTTTGGTTGCGTTGGACGGCTTTCAACTGCGGCTGTTAACTCAGGTGACTGCCGAGTTGACTCCAGATTTGAAGTGATGGATCTATGGTTCATCCATTGTCACATATTTATGCAAAATAACCTTCTTGTTGCGATGAAACGCTTACAAGAAAAGCAATGAATCGTCGATTGTCGCTTTTGATCGACTGTGACCAACGCTGCACCCACTTTGAACAGAGCTTTCTCATTAACAAATGGTTATATAAAATGGTGAATACACTGCCTTCTGATATGCTTAACTTCTCTACTATCTCACGGAACATGAATTTACGATCGGCTAAAAAGAATTTGTGGAATTTTTATTTGGTGTTTTCCGGGTTAACTACCCATTTTGGGCAACCTTAGCGTTCAGCAACTTCTGTATGTGTACGACCGCGTTTAAAATCAGCATATCACCTCTTAACTGTTGTTTCCGACCAAGCAGAGTTCAAATAACATTTATCAAGCCACTGCTTTGCTTGAACAGTATTTTTCTATCAGAAAGCAATGCTTTATCAACACACAAAGTTCAGATTTTTCCATTGTTTTGAAAATTTGCAACTGTAGCTTCACTTATATATATATATATATTAATCAATTCCCCACGAGCAAGGCAGAAATGCCACTGATGAGCGGGGGTGGGGGGCTACATAACTGAAAAAAAAGTAATTAGAAAAGAGTGAGGAGTACAAACTAGTTAGAAAGGAGCAATATAAAGCTGAGAATTCAGGTGTGATGACAGATACATAGGTGGAGAGAAAGGGAAGGATATACGGGGGTGGGGAGAGAGCTAAAGTCCAGTGGTTAATAGATGAGTATTGACATTGCATTTAAATTTCTGGAGGTTGTAGCCGTCAGGAAAGCAAGAATATAGGAGCGAGTTCCACAGGCGGGAAGTGCGAGAGAAGAAGCTGCAGGAGTAGAATTGTCGTCTGCATTTGGCTAACCTGACTGTGAATGGGTGAGACCCAGTTGCCAGTCTGATGGCACGAGTAAACAGCTGTTGAGGAGGCACCAGTGACTTAAGTTCGTCCGAGCAGAAGCCATGAAAATATTTATAGAACAGACAAAGGTAGGCCACATTTCGACGGTGGGGAAGTGGCTGCAATCGAGCCGCCAGATCAGTCCCTAACACATTACAGACTCTCCTTTGGAACCTGTCGAGAACATTGAGCTTGGTCTTAGATGAATTGAAGTTGACAAGCCACTTCTTGCCCCAATTCACCACAGAGTGTAGATCCCGTTCAAGGTCAGCAGCGAGATTATGTCTGTCCGCCACGACAGGTTTTTTACTGGTGTGGGAGTATATTGTGGTGTCATCTGCGTAGATGCCTACTTGGGACTTGATCTCATCTGGGAGGTCGTTGATGAAAATAAGGAAGAGCGTCGGGCCCAGGATAGAGTCCTGTGGGACACCAGCATTCGTGCTGTAGGATGAAGAGGCATGCCCATTCAAAACGACCTTCATTTTGCGGTTATTTAAAAAAGATTGGATTAGGTCAAACAGGCGACCGGTAATACCGTAACCCCGTAGCTTGCATAGGAGGCCTGAGTGCCAAACCCTGTCAAAAGCCTTGAAGATGTCCAGAGCAACCGCGCGAGCTTCGTCAGACTCATCAAGGGCCTGGAGCATGTACTCCGTTACGGTTGTTAGCAAGTCGGCCGTGGGCCTGGCAAAGCGGAAGCCATATTGCATGTCGGAGAAGAGTTTGTGGGCAGTAAGATGTTAACTATAATTTGGAAACTAATGATCCGATTGGGCCCAAATTTTGTCACCTGTCATTTGAAGGTTAGTAATTCATATAAGTCATACAGATTTTTATTAATGCCGCCATATATATGTCAGGCCTATGATTTACTGAGTGATATGTTATATCTATTAAAATGAGATGTCAGTGTTATTTTTAGTTTACGTAATTTAGACGACAGATCATCCATCGCAACCCTTACGTTTACAGTAATGCTATCGATTACGGGGTCGACAATACAATAAAATAAAACCAAATCAAAAATACGCTCATAAAGAACAGGAATGTATTTCAATAAAAAGAAAAATTCTATTCTGCACTGAAAGATGTCACTGGGGAAGAGATGAGTCTTTATGTAACAGGCTCAATAAAATGGGCGGGAAAATAGCAATGTGGAAATAAACTTCGATGGGAATTCACTCTTTGCATGATGACAAATGGTGTAAGAAACTATAAGATGAATGGGGATTTAGAAAAAAAATGAACAGAAAAATAAGTGGTGCCGAGAGTTTCATTTATTCAAATCACTAAAGAAAGTTTTTTGTCTGACTTAAAAAAGAGAAAATTACAAAGATCACTTAATATCATTCCGACACCAACACTACTGAATACATGTTTTTATTGATAATATAACTCAAATACGTATTTTCGTTGTTTGAATACTGTCTTTGAAATGAAATATGCATTTGTTTCCTAAAAAATCTGGGATTAACCATCGTAAATTCTATGATTTTGTAAATTCTCCATGCATATTCCACATAAATATTCATAGTTTTGTGATCTTTTAAACACTGGCAGATTCTAAATGTATATTGGAGTAGATAGACTAAACTATCGCCCGGTTCACACTCCACACACGTCTATTGAACAGGTGAAGAGGCTCATCCCTTGTTTCCTGTTTATGATGCGGTTTCCGGTTTTCTTTTCTCACTTTTTTTTTTCAATTGGAGTAGATAGACTAAATTATCGCCCGGTTCACACTCCACACACGTCTATTGAACAGGTGAAGAGGCTCATCCCTTGTTTCCTGTTTAAGATGTGGTTTCCTGTTTTCTCTTCTCATTTTTTTTTCAATTGGAGTAGATAGACTAAACTATCGCCCGGTTCACACTCCACACACGTCTATTGAACAGGTGAAGAGGCTCATCCCTTGTTTCCTGTTTAAGATGTGGTTTCCGGTTTTCTCTTCTCATTTTTTTTTCAATTGGAGTAGATAGACTAAACTATCGCCCGGTTCACACTCCACACACGTCTATTGAACAGGTGAAGAGGCTCATCCCTTGTTTCCTGTTTAGGATGCGGTTTCCGGTTTTCTCTTCTTACTTTTATTTTCAATTGGAGTAGATAGACTAAATTATCGCCCGGTTCACACTCCACACACGTCTATTGAACAGGTGAAGAGGCTCATCCCTTGTTTCCTGTTTAGGATGCGGTTTCCGGTTTTCTCTTCTCACTTTTTTTTTTCAATTGGAGTAGATAGACTAAACTATCGCCCGGTTCACACTCCACCCACGTCTATTGAACAGGTGAAGAGGCTCCTCCCTTGTTTCCTGTTTAGGATGCGGTTTCCGGTTTTCTCTTTTCCAATCTTTTCACACCTATGTAGCCCCCTGCACATCAGTGGCGTTACCGCCTTGCTCGGGGTGATATGATTAAAAAAAATGGTTGAGAGTAGTGTTAAAATCTCATAGCCGGGTTGCCTTCTTAAAGTTTCAAGTTCATAGCAGCCAAGGCGACTTTGGACTCACATCTATATACTTAAAAACTAGCTCAGTTGAAGATTGTCTGACTAGACCGGGTTATTCGACCTGAAGGTATTTCCATCTAGGGCCAACATGCAAGATTATGCACTGCATTTATCAAAATAAGTCACTATATCGTGCATATTTGACTGTGAGACGTATGCCTAGCATTTCTTTTTCAGATAGGTTACCCTGATAGGTACTTTGCAATTCGTATATTTACTCAAGGATGTACCTTGTAGTGCAGTAGATATCGGCTCGGAACGAGAAATCAAAAACCCAAGTTCGAATTCCATGAATTCACTTTCGCGCAAATACCCTTGAAAAAGTAATAATCCGTCATTTTCTCTCCAGCGCTGGGTTAAATAACAGAACAAATAGGGTTCTATAACTTTGGTTGGTAACCAGAGTACCACAGAAAGTAATGGCAATTTTCTGCGGGAATAGTCGTCTGCCCTGTCAGTCATCTCTTTTTCGAGACATGATCGCCTAAGCATGTATCACGTATGGCACTTAACTGACTCTTATTTGCTCACCAGTTTTACTTCTGCTGACGTATTATTCTCTGATTCGGTATTAATTATAATCGAAGTATTAGCTGTTTCTTTATAAGAAAACATCCAGCATTCTTTGACCAATCAAGTAGCCAGTACTACAGTCGCTTGAAATTTATAAATTTGTTTTCTTAAAACAATTTTTCAAGATTTTACGATTTTCAGGTCCAGTAACTTTTCTTGGTCTTTCTAATATTGAAAGGGTTTTTCCTTTGTGAAATAGCGGTATCAAATCCTACATTGCACCGTTAAATATTGTTAAACATATTGGATTAACAATCATATGTATGAATGTATGGCATTCATTAAAGAAGTGAGTACATATAAAAAAATTTGAAATTGACACTTTTCCCATCCTATTTAAACACAAATTTTATCGGTTTCTCCTCTCTCTATCTCTCTTTATCTCTCTCTCTCTCTCTCTCTTTCTCTCTTCTCTCTCTTTCTTTCTTTTTCTCACTGACGCCAAACAGCTTCTCTGTTATGGCCTTTCTGTCTTTCCTCACGATCAAAACGGAATAGTCTATTGTTTATGAGATATTAGTAGTGCGTAACGTACGTGATGACTAATTCAGAAACGAAAGAAAAAGCATAATAATAATAAATATTAGGAGGACCTGCAGATATTTGTGATGGTCAAATTTGTCACCTTTTCATTGCTGCTGTATTCTGTAGATTTACTACAAGATTTTATACAAAAGATGTCATAGAGAAAGATAGCTGTAAAGAAATCGAATATGAACCCAAATAAAACGATACAGGGTGATTGTGTCTCGTCTGGATATATATGTTCACAATAGCAATTCTGACTATTGCATGAAATCTGATTTCAGAGATATTTCCGTTAGAATGTTTCAAATAATATTTAAAAGAACGTTGCATTCGAAACCGATTTATTTCCTTGGAGACTCTCGACAGAAAAGACCACGCTAAAATTAACAATTTCTGACAGGTTCCAAAATGTTACCATTCTGATATTCATGTCAACTTGAGGATAAATATGTGGATTTGACCTTGTTTCTCTTTATTCTTCTGCGTTACGTGTCCCCTCAGGGTGTTGGCAATCATTGTTCTCTACAATTTCATGTTCTTGTAACCTACTAGTATATTTTATCATTTTATTATCTCTCCGAAACTTAGTTCTACCATCCATTGACACATGTTCATTAGAGAGGCTATGCACTGTTTCTTCTGTCCCAATTTCCGCCAAAATGCCCTGTGAATATCAAATTTTCCAAAACTTCGTTTTATATGTGAGCTAAGAACTTCAACACTTTTTCTGGTGTGAAGAATAAGTGTTCTTTTATGTCATTTTCACTTAAACTCCATCGTTGCTTACATGTTCAGTCCATTAAATTCTCAGCATCCATCTGTAGAACCAAATTTCTGTTGCTTCAATTCTATTCTTCATAAGTGAATCGATTGTACAACATTCACTGCCATATAGAGTTACTGATATTACGAAACAGTTATTTTTCATTGTTTTTAAATAAAATTACTATTAAGCCATGTTCAAAAAATAACAATTTCTTATTTCTTAAAAATTATTTCGAAAAAAGGTTGCGTCAGATCCTATACAGAGCCCGTATAGTATTGTGCTTTAGATCAACACTTTTTTGGTTGTAGATGTTGCTTAGTGGATGATCTCTGCGGTTTGTTGAAGGATGAAAGTGATTACGTTTTCGAAAAAACTTCTTCTTCCGCTATGTGCCTTGTCCTTTCAGGACATATGGGATCATTTCTCCTCTCCTTATTCTGGTGGCTCTTAGCACGCTTTCTTCTGATACACCATGCAGTACCTCTTCTGCCATCCATCCGCTCAGGCCCTTCATATATGTTATCCGCTGCTTTCCTCTGTCACTTTTCCCCTATTTATGGCCTGTTAGTATCCGGTTCTTCAAACCATCTTTCCTCATTGCATATCCGAGGAACTTTAGCTGTCTCTTCCTGGTGCTCAGTTTTAATTTCCCTTTCGTTTTCATCCTTTACAAAACCTTATAATTGCTCGATCCATGATATACGCAGCATCCTTCTGTAGAACTACATTTCAGTTTCTTCAAGTTTTTCCTTCATCTTTGATTATATTGTCCAGCATTCACTGCCATAATGAAGAACTGACATCACATAGCAATCCAGTATTCTTTCTTTGTTTTGAGCAAAGTTTTCCCGTCTATTTTTGTACCTGCTTGATTTTCGTGTCTTCCATCTTTATTTGGCATTTTTGGCTGCTCTTTTTGTGGATAACCATGCATTCAGTTTTTTGCTGTCTATTTGTAATCCTTTCGTTTCACTCTCTTCAGGTACCTTCTGTAGGATGTTTTGTAGTTTTCTTTCCGTGACTGCTCTCAGCACTGTGCTTTCTGCGTATCTTATGTTATTCAAATTGTGTCCTTCGATGACAAATCCTTGCATAACGTCTAGGGCCCTTTGAATAGTCTCGATGTACAAGTTGAATAGATCCGATGGAAAGACACGTCCTTGTCTAACCTCCCTTTCTCTCTTTGTATATCTGCTGAATTTGTTGCCTGTCCGTATGCAGGCGGTTTGCTGCCATTAGATCTTCTTGATTACTCTTAGTGTCTTTCCCAGTTATGTCGAGACTGTTGAGACGGACGTCAAAAACAGTTGAATAAATTATTTAGCTTTCTTCATGGTCTTTGTTCCACAGCGAAACAAGACCAAGATAACTATTAATAGATTTTCGAAATGGCGAAAGTGAAAATTATTAAATAGGGCTTTTCCTTGTAGCATTTTCAATGGCAGACTTCTTTACAGCCAAAACAGTTGGATTAATTATTTAGCTTTCTTCGTGGTCTTTGTTCCAAAGCGAAACAAGTCCAAGATAACTATTAATAGATTTTCGAAATGGCGAAAGTGAAAATTATTAAATAGGGCTTTTCCTTGTAGCATTTTCAATGGCAGACTTCTTTACAGCCAAAACAGTTGAATTAATTATTTAGCTTCCTTCATGGACTTTGTTCCACAGCGAAACAAGCCCAAGATAACTGTTAATAGAATTTGGAAATAGCGAAAGTAAAAATTATTAAATAGGGTTTTTCCTTGTCGCATTTTCAATGGCAGACTTCTTTACAGCCAAAACAGTTGAATTAATTATTTAGCTTTCTTCATGGACTTTGTTCCACAGCGAAACAAGACCAAGATAACTGTTAATAGAATTTGGAAATGGCGAAAGTAAAAATTATTAAATAGGGTTTTTCCTTGTAGCATTTTCAATGGCAGACTTCTTTACAGCCAAAACAGTTGAATTAATTATTTAGCTTTCTCATGGACTTTGTTCCACAGCGAAACAAGACCAAGATAACTGTTAATAGAATTTGGAAATGGCGAAAGTAAAAATTATTAAATAGGGTTTTTCCTTGTAGCATTTTCAATGGCAGACTTCTTTACAGCTAAAACGTTTCCTCTTTTATGTCGTTTGCTTTTTCTTGTCAATCTGATGAGTAAAATTAATTACTCTCTGCTCGTATTCGACTGAAGTATTTTCGTTGATATTGATCAAAGATATAATATAGAAAAATGTGCTTTACAACTCGGCTTTAAGCTATCCGGTTTAACTAATGATCATTCAATGAGCACCATCGTATATTGCTAAGCGTGCAGCATGCTGGTCAACACAGTAGCCAGTACACGAAATTCCTTCTAGTTGGTCACTGAAACAACAGTATTTGCTTGACAGTGGCTGTATATCAGGATTGAGAAGCTTTGGGTAATGTAATATTTATTGAGTATATGCTGGGACGATCACTCTCTTGTCTTGATACAACAGAGTGACAGTAATAAACCACAAATTACGTTACTCATTATTTCCACAAACTGCGCTACACATACAAACTCTGAGTTAAATAAATCTTATCTAGGCAGATCACTAATGAAATACTATGAAACAATACTAAACAAACTACTCTGGGCGAAGTGCATTATTACAGTGAGCTCAATCCTTATAGCGAGTTATCTGTTATATTGAAGTGTATGTGTGTTCAAATAGATTAGTTTGATTAGTCCTTGTTAGTTAGATAGCTCACTATAAGGGGGAGTATAAAACAAGAAAATCAAATTATAAATAGAAACAACAATTTATATACATATAAATCAATTAAGTTTTTACAAATAAAATTAATGTATTTTGGTTGATACAAGGTCGTTACAATGCTCGTAGCTGTTAATGCAAGAATGAGTTTATGTGTACGTAGGCAGGAACGTATGTGTGTATGTTTGTGTCAGCGACATTGTCGGTAGGAGTGTCTTTAAAATATTCGCTCAGTCTTAAACGGTCCCGTCCGGTTATCAAGTGTAAAAAGGCAGACGGATAACCGTGAGAATAAAGAGGTGAGGGAGAAAGAAAGAAATGATAATAATAACGATTGCTTGACGTTTGTCGAGAGACGTATTAATTACTCTCGCCTTTTTTTTTTTTTTATCTCTGACGACAGTCGTCTTGTTCCGTCTATTTATTTCATTTGTGTGAATCCAAATGTCATTTGGGAATTCACTCATTTGGGAATTCACTCCCGGGTGTGATTCTGGCCATTCTATTTTGTTTTTAGAGGATTTTTAGTTTTCTATTGGCCAAAAGAACATTTCGCATTGAGGTGTAAAATTTTGCAAGTTTTGTATGCTAAGCGAATGTTTTGTAAATTCGAGTAAATTCGTTTATATTTAACAAAATCAATGAGTCAGTGGTTAGCATTTGAATCTTTTAAGCTAGAACTTGTTTTGTTCATTACATCCTCACAGCAGACACTAAAATTGTTACCTTATGCTAAACAGTTCTTCTTTACTGGGAAATCGAGTAGAGTTAATGAAACGACATTGATGCCATCTGATTATGTTTTGCTGCCACTATCATAGCTAGTAGTTGGGAACAAAATACTACGATCATCGGGTAAGGATAGAGAAGTTCTTGAACTTACTCCACGCGTGTATTGCAGTTGCGACCGAATGTTTAAAATAACGAGGTGTAATGGATACGGGATGTGCGTTGTGGTTCAGTCTCGAAAAGAGAAATCGGAGAGTTTGAATTCCAGTTGAATTCCTGCATTCACTTACGCGCAAACACTATTGTTCTCTTCAGTGGTTTAAATAACAGGACAGATTGGGTTCTATAGTCTTGGGTAGCAACCAGTCTACCGCAGAATGTTATGCCAACCTACTGCGGGATAATTTTCTGCTCAGTCACTCATGTTTCGAAAAAGACACCATCGCCCAAGCGTGTATCACGTATGGCATTTAAGTGACTGAATGAATGAATAGCGGCTCGTATAGAGGAATTGGAAATCCGATTTCGAATTTCAATCGTACTTATTACATTCCCTTACGTGCTAATACTCTTGGAAAAGATATGAATCCATTTCTTCTCTTACCAGATATAGGTAAATTGCAAGATAGACTCAGTTCTATAGCACTGACAGGCAACCTGCTGCGAGAAAATCGATTATTCCACTTATGGCCAGGAAGAAGTTTTGAGCTTTGGTTAGCAATTTTTCTTGAGATTGTGTCACGTATTTAAAAACACCCGGCGATCCACATTTGTATCAATCATCGGAAGAGGTCCATGCCGTTCAGTCACGGCACCAGGATCTGAGTATACCAATGCTTGGCCGTGCTGTGTGTAGTGGGATTGTCGATAGATTTCCGACCAACCAATGGTTGGTCGAATGATGATGATAATGATGAAAATACATCTAAAATCATAAATAGATTAAATGATAAACAAATCAGTAGATCAAATATTGTGATTTGTCCAATCAGTATACACATAATCTATAGTCATAACATCCTACTATCCTGTCGATTGTTTTGTAATCTTTTCATCCCACTCAAGGCGATAATGCCACTAAGACGAAGGGGTTTACTGAGAGTGAAAGAAACCGAGAAAACGTTATTAAAGAGAAAAGACAATAAAAAAGCAAGTTTCAAACAGACATATAACGACTGATGTTGCATTCACAATTTTTAATATCATAGTGGACAGGTAAGCATGAGGCTAGAAGAGTTTATTACAGGTGAATGGAAGGAAGAAACTAAAAGAACTTACGGTTAAATCTAGCAATTTTAACAGAAAGATGATGATACCTATCTGCCTAGTACTACGTCTAAATTTAAGAAATCGAGGTTGCAAAGAAAAAACTCATCAATATAATTGCCATGATAATACCTATAGAGAAGAGACACGCAATTTACGTTCTAGCGGTGATTAATAAAGTCAAAACTCTTTGGGATGGTTATCACTGAATATTATCCTTTAGATTTTAATTATAGCGGTAACTGCTTCCCACTTGGGAATTCATACTGCTTCCAAGATTACGTTACTTCTCACGCAGTGAATTCCTGTATATTGTGAATACTTATACTGAATTGAGATTTTTTTTTTTTTTTTTTTTTTTTGTGAGAAAAAATGGGTGACAGCTTGAAAATACAAGGTGTTGCAAGCCTGGGTGTGTGAGTGGTGTAATAGACACCAGCTTGGAATTGGAAATCCAAATTCAACCATTTCTTAAAGTTAAGTTCGTTATATATCACTTTCTCGTAACTATTGGGAAATCCGCCATTGTCCCCCGTTATGGGTTTAAATTATATCAGAAAATTATTATCATTATTATCTCTGAAGAATTTTCTTGCAATTTACAAAAAATATATTCTGGATTTAAATAACCCTCAAAAGATTGAGAAGTCGTAAAGATTAATGTTTCTTTGGTTTTTATATAAATGTCCTTTTACTTTTTTTCTGGTGAGTAAATGAGAGACGGTGAAAGCAAATATACTTAATTTCTCTATGAGAACGTTTATAAAGTTGCTGCAAAACTGGCTCCATTAAATCAATCACTCTGTTTAATCAAAGATATATTTTATAATTACTTTTCTAAGCTAGAGAGAAAAAAAAACATGATTACCTCTGTGTGGATAAGTTTCTTTTGAAAACTAATATTGCCTTAATTAATTGCTGCTTTGAACAAATATAGTTCGACTCGAAAACCTTGTGCTGGGTCAAACCTGGGGATCGTCATCAAACAAAATAGCAGAAATAAATCTCCGTCTATACATCAGCTTATGTATTTTATTGTCTAATTAATTATATTACTTCGTGATCGGCCACGTATCTTGTCATCTAATTTCATTATTCTACTTTCGAAAATATATTAGCTGCAAAAGGAGAAAACTAAATAAATAATCAGTTTGTTGGTTATTATATTACGATTAGTTTAGTTCAAATTTCTTGGTAATCTTATTATATCGTATTTTTTTAGTCGTGCACTGTTTAGGTGACTATTGAAGTGTCTCAACTTATGTTTTTACTATTAGTTCATTTGTAGAATAACTAATAGTCTGAGGTGAACTTTAAATTTTAATAATACAAAAACTAACGTTGAAATTTGAAAATAATTTTTAAAAATGTCTCCTGAAATAAGTATTAACTTTTAAAGCATGACATTCTACAGTGTAACCCTTATATAAGAGAGTTTTCAAGACCGGGTAAATGTTATCTTATATCCGGGTTTCTTTTATATCCGAGTTTGGTCTATTTTATATACATTACCACAGGCTCTAATTTGGCATCAGCGTAACATCTCTTATATCCGAGTTTCTCTTATATCAGGGTTATACTAATTCTTTTCGTCAGAATCCATTTTGCACATATATATCCATCCAATTTTACAGAAACTGATATTCTGAATCGGTCACCATAACAGGTGCGGACTGGGATCGACTTTGCTTAACTTCGTTAATAGTACGGAAACTAATGTTTCAACATGATGTGTCTGTAAGCTTCGTGTGTACATATATGTATAGGCTAGTATGTACACAAGTTCGTATAGTGATATTAATATATAAACAATATCGAATCAATTACTACGTCTACTGCTAGAAAGTTTGGTTCAATATGCTTTTTCATTATTATTTTTTTTTTACTTCAGAATCCATCTTGAACATTTATAAATCTTCCATTCGTTCGTGCATTGATTACTGCTGCCGTATCTGATCTGGTTCACCTGTTTTATATCTTGATATTCTTTACCAAATCCAAAGAACTATATGTAATGTAATTAATCCTGATCTGGCCTCATTATTTCAGACACTTTCTTAAGTGAAACGACTACATTGAATCTATAGCTGTATCTACTACAAATAAAGTTGGGTCACTGTATCTGGCCAGAAAGGTTTTTTTTTTCTAGTCAGAATTCATCTACCATTCGTGCGTGCATTGAATATCATTGCTATATCTGGTCGGGTGCTCCTGCTGTTCATCTCGAGGTTCTCGACAAAATCCAGAGAAGGATCCGCAATGTCATTTTGCTGACTTGACATCTTGACTTCTCGCCGACGTGATGTGGCTTCCCTCTGTCTCTTCTACAAATATTTTCACAACAACTGCTCTGACGATTTTTCTATGGTGTCCCGACTACACGAACTTTGGTGTGTTAATAGATTTTCATCTAGGTCCGAAACTTTTGCTACTTAAATATTTAAATATAACCGCCATTGATCTTGATCTACTCTAACAGTTTTTTGCTCACACTTTCCACCTGTGGAACTCCTTTCCGTTTACTTGATTTCCTGATAGCTATAATCTCAAAGTATTAATATTTACTGTCTTCTTGAATTCAATTCATCTTTTATCTTTTCTTCGATACCACTTGTACTTAGTCTTT
Organism: Ascarosepion bandense; assembly: GCA_037127315.1. NCBI lineage: Eukaryota > Metazoa > Mollusca > Cephalopoda > Sepiida > Sepiidae > Ascarosepion > Ascarosepion bandense. The sequence goes on from JBBBDQ010001317.1 coordinate 2,186,044, forward strand.
TCTCTCACTGTAACCCCCTGTGCACTAGTGGCAGTCCCGCCTTGCTTGGCGTAAAATCATTTTAAAAATGAGACATAACTTTTCTCTGTCTTTACTAAAAATATTTTCATGATAACTGTTATGATGAGAGTTTTTTCCTGGTGCCTCGACTACATGAATTGCTACTAAATTGGCAAATATGTCTCACCATTTTGCTGTTGACTAACAAATAGCTATTCTAACAGCTTCTTTTCTCGCACGGCTCACCTGTGAAACTTCTTAATGATTACCTGCTTCCCTCCCACCTACAGTCCCCGAAGATTTAAATGCAGTGTTAATCGCCATTTGCCAACTTTTCAATTATTGTTTCTTTCCTCACTCATCCTCACTAAAATATCTTACTTTTCTTCCACTCTCTATAAGCCCCTGCATCTTAGTGGCATTGTCGCCTTGTTGGTAGGAAACGATTAAAATATTTTAAAATATGGTTGTATCAAAACCTGTGCTTGATGTACCTTGGAGGCCTTTTTCTAAACTTTATACCTGATATGTGATAACCATACTCAATTTTCTTAAATTTAATATTTTATCTATTTTTGCATTTAATGTTAGTACAGGAAATCCTAATTCACAGACATGTGATGCGGAAAACTCTTATGTAATATAAAATGTTTTATTATATATTGAAGGATATTCTCACTTAATCAGTTAAATGCCATACGTGATACACGCTTGGGCGATCATGTCTCTTTCGAGACATGACTGACTGGGCAGAAGATTATCCCGCAGTAGATTGCCATTGTTTTCTGCGGTAGACTGGTTGCCGACCAAGGCTATAGAAACCAATCTGTCTTGTTATTTAACCCATAACTGGAAGGAATAGATGGATTAATACCTTTCCCAATGGTATTTGCGGGTAAGTGAATGCAATGAATTTAGCTGGAATTCGAATTCGGCTCCCCGATTTCTCGTTTCGAGCCGATATCCAATGCACCACAACGCACAGGAAGTCAAAAATTAATCAAACGACACTTATTTTACGCTTGATTTGTAAGTTTCAATAACCAGATCTGAATATATTTATGAAGAAACTGTATTTCTTTAATATACACAGTCAATTAAGCTTCATAAATGATACACACTCGGGCGATCATGTCTTTTTCGATCCATGACTGACTAGGCACAAGATTTTCCTTCAGTAGGTTTGCCATTTCTTTCAGTGGTAGATTGGTTGCGAACTAAGGCTATCGAACCCAATATGTTCTGCTATCTATCCCCATAACTGGAAAGAAGAGAGATGGATTCATAATTTTCTCCTGAGTATTTGTGCGTCAATGAATGCAACGAATTCATATGGAATTCGAACTCAGCTCTACCGACTTTTCATTCCAAGCCGATAGTTATTACACCACAGCGCACATTTTATATCCTTTAAGATAATAACTTATTTAAGTCACTCGAGAAAGGCAAAAGGGAAAGAATTATCCACTCCTTAAAAATTAAGGAATTTAGCATGCATTTTAAACTGGGAAAAAAATATGCCGTATACATAGAAGCAATATACTTGGTGTCTCTAGATTTTAAACAATAAAGGTATTTACGTATAAAAAAATGCATGAATTACTCTTAACTTGAGACGAACCTTATTATCGTTCAGGAGGTATTGGAGCCCCTAATTGCAACAGATAAGAAACAGTGGCATTTTGTTTTAGGTAAAGTCGAATTTTACTGTGTGAGAACATGCACCTAACATCCGATATTTGCGCCATGGCACCTGCGCTGAACATTTAACTTTCTAGCGAGTTTTGAATTTGTGAACGAGCCGTCATGACGGCTTCTTCAGGAGAAGATTTCATTCCATACGGTATGGAATACTTCTAATTCTAACAGTTGATAGGGAATGTTGATACTAATTCCATTATCGGGATAAAGTAGTCAAAATTATGACACATTCAAAAGCAAATCTTCCGTAACTTTATCCATTGCGCTTTGTCTTACCAGTTTACTTAGATGTCATTTTTGTATCCTTTAATATCCTTTTTCTATGGGTCATGTCCCTTCAGGACGTTGGTGATCATGGCTCTCCATAATTCCCTGTCCTTTTTAATTCTTTATAAATTTTATTTTTTGTTATCTTTGCTAAACTTTGATCAACTATATATTTACACAAGCCCGTTAAGTAGGTTATGAGTTGTTTTCTTATATCTATCATGCTTTCAATTTTTCAGTACTGTGAGCGAAACATTTTACAAATCTGCTTTCTTCATTATATTCCCTAGAAATTTCAACTTCCTTTCTAATGTTATGTATAAATGTCTTTTTTGTTGCCATTTTCTCTAAAACTTCATCGTTACTCACATGTTCGTTCCATGGGTTCCTCTGCATCTTCCTGTAAAACCACATTTTTGTTGCTTCAAGTTTTTTCTTCATCTGTTAGGAGATTGTCCAATATTCACTGCCATATAGAAAGATCGATATTACATAATTGTTTGTAATTGTTTACATCTCCTGATACAAAACAAATGATTAAAGATACTAAAGTAAGATTATTTAGTTTCGTTGTTTGATCTTTATCTGGATATTTACTAAGTATGACACAAGATTAAATCGCGAAAAATGGGGATGCTAATCATCAATGTTGGGGAGATACACTTTGCTGAAAAAACAATACTAAGCATGAAAAATAGTTTTACGTAAGCTGGAAATAGAAATGCGTTAATATAATGATTGTATAAGATTGTTACAAAAATAATTGCCAAAGTCAGAAATATAATTTTATTCTTGAAATATTTCCTGTAAAAATGTTGATATTAGTCAAAATACCAGCCTTGAGCATTTATTTACCTCAGCCATTGATCGACGTGATTATTTATTCGTTGTTATTGGCTGTGATGCAACAAAGTCCTTGAAAGCTGATTCCACCTCTGGTTTGAAACGAAATGCTTTACCATTTAAAAATGTTCGTAAGAGCTTTAAAATGATAATCAGTGGGTGAAAGATCAGGAGAATATGGAGGATGTTGTAGACTCTCGTATCCTAAGTCTGTGATATTTTACAACGTCATTTTTACACGTTGCTACGCTTTATCGTAGAGCAGAATGGACCACGTCAGTTCCCCAATGCAGGTCACATATTTGCTGGCGTTCATATATTTCAGCAAGTTGAGTTTAGTAAAGCTCTGTATTAATGCTTTAACTTCGCTTCCAGAAAGTTGCAGGGCATAACACCAATTGCAGACCACCAGGCAGTCACAATAATCTTTTGCTGATGCAACTTTTGATGTTGGAAAATGTTTGGGGGGCTCATCACGATTAAGCCATTGACCTGATATTTTACAGTTATCATAATGGATCTATATTTCATCACAAGTCAAGAAATGTCAAGAAAGGAATCAATCATGTTACGTAGAAAGACCATCGAGGACGCTCCAAAATGTCTATATTTTTATTTTCATTGAAATCATGAGGAGCCATTTATTGAGAGTTTTCAGCTTGCCAATACACTGCAAAGTGCGTGAGACTGTTGCAGGGTTTACACCAACCGTCTAAAACATATCTCTGGCACCTTGACGTGGGTTTTGCTCAACAATTGCTTGCATTTTTTCCTTATCAAAACCGCATGACCGTCCTCTATCTTCTTCATCTTCAAGGCTTTCATCACCAGTACGAAATTTTTGGAACCACTTTCGTACTGTTTCATCATTTGTGAACCCCATGCTCTGTCGATATTTGTCACAGTGCCTCAGTTTGGAGGCACTATGACCAAGTTTGAATTCATGCAAGAAAAGTAAACAAAGATAATGTTTTGTCGTTGTTTATCATTAAGGGTTTCTTTGCTTCAAAAATATCTCTGTCTGAAAATAAGTTAAAATTTATTAAAGAGCACGCATTAATTTTCGTAAAACAAAATTGTGTCTAATATATAGCGTGAATAGTATGTTAAAATGGCTTTTCAAAATACATCACTTTTTGTATAACCTAATAGTAAGCCAGTCTTTATATATATACATATATATATATATATATACATATATATATATATATATATATATAATTATGAATTATTGCGACACGGAAATTTTTATGTTTCGAGATTTTCATTCATCAGGCAATGTTGGATGTTGGTGGTGCAAATGTTTATATTAAGCTCTATAATATTTATTATATTAAATACTCTTTATAATAAAATAAATGTCAGGGTACTCAAAATAGTAAAACCTTGAGTCTTCTTCACCTGAATTCATATATATATATATATATATATATATATATATATATATACTCAATGCCGATTCGAAGAGAGTTAACATTGAATGAAACACAAATGTATTTTCTGGCGAAAGATGCTATTCTGTATTTTTAATTTAATCCATGGAATTTAATCCACGGAAAAGTAAAGAGGGGATATCAGATCGGTATTCTATGCAGGGTTGTTAACCCACCAAATTTCCTTTGCAAAGGCGTGCAGATTGTCTTCAGTAAGTTTTTAGCGGGTTATTATGCATTCATGAAAATAAATGTCGTTAAAGTCTCAAAAGGATAGTAAGCTCTTAAAAAAGAGAAGAGAAAACCGATCGGAAAATAACTTTAGGTTGGTGTCTTCTTTCAAAATAAGAATGATCCGGAAACATATATTTAAGAAAATGGAAATGTGTGTATTCGCATTGTGAGCAATATGCTGACCTCACAAGGTGAACGCTGTTCTGACGGAAAAAAAAACTAGAAATACGATAATCAGTTCAAGTTACATCCTACAACAAATATCAACGATATATATATATATATATATATATATATATATATATATATAGAGAGAGAGAGAGAGAGAGAGAGAGAGAAAGAGAGAGAGAATGCTACTGAAAGAGTGAATATATAAAGCGATGCTGAGTATCTTTGTGTAGTAAAGTTTGGACCATTTGAATCATGTATGGAAACATTTTTAAATCCAGTTTCAGAACCTTTTGAAGCGATGTTAATTGGTTGGTGGACAGTTCGTTTTCTTTTGACAATTGCATTTATTAGAGTTTTATTGCTTTATGTTGTAGTTGTTTGTTCTGTTAAATATGTTTTATTGTTTTGGTTATTATCTTCTTGTTATCCATGCAATTGTAACTGATTTCACTTGTGTTTTTATTGGGAACTTTTGATAGTTTGCTGTGCTTGGGGAAAAGTTTTTCCATTATTTTAAAGAATATTTTTCTTAGTTTTGTTTTGTATGTTATATTTTTAGGAAGAGTTGAGCCAGATGATCTTCTTTTCCTGTTGATTTTCTTTCAACTGTTTTCTTCATGTGTTCTAGTTTGCTCAAATGACCACTATTTCTTTTTGCTGTTTATATATATATATATATGATCTTCTCTGTATTGAGCACCTTCTAATACAACTGTTCCCTGGTCTAATTTAAACATATATATTGATTTCCTTCCTATTGAGTATCTTACATTAAAACATAAGAAAAAAAATTAATCCAACCCTCTCCGAGCGTGACAGAAGAAATATATATATATATATATATATATATATATATATATATATATATATATATAAAGAATATCTAGTGAGCCAGACAGACCTACCTAGGTTTCAACTAAATGGATCGAACCCGAACCCTTTTGACTGAGGTTCATGTATTTAGCTCTTCAGTGCCACGTGAGCGTTCAAATAAAACACTCTTACAATAGCGTTCTAAATAAGAAAAACGGTAAACGGTAAAATCAGTTATTAAAATTCGCCTGAAGACACCACTCATGGTAGAAACGTAGGTCACGTAATATCTCCTTTACAAATGAAATATATATATATATATATATATATATATATATATATATATATAGTGATATACTAATCAAAAAGTGCACTCAGTGAGAATTAACCTCAGTACACCGTCCTTATTTATCTGACTCGACGAGCTTGGTTTGCATTACACCACGTCTAAGTGCTCCATACATACCCCCACCGTATATATATATATATATATATGCCGTTTTCATGAAAAATGACAGACTAGGTAGTATGGTTATTGTTATTGGCTTATATTATTTTTCAAGTGATCAATTTTTTTTCATGTCGCATCCTTTAGACCGTAGAGCTCATTTAAACACACACGGAGACCTTCCAGACTCTATCCGTAAAATAATCGTTGATAATACAAAAATAATTCCATCATTCACATACAAAAAAACGATAAAAATAATGGAAGCATTATTGATTCTAAAAATTCCAAAACTTAATTATATCAACTACGAATACGGTCACAAAATGCTTACCGTGTTCGAAATATGAAACACTCACATGACACTACACAGATACATAAACACTACGCATATTCTGTTACACGTAAAATAAAATTCATCCTTGATAATGGCTAAAAGTATAGTCGAGAGCGTTTGGGAAAACAAAAATTTTGGGTAATTTTTATATAATTCACGTTCTGAAAAGAAAAACTTATGAGATCACATGAAAAATTATATAAAAACTTAACAATATTATCTTGTCTGTCATTTTTTATGAAACCTACATAAAAGAAAGATTGCTGCCGAAATACTCACACAAACGTGTGTGTGAGAGAATGAGAGAGAGATGCATAGAAAAAAAAGCTGAGGCTATTTTTATCTACTGGACCATATGTCTTTGAGAACACATGTCTCAGTAGATAAAAGCATTTTTGAAATCCAGTGACTCTACCCAAATAATTGTGAGTTCAATACCTGAGCTGAGTTAAAAGGGAGATAACTGATACTGGGACATCTGAAAAATGGTTCCTGGAACTCGAACAATCTACTTAGTTGATGAAATAAATGGTTGAGTTCGAAATTCCGACCGCCTTCCTCAGGTGATCGGAATGTACAATCGCTGAAACTTCGTCAATATGCCAACAAAGTTGATGACAGCAGTCCGAGTAATGTAAATAGTGCAAATAATTACAATATCTCATCTTAGAACTACAAACAAATAGCAAAACGAGTTTTATATCTATCTAAACTTATTTATAAATGGAATTTTGTCTGTGTGTGTGTCTGTGTCCGTTACCTATAGATTCCGAAACGGCTGAACCGATTTTCTTGAAAATTTACACAGTTGTACTATAAGCGACTGCGAGTGTTCTGAGCTAGGTTTTGTGTCGAGGTACCCCCGATAAATATCGAAAATCGATAATTGAAAAAATCGGGTTATAGAAGGAGTGGTCCGATTTTAATCAAATTTGATACACTCATAGACAAAGACATAAGAAACGATATTCAGAAGTTTCAAGGTTGCAGTTCTTACAATAGTGCAGTAAATTTGATATCGATACGAGGAAATCAAAATTTTACTTACATCCATTCATTTTTCTTTTCGCTTGAACTGGAAACAACTATTGCGTTTTAGTCTTTCGTGCCAACGTCTAAAGAGTCTGAGCTCCAGGACCATGGATTAGTTTTAAAGCTTTTATTACACCCGTGCAACGCCGGACTACACTGCTAGTATTGTATAATGGTTAGTGGGCTCATTATAAATGAATAATTGGTTCAAGCCTCACTAGGTATCTCTTAGTGCATGTTCACATGTAAAAAGTAAGTCAGGCTTAGCAAATAACTAGATACGGATGCCGAAGAAACAGCCTGTTCATCTAATAGCTTACACACTGATCTTTGCAGACTTAATTTGAATTTGAAAAATACATCATTTAGATGCGGTTAGAACACATTATCAGTGATGTTACCCCGGTTCATTGACGGTTTCGGTCCTTTAAAAACATCATACCTTCTCCCCAGGTTGACCCAGCCAAGGTTGATCAGGCCCCGGCCTGTGTCCTAATCTCTGCTTGCTACGTTGTTAGAATGCAAGATATTTTGTTTTCGGTTGCACAGAAGAGGAAAAGATTTCTTGAACAAAGTCGTCCACAAAATGAAGTGAGTTAGATTCTGTGAAATTTTCTGAAGCGTTTGGCCTTGTATACAAAAGGGAAAATATTTGTACATAGTTATAACGTTGGGTGTGATTGCAGTTGAAATCATTGTGTGTTTTCTGCCGGTGACAGTGATCGGTGTTCGAATCCATATAGAAGAAAGAATTCCGCATCATGTTTTTTTTCTCTCTTTCAGACAGGATCTTTCCGATAATCTAAATTTTATTAAAATTTTATTGGGGAAGAGTTTTATTCTAGCATTTAGCTCATTTGAAAATTTGATGAATTCCTTATCCTACAATTACAATGAGTATTATTCCCTAAGCTGTGTACGGACTAAGGTATAAAAAGTGTCATGACATCCTTTCAACTGAAGAAAACTCGATGTCGAATTTTGGAATGACGAGTAAGAACATTCTCTCTTAAAATCATATCCAGATTTCGTGACCAGAGCATGGTTATTCTTGTAAGCCTAAGCCAATTAGTTAACAACCTGATGATGCTCATTAATGCAATAATAAATTCAACCAGGATTCATATGGAAAGAGAAAGAAAGAAAAAGGAAAAGCAAGTGAGATGTGGAGATAAAGAGAAAGTGGGAGGAGAAAAAAACGAAAGTGAAGGGAAGGCAGAAAGTGAAAGGTGGAGAGAAAAAGTGAGAGGGGGGAATAAAAAGAGAAAGGGAAGGAGAGAGAATAATTACTATTAATGCTCATAATCCGAGGGCACCGATCTTTTGCACTGTTGAAAACTAGTTTCAAAAATTCTAGGTAAGCTGATTTATTCTCGGCTTTTAATCTTAACAAATAAATTATGTTTAGAACCAGTGAAAAAGAAAATCGAAAAATCTCCTCGCGATATATTACCATTTTTTTTCTTTTTAATAAAAACTAAAGCGTTTATATATTTTTTTTATTTTTTTCTATTTTGAAAGTAGTACAGCAAACAAAAACGGAAACTCTTCCCCTCTTCAGTGCCGACAATACAGAATTAAGACAATACCTAGTCAAAGGGGCAAACAATCGCCAGCCTATAACTTGGTAAGTGGAAATAATTTTGTCAATTTTTCAAAATAATTTTTATCCCAGTAAATTATAGTTTATTCGAAACTTTTCTCTTTTACACTAATGATATATTGCCTTTTATCCAAGATATTGGAGTAAATATACTAACTCTTTTTTTACACTGCAATATACGTAAGCCATGTTATGCTTACTGAAAAAAAAAGACTTTTTACAGTGGCAATTTTATATAAAATGTTTAGCTTTAATGGCTGTTCTCAAGTTGTTAATTGATATTTTCCTCTGTTTTAACTAACAACACATTTGAAAAGTGAATTTTTTACGAATAGATTTGTCGTATTGGAGTTTTCCAAATATTTAACGTCTAATATTTAGGAAAGTCTTGGCATATATATAATGGCTTCTTTAACCTTTGTAGATACTTACTAAAGTGTCTAATTTAGTTGTATATTTTTAATGCAAAAGTTCATTAGAAACGAATTTCCTACATAACCGGCCCTATAGATTAATTATATGGAAACTGTTAATTAAAATCACTAACCTCTTCAACTGAAAGTTGACTTTATAGAGCGTACTTTTTTTCCAGGAAAAAATGGATGAAATTAGTCTTTATTGGAAGTGTTGTACCAGATATATGATCATTTACCCAATTCACAAACTAGATTCATTAAACAAGGTTCTTACATATAAATATTATTGTCAATAGCAGTAAATGTTTGATAACTCTTTTTTTTTTACTCTCCAGAGAAGTGATTTGCCGAAATAAGCTTATCATGATATTTTATTTACTTGATACCATATTTCAGTATGCATCTTTCTTATGGTGTTTAATGTTGCCAAATTTTCTAATATCAATATTCCTCTAATATGAGAATGACTCTTTGAAATATGCCAAAATATATATACCACAAAAACATATATTTGGGTTTTGTTTTAATGAAACAATACATCTCTAATCACTATTTATAAATATTTACCTCAAATCAGGGAATTATCAGACTTTCCTTTAGTTATTTGTTAATGTGTAGATACTTTACTGAATCGCCCTTATTTTTTATTAAAAACTTTGCAAGTATTTTTATGTTTCCATATCACTTTTTGATAGCTTGTGTGAACACTTTTTTTTCTTTTTTTTACTTTAGTTAAAAATCGAGGAAAAATTCGACTCGCATCTTACCAAGACAGTTGATTGAAACTGCGTGATAGCTAGAACATACAATAGAACAAATCATAAAATGCATTTCGTTCAGAGAATATTGTGATAAATACCCAAAGATATTGCTTTGTTTCTAACTTTAAGCAATCTTACTTTCTAGAAAGCGTCTTTCACTATTCCTATTTGACTTCAGATGTCTCATTTTATGTCTTCTGATACAACCCTATCCAGATAAGTGGACTTTAATTTAACATTCACACTATGCAACTGGCAACTTTCGTTTTTTTTTTTGTTGTTGTTTTTTTTTGCTCTGCTTATAAACGCGTATTGTTTTTACTCATGACAATGCCTCCATCTTCTTGCTTTTTTCATAATCCATTTTATATTATTAGTTACGGATTAAAAATTGCTTTCGTTTCCCATAAAGTTTCCATCTTGCTGTCAGTATAATTATCGAATTAATGTTTAATATAGAAAATATTTAATTTTAAAGAACATTATGAAAGTAAGTAATTTAGTTAAAAATAAAAGAAAAACCTTTATTAAAAATTGAAATATTTGTTATTCTAAACTGCTGTCATGTTGAAGTAAACAACAATTTAGTCTATGCTTACCTGCCTTGAATGTGCGACGTAAAGTTTTGAAAGCAAGTGACATTTAATATATATATATATATATATATATATATAAACTCATACTTACATCATTGGATAAACTCGTTCATTTCTTTCAGATTGGAGAGAAAAGTTTCTACATTTTTAAAAAATAATGTATTTTATCCCTTTTAGCAACTGTTAGATTATTTTGGGTATGGATGGGCAAAATGTTAGATTTATATGGAAGAGTATTACGTATTAATCTTATTTCATATCTACCGTTCAGTCGGTTTTGTGTTTTGAAGACTCTGTCATCCGGTTTTTCGGTATGAATATTTATTTTTCGAGAGTTGCTCTTGTTACATTTTAGCTTCTCAGATGCAATAACCAATAAATCAGTAATTCAAAGAAAGTTAACTTTTAAAAAAGTCATTTTCACGCGTGATTTTGTTCCCCATGTATAACAACATTTTCAGAATTACGATGAAACATTCACTCACATAATATACTTAACTGTATTTAATTTACTCTGGGAATCCTTTTTTGCTTATTCTTTCACATTTATCTAACAGAAACTATATTTACGCTATATTTTTGTTTTGATTGTTCCTTGATGTCTTCAAATTCATCCATTATACTAAGTTTAATAAAATCTTATCGAATAAAAAAAAAATATTACGTATTGGTTAAAGAAAATTATTTTTTGAGCATAATTTCACTGCTGGTCTTCCGTATTTTTTAGGTTTTTATACATTTTAGCGCGCTTTACCCGACAGGATTTAATGCTTGCATTTTGTCATTTGACCTCACAGACTACCATTTCTATATAAAGATTTCATTCTGTTTTAAATAAAAAGTAAGCATTACTCCCAGAAAATCCAGTCAAGTCTTCGGTTTATTAAGACATAGAAACCCTTCTCCAGAACAATTATTAGATTTAATTAAAATCTTAGTTTTAATATTTTTCAAATAAAGTTAAAATGTATTTAAATTATTTAAAAAGCATTTTTCTGTTTTATTTAGAGAGCCTGGAATTTTCAAATATTATAAAATTATTGTACAAGTTTCCTAGATGCTACCAAAGAATCAACATTTAAAGTACTAACATTGTCTTAACATTTTAGTCTCATAGCATAAATAATTTTACCAGTTGGATGAAATAATTGTCAGTAAAAACTATAACTAATAAAATCATGAAATACTAATTTTGATTAAATTTGTGTAATTAACATGCTTTGATTTCTTTACTTTTTTTCGTCAAAATTTATATCCCTTTCTTTATTTACAAGAAATAATTGATTCCTAATTAACTATATTTGATAATTAGCTAATTATTAAAAAGCTCTGCTGGCTTAACCAATATTTTGACGTTTCGCACTCCTTCATAAAAAAAAAAGAAATCTGTACTGGAAAGAGTAATAAGATTTCTCGAAAATGAGAAACGCATTTTTCTGAAAAACTCATTTAATAGGAAGATTGTATAAATTTCAATCAAAAATAGCACTCGCTGCTTCGCCAATGAATGTTTCACTGGTCAGGAAACGAATAATGCTGTAAATACTAAAATTTATGACCTACATACACGCGTCTTTTCGGTGATTTTAAACTGCGTGATTTTTAGGACATAGAACAAACCATAAAATGCATTTCGTTCAGAGAATATTGCGATAAATATCTAAAAAATATTGCTTTGTTTCTAGATTTCAGCAATCTTTCTTTATGGAGAACAACTTTCACTATTCTTATTTAACATTAGATGTCTCATTTTCTGTCGTCTGATAATACCCAATCCAGATAAATGAAATTATGTATCGGCTTCAATTTGACATTCACAATATACAGCTGGCATCTTGCGATTTTTTAAATTTTTGTTCTGTTTATAAACGCAGATTGTTCTTACTCATGACAGTACCACCAGCTTGCCTTGCTTTTTACATCATTCATTTTTGTCATTAGTTACGTATGAAAATTGATTTCGTTTCCCGTATAGAACATTGACAAAGCGTTTCCATCTTGCTGTTAGTATAATTATAGAATTAAAGATTAAGATAGAAACCATTTACTTTTAAAACATTTTATGAAAGTTGTCATTTAGTGAAAAATGATAGAAAACCCTTTATAAAAATGGAGACATTTCTGTATGTTATTGTTCTTATCTGCTGTTATGTTGAAGTAATCATTATAATTTAGTCGATGCTTTCCTGCCTTGAACATGCGACGTAAACTTTTGCAAGCAAGTAACTTAAAATTTTAAAAAAAGAACATTCTTAGAAAATATTAAAAATGTACTGTTAAATTGATCATTATCTGTTTTTGACACTCATGATCTAGAGCTCTACGAATTCGTATCAAATAAGGATTGGAGTCCGACAGAATAGCAAGATAAAGTAAACCGCGCTGCAGCACTTGAAATAAAAATGGTAGACTGGGGCAAGAAATGGCTCATACATTTTAATACTTCCAAAACGAAGCTGCTCTCTTTTAACCATCATAATTTTCTCCCTTTCGTCAGTATGGATCACGATAGTCTCCAAGAAAGCAATATACTGCGTCTCCTCGGCCTCACTCTCTCAGCCGACCTCAAGTAAGACGCTATTGAATCAATAGCGACAGTTAGGAAGGTTGGGTTACTGTGCCCGGCTAGGAAGTTTTTCTTGTCAGAACCTATCTTGCACATATACAAATCTACCATTCATCAGTGCATTGAACACTGTTGCCATATCTGGTCGAGTTCTGCAATTCACTCGGGGTTCTTGACAAAATCCAAAGGAAGATCTGCAATGTAATCGATCCCAATTTAGTAGCTCGACTTCAGTCACTTTCTAGCCGACGTGATGTCACTTCCCTTTCAGTTTTTTTTTACAAATACTTTAATGACTTCCACTCTCACGGGCTTATCTTCCTTGTATTCCCTTTACACAAATTTAAGTCACTGAATTGATAACTAGGTCCCACTCATTTATAGTCAAAACAGTAGAATATAACCACCACTTCTACTCAATCAGTTTTTCTCGCAATTTCCACCTGTGGAACTTCCTTCCGTATACTTGCTTCCCTAACAGCTACAATCTGCAAGAGTTTAAGTGCAACGTCAACTGCTATCTTTTATCGCCTTGAATTCTATCTTTCAATTATCCTTTCCGCCATTTTACCCTGTGTCTTGTTTTTCTTCCCTCTCGCTCTACTCTCGCGTAACGCTTTACGCACCAGTATTCTCATCATTCTTTTATCCTTTCTCCAACACTCACTGTATCTTGTTCATCTTCTCACTCGCACTCATGTAACCCCCTGCGCACCAGTAGCAGTACCGCCCTACTTCTAGTCAGGTGATTAGACAAAATAGGAATTGTTTATAAACTGTTTCGCTTTTATTTATGCTTCATTAGTAAATGAATTATGGATAAAAACAATTCTTACAGGTTTTTATGTTTTACATTAAGCAAAAAATGTAGGCCCTGTTTACAACAAAAACACAATTCATTCCTACCATCTAAGACTTTATCAACAAAATGTGAGAACAAACCAGTTATCCCCAACACTAAGATAATAGGCAATGCTTCCAAAATGCTCAATATATAGCTAGCAAAGAAATAGATCTGTTATCATATCAGATTGCTAGATTTATGATATAAAAGCATGCAACGCAAGAAAACATCTAGAAATCTAAAAGCTGGCATCTACGAACATCAGAGATTTAGGTTAGGACAAGCTTTTGAACTTGGTCATAACACGCTGAAATGCGTCATAACTACAATTTAATGAATGCCCCCCAATTAGAAAAGAACACATGTTATGAATTAGAAAATACTTAGAAGGAATCCCGATTGATATTTCCCATCAATAAACACGCGTCAAACACTTCATTACATAAACAATTTTAAAAATCCATACTTAACGAATGTAAGAGTTGTCTACCGACAGCCATAACCGGTGCAACATAAGTTTTCTCACTCATATAAAAATCCGCTAATCAACATACAAATGCTGCCAATCATTTAAGTGCCATACGTGATACACGATTCGACGATCATGCCCCTTTTAATCTTCCAACCAATTTATAGAACTCTATTTTTCTGCTATTTAACCCATGGCAGGAGGGAGAAGATATGTATTAATTCCTTTTTAGGAGTATTTGCGCGTAAATGAATGCAGAGAATTCAACTGGAATTCGAACTGTGCTCTTTGATTTCTCTTTTCGCTACAAACACTACCAGACAAAAATAAGAATGCACTCTCGACACATTCACATTATCAACCAAATCCCGCGATGACCAACTAGAATTGTGATACACAGAAAAACTTCCACACATCTACAGCTTGATCGGACAAATACACGTTAGCACTGCTTAACTAAAAATAAAAAATTAAAAAGTAGAATGTTTCTCCTTCACATTTTCTTATGATACTTGAATAAAAGCGAAACCATTAAATTCAGAAATGTTTCCTATTTGTCCCTTATCTAATCATGGGATCTATATTGAATACATATTGGGCATTGTAAATACTTCAAAACGAAGTCTGGATAGGTGAAATGCAAAATTTGTTCTTTGCAGCGATTTTCGCCTTTCACTGCAGATCAAGATTTCATCGTGGGTTATAATCGCAAGAAAATGGATCTTTATTGGAAGCGGCGTACCAGACATTTGATCAAATTCACAAACTAGTCTCACTTAAAATATTACATATTCTTACATGTAATTTTTTAATAATATTCCTTAATCTTAAACACAAACAAAATTAAAGTTCCATAATTACGTCAAAAAATCATTCACGGGACTCAAAAGTACAAATGTCCGCTCGTCTCTAGCCCACCGAAAAGAAAAAAGACAAATAATCCACTTTACTGAACTAAGTAAATGGATAAATTAACAAAAAGTATAAAGTGCTAAAAAGGCAGTTACTTAAATCAGGAAACAGAGGGCCTTGGCTGTCTATAAAATCTAATTTCTCAAATTTTCACAAATAAACACAGCTTAAAGCAACCATTTCCTGAATTAAAAAAATCATGAAATTGTCAACATTTTTTGCTTTTATTCATGTTTTTAGCTTTGGCAAAACAACTATAAGTACATTTCTCTTCTAAATGGCTTCCTTCCGAATGCAGTGAAGGTGAAATGTGAAGTCTGGTGTGTAGAAAATACTTACGTCCAGACAGGCGCTTGTCTAGAGTGAAAAGTACAACCAAACGTCGGTGTCAAACTATCTCTGCAGGCAGACGGAAGCTGTCAGGGCGGGGGTAAGTTTGAGTTAAATGACTGGAAAGCTGGATGAACGATTGATGTTTTATGTGTCCGCGATGTTATTTTCCCACTAATAATAAAGGCACACGAGTGGAACAGTTTGCATTTGATAAGTTAAAAAGAAATCTGAATTTTTTGTATATTCAACGAAATGTTTAAGGAAAACTCAACTGTCACACAGCTCGCAAAGTGATGGCCAGTTGACTGTCAGGTGTGGAATTTGTTTATAACTGAAACGTGCAATATACTTTACGTATAAAATGGTTAGGAGAAATGATAACGAATGGTGCTTTTTGTCACAGCAATGGATATTGGCAGGTATCAGAAATTGGAGAGCCGAGTTCGAATTTCAGTATGGTTCGTCACATTCGCTATCGGTTATACTTTTTGAAATGATAAAAACAATGCTATATATCCTTCCCACAGCTAAGGGTCAAGTAGAACTTGGACAAGTATATGGAAAAAACATTTCTTCTCAAAAATTGTTAATGTAATATTTTTTTGCAAAAAAAAAAAAAACTTCAGTTTTTTTTTTAAATTTAAATAACCCACAAAAGGTTAAGCCGTCAAAAACACAAAGTATTTTCCTTTTACAAGAGTAACTTAACGCAAAACAACTTCGTGCAAAATGCGATTGCGATATACAACAGCACTGTTTTATAAGACCAACGCTAATTCGTTTGATTTAAAGGAAAAGGATATGAGGGTAGTCCGTAACTTCAAAGTGGAACTATCATCCAGTATACAGGTAGAGAACGAGTTCAATGAATACATTAAAACAAAATGAGGATAAGTCTTGTTACCAAATTTATTTAGCCGTTATTTATCATATAAAATGAGCAAACCATACTGTTGATACCAGCCTCTAAAAGAGAACTTAAGTACGAATGCAAAGCTTTTCACATGAGTGATAATAGCCAAAGTGCAGTGTAGTTTGTCGATCTCTTCGAATGACTGCCTGCAGAGTCTTGAGACTCTAGTCAGTACATATTTCTCCCGATAGCTAGGGAGATAAGTTAGAGGTACATACAGTTTTCCGACGGTATTGCCAGGAAGGTGAACCCAACAAGCTGTCAGTAAGAGACAGCTAAAGTTCCTTGAACGTGCAATGAGGACGGAGGGCTTAGAGAATCTGATACTAACAGGCCAGATAGAGGGTACAAGAGACAGAGGAAAGCAGCGGATAACATATTTCAAGAACCTGATCAAGTGGATGACAGAACGAAGGTTGCGTGGTGAAACAGGAGAAAGCGTGCTAAGAGCCATCAGAGATAGGGAGATGTGAAAAGCCATGATCGCCTACGTCCTGAAAGGACAGGGCACATAGATGTCGATCCATGAACTGTGTACAATATGTGTGATGTCATAGTTTGAGTGCTAGTATATAAATGTGCTACCGATAAGGAATACATACACACAAACACGTATGTATGTATGGTGACTAAAATGCCACAGCATAACTTTTTTGTTTTTTTATGGCCAAGTTTTTTCACTCCGGTAGTAGACGGTTTCTGTCGCAAGGTCAGATACACGGATACGGAAAATAATCAATAAAGACTAGTATTAAAATTTAATAAGGTTTAATAGATTGAAAAAAAAATACTACAAAGAAAAATGTCTGGAAAGGTGTACATGATGTATGCAATAGAAGAATCGAAAAAATAAATTAACTTTGACCTGTTATCAGAAATACACTTTTATTTTATTTCTCTTCCTCTTCCTCCCATCTCTCCCACCTCTTGCTTTTCTCTCTCCCTCCAACTATCTCCCTCCCTCTCTCTCTCGTTCTTGACTTTAACACGCGCATAGAAGTATCTTTCACTTATAAACTTGGACTTCAAGTTGCAATCTTCTGTTGCCAATGATCATTTCCTTTTCAGTTTTCGACAGCATAAAAATTCAATATTGAGCTGGCTGAAGTGTTCTTAGTTTTTCTTAACTTGAAACAAATCATACAGGCCTTTATATTCGGTCATTAATACAATTGGTGATTCACCGTTGCTTTTTTTTGTTTTTTGTTTTTGTTTTTTTGTGAATATTTAGCTAATCGAATAAATACACGTTTGCAACATGGTATAAATCTGGATGTGTTGGATAAAATATTCGGCCTCTTCAATTTACAACCTCCAAATCTGCCGGTGACATGAAAAGAGTCTTATTTCTCAAGGTCTGCAATCCACTTTAACTCTTATTATATGTAAGTTGGATATAAGGTCTCTTCGTTAAGCAATCTCCTAATTGGATTATATGATAAGGAGCCTTTATCTCTCGAGATCCGCAATCTAAGATTAGACGTAATTCTCCCGCGCAAGTCCTTATATTGGGTCACGTGACTCCACACGTAATGTGCTATTTGTAGCCATCAGTCGATCGCTTTAAAATATCGTTATTTAGTTTTACATACATAAGCTTAACTTTTGGCTTCGTAAATTTATCAGACTAAAGCTGTCAGAGAGGAGAAAAAAGGTGATAGTTTATATTGGGATCTAGGTTGAATACGTAGTAACGTAACTAATATATATATCCTGAAATTAGCTGGAAACTGATAGGTTCAGCCCGTATTCCAAGGAATTTTCGTGATAGGTGCTGTCTGTTTACTGGAAAAAATTTCAATATTAAAATACCCCCACCAACACCGGCTACTGAATCTTAGGAGGGAATTCATCAGCAAGTGCCGCCACAAGGCAAATTATTCGAATACTTAAATTTAGAATTTAAATCCCCGTTAACTAGATGTTAGAATATAAATTAAAAGGATTCAATTTAAGTTTTAATCTTAATTTTACTCTAACGTTAACCTTAAAAAGTAATTTAACCCTCCTGCCTTCCTATCCCAAGCTCCTTTAATTGCCTATCTTTAGAAAATATGGATTCTTTTACTAAATCCCTTTTTCCTTGATTAACACATATATGTATATATCTTTTTTTTCTCTAATATCTTTTTTTTCTCTAATATCTTTTTTTTCTCTAATATCTTTTTTTTCTCTAATATCTTTTTTTTCTCTAATATCTTTTTTTTCTCTAATATCTTTTTTTTCTCTAATATCTTTTTTTTCTCTAATATCTTTTTTTTCTCTAATATCTTTTTTTTCTCTAATATCTTTTTTTTCTCTAATATCTTTTAAACTGATAACTTCCTGTAATTGGCATTTAACTCGCTTCTACCTAAAAAGTTTAATCAAATAAACTTTAAAAAAAAATTTTAAATCTTATATTGAAACCCATTCCTTCTCGCCTCAATACACCTCTTCAAACAGCCCAAAATCTTAATTTTAAAAAGTAATTTAACTCATTTAGTTGTCTACCTTTATAAAAAAATGAACTCCTATTCCTCCCTTTCCTAAATATGCCATTTCAACACCCTCTAACCCTGCGACTACCAGCTCTGTCCTTTTCGACTTTGTGACCGTTGTTAACCAAAAACCCATGTCATCCGCAGACAGCAATACTGTTAGACATCCGATTGCTCTTAACCCAGGATTGAAACGCCACTTAACTGGCGTCAGTCGGCGATTCTACCTATGAGTTATGGGCGCTAGTTAGGAAGAGGCAGACTTTTTAGCGTGTATATTATCATTATACACGCCTAATAGGTGAGTGTTCTAATTCATTGCTGAATGAAATACGCGCGCACACACACACACACACACTTGTCGTTCGCCTGTGAGTATGCCTGCCTAGTGGGGCGGCTAGCTAATCCTTGTTGCAGACGCATGCTTGAGCACATTCACGTTTAAGTATCCAAATAGTCACACTAACTCGTATCCATTCTTTCAAACACTCTTCCCCTCTACATTCTTACCAGTCTATTAACCTGGTTCTCACATTTCCTACATCTAACCACTCTTTCTCATCATCTTCCCCTATGTAACCTCCTGCACAATAGTGGCCGTGGAATGCCTTGCTTGGGGTGAAATGATTAAAAAAAAAAGTCTACGTGTGGTTTATACTGGAACTATGCTGTACGGATTTTAGTTTCTCAGCACATGATCAACAATCTAAACGAGGCCACCACGCTCGGTTACGCATAATTACTTGTTATATGCACTGACTGAGTGTATCAATAGTTCCGAAAAGGTTGGATAGTTCTGCACAAGCCTTCACTACTTTAATCAAATCACGTGTGGGTCTTCTGGCAGTTTACCTTGGTTTCATAACTGAAGCAATTAGGCTGTCAGATCCTCATACGTCGAATTTCGACCACACACACACACACACACACACACACTCTCTCTCTCTCTCTCTCTCTATATATATATATATATATATATATATATATTATATATGCGCGGTACTTATTGAAAGCGCTCAATATCGGTGATCTGACGATCGCAAAAGCGTGATACCCAGGGTCACAAACTCGCACCAATCTAACTGAATATATATATAATGTCTGAAGAAAATCATATCGATCCATCTAAATTTTAACTGATCACTTATGGTTCGTAGCTTTTACCTAATTTTAAGCTTGGAAAATTTAACGACCTATTTTAATGTCAACAATTCACTCTACATTGGTACTGAGGGTTATGCTGGTAGCGCATTACTACTAAGAAATGAGTTTGATCCTCACGTGTTCGGCCATATTGTGGCTTTGTTTTTAAAGTAAAGCTTAGTAAATAATATCAGTTTCCACTACTAAACTTAGTTACACACGTAGCTGTAGAAACCTAAATGGTTGAATGCATTTAAGTCTTTATCATAAGACGTTAATACTTCGTAATAAACCAGAAATGTTCTTTTTTCGATAAAATACAAAAAAAAAAATCATATTGCACATGCTGTCTTCCTTGTAGGCTATATTAAGTCAGCCTAATCCCGACCGGCCGATTTTTATTTCTTCGTTCTATGGTCAAGCCAAATAGTACAGAACTTCTAGTTTCGTTTACTATGTTTCACCCCAAACAACCTTCTTCCCTCACTGCTGTTTGTTTGCAACCGACTTAGACGTCTGCTCCAGAACGAGGTTCTGAGATAAATAGATGACGTCACAGAAATAATGAAAATGCACAAAGGTAAAAATAAAATTTTAGAAATATTTTAGAAATATTTTTAAATGTCGTTTTGACTTTTTAAAAATATTTTAAATAAATTTTATACCAATAATTATTTTTTCCAAAGAAAATGAAATGTAATCCTTGGAAAGATGTACTTCGATGTTATGTTGGAAAAACCAGAAGACAATTGTTTGTCTATTTTTGTATGAGAGTTTGAATTGCTGTTAATCTTCAATGAACGAAGCCAATATTTATTGTAGGTTTTATAAGAAAATAAGTTAATATTAATTTGATTTTTCAATTTTTTAAAAATGTTTTGCCTGCGTTTTGGATAGATTTGTCAATATTCTATTAATCTTTCAACACTTTTTTTCTTTTTTTTTTTTTTCAGAACAATTTGTCGGTTCATTGTCGGGCTCTCGTTACATAGCGGTTTTCTCTTGTAAAAAAACTGTTTATTCTAAGCAAATTGTGCTATAACCTTCGACGTTATTAGATAATTTCCGCTATTATTGTCATTTTTCCCACTTTGTACTGAAAATAGGCTTCACAAATTATAGTTAAGTGTTCTGACAAAAGACGGAAATTATGACACTGAGATACGAAGGAGCATTGGCAGGGCCAAGGACGCATTTAAAAAATTAAACAATATTGAGACAGAATGATTTCGTTGAAATCAAAGAAAAGCGTACTGGACTGTTATGTGATATGTCCGCCTCTATGGCAGCGAATTCTGGACAATTTTTCAAAGATGGAGGAGAGACTCGAAACTGATAAATGTGGTTCTACAGAAGAATGTTGAGCATATCAAGGAATTAACAAGAACAATATTAAGGTTTTAGAGAGGGTCCAAACAAAAAAATATTATATTTAGCATCATGAGGATACAGCTACAGTTTCTGGGACCTGTAATAAGGTGGGGCTTTGAGAATCTGGTACTCGCGGGACTGATTGAGATGAAAGAGAGACCGGAGAAAACAATGCAAGACATAACTGATGGGCTTGAACAAGTGGATGATGAAGCAGAGTTTGGGAGAGATACCAAGAGAAAAAGTATTAAGAGCAACAAGTGGTAGGGTTAAGTAAAGCTCCATGATTGCTTACGTCCTGAAGGAACACTGCACATTAAAATGGACGTGAGGTACAGTTGTCTACCAAAAGTAGTGTCTAAAAAGGCGCAAATATCTCACCACCCGAGGCTCTTTGTTCACAGTATACCGTGGCAATGAAAAGTGTTTTATCTTCTGCGTGTCATAAATTCTGACGTCAGAGAACAAAAGATAGAGAACTCTTCAAAAGAAGTTCTGTGTCTTTCATACGAATTTCACATTTACATACGGATTCAAAGGAGGCCTTAATTCACATTTGTATAATCATTTTACCTCAAGTAAGGCAATAAAGCCTTTAGGATGCAAGGGGTTACTGCATTTGAGAATGAGAAAAAACTACTATTAAGGAGATCTATGTGCCGTGTGACTTCAAGACATAGGCTATCATGGCTCTCCACATCTCCTTATTCTTTGTAGATTTTAACGCCCCTTCTCCTATGGCCCCTCTCAAACCCTGCTCCGCCATCCATCTGCTTAACTACATGACGGGTTGCTTCCACTTTCTCCTTCCTCATTATAGGTCCCAGAAACTTCAACTGTTTTTCTGATAAGTATCAGTTTCTTTTTCGTTTCCTTTCTCTCCAAAACCTCATCGTTGCTAACATAGCAGTCCAGTACTATCTGAATTGTTTAAATCGAAATTTTTCTCTCAATACACTTCTGTTAGCGTCCTTGGTAATGCTAATACTCCTTTGAATTTCGTGTCACACTTAGCGTCATCTGTTAGAATACTACCCAAGTATTTAAATTAAAGATATGGTAGTAAAAAATACCAGATGAGATAACGATTGGCATTGCATATATATTGTTTAAAATCAAAGTTGACTGGGCAGCAAGAACCCGGAAACGAGTTCTACAAGAGATGTGTGATAGGATAAACTTTTACCATAAGCCTTCATTTTCATTCAGTCATTTAAACTCTAAAATCAGACCGTGTTGCTAGTCTAGTCAGTCAGTTAAGTGCCATACGTGATACACGCTTTTCGAAAGACACATGACTGGCTGCGCAGAAGATTATCCCGCAGTAGGTTGTCATTGCTTTCTGCGGTAGACTGGTTGCCAGCCAAGGCTATAGAACTCAATCTGTCCTGTTATTTGACTCATAGCTAGAGAGGGAAGAGATTTATTATATTATTATGTAGTAATTAGTAGGGGATCAGTTTATTACTTCATAACAATAGAAAACTGATCCCCCACTTTATGCCCATAATCATGATTCCAACTATGATTCATGATTCCAACTATTATCTTCAGTCAGTTGAGTGCCATACGTATAACACGCTTGGGCGATCATGTCTCGAAAAACATATGACTGACTGGGCAGAAGATTATCCCGCAGTAGGTTGCCATTACGTTCTGTGATAGATTAGTTGCCAGCCAAGGCTATAAAACCCAATATGTTCTATTATTTAACCCATAACTAGAGGGAAGAGATGGATTATTACCTTTCCCAAGTGTATTTACGCGTAAGTGAGTGCAAGGAATTCAACTGGAATTTGAACTCAACTCTCTGATTTGTCGTTCCGAGTCGATATCCACTGCACGACAATTCACATCCGTGCTAGTCTAGTACTATGCTTAAATCCATAAAGTCTAGGTATCATAGCGAAAAGTTCAAAGGAACAATTACTATGAAAGTATATATTTCGTTTACTTTAGACAAATTTAACAATTTATATTTTTTATATATTTTCACTTCTTGTTCGCAAAAAAGTGAACTAAGCAATCTTAAACTAGAGCATTCTCTCAGTAAAGGATATTTTGCTCACACTGGATTTAACGTTCTCTCATTATTCCTTTAAGAACATAACTGACAGAAAAGTGAATCCCACTTGTAACAGTATCATGGGAATTACCCATTCAGACTTGATGTATGTGAACCCTTAGATATAAATAATACTTCGCGACACTTTGAGTCGGAGTGCGAGATATATCGACAGTACATTAATGTTAATAGATGCATTATAACTAAGCTTTGTTTTATCTCTTAATCTCAAACTACGACAGCTAAATTCTACATCACTCTCGGCTGCTAAAATGCTAGTAATTGTAGGGGCCAAAGATTAACATGTAATGTGAAAACAAATATTCAGTTTCCCTTAAACTGATTTAAGTAGTGCAGAACGTTAATATCTTGATGACTTCATTGCTTTCTCGTGTGTCATTCATTTTACTAGTTGAAAGACATTAAGTAAAGTGATTCTCTAGCGCCATTTCACAAAATTAATTAATCCGTAACTTTAGTATTCGAATTTACAGCAGATTGCGAAACTGTTTTATGTAGGCGATTGATTTGAAAATTACTGCCACGAGTTGACAATTCTCTCTTTTATAATAAAGTCCATTGTGTGTTTTTATATATGGTCATCCGCAGACATATCTGTTTCGCTGTATCACGATTAGACATCCGATTGCTTTAGCCAGGATTGAAACCCGACCGAATTGTCATCAGTCGGTGCTTCTAACTTTGAGCTATGAGCGGTATAAGACAAGCTTTTAGCGTGTTATATACCATGTAAACATATGCCAGTAGCTAAGTGTTCTAATTCATTACTGAATGAACGATCCCTCACGTCAGGCTCATTGAGGGAGTTAAGTCGAGGCAGCGTCGGCTCAGTTCATTCTCTTTACGACCAGTTATTAAATTTTACTACCAGTTATCAAAGCTCTTGCTGAATCATTGTTTAATA
This sequence comes from Ascarosepion bandense, assembly GCA_037127315.1. Classification (NCBI taxonomy): domain Eukaryota; kingdom Metazoa; phylum Mollusca; class Cephalopoda; order Sepiida; family Sepiidae; genus Ascarosepion; species Ascarosepion bandense. The sequence goes on from JBBBDQ010001317.1 coordinate 2,210,720, forward strand.
ATGGCATATTTTTTACAATAATTATGTCATTTAGTGAAGAAATATATATATATATATATATATATATATATATATAAATGTGTGTTTGGGCAACTATATAGCTTTTATACAGGTTCCATTAAAAATGACAGACACGGTATTAAGTTTTTCAGATAATTCATTTCTCCGTATGATTTATTTTCCTAATAAAAAAAATGTAAATCCGACACTTAACATCAATTATGAACACGATAACGATGAGCTTACCATGTTCAGAACTTAACATGCATAAGAATCTATAAGCATAAACTTTCCACATGTTTATAATTAAAATAAAACTATTTCTTGATAATGACCAAAAGCATAGCCGAAAGAGCTCGAAAGTACAAAAGGTTTGGATAACTCTTATATAATTTGAATTCCGAAAAGAAAAAAAAATACGAACCCATGAAAAATTATATTTAAAAAAAACTTGATAATACCTTATCTATCCTTGTTAATGAAAGATTATATGTATATATATATATATATATATATATATATATATATATATTTCTGTCACGCTCAGGGGTTTGTATTTATTTTATAACTTAATGTAAGACACTTAATAGTAGATACATCAATATATATGTTGCCATCATTTTTAACAGCCTGAACCCAATTGTAACTGAATATTTTCAAAACTTCAAAGTTTCAAATCGCTCTTCCCTTTATCTACCAATTATTAATTCAAAAATTATTAATTTATAGAAAATGACGGAGGGTGGGATTTGAAAATGTTTCGTAAATGTTGCTATCGATTGTATTAGTGTGTAACTAAATCACTAAAAAAATAAGTTACACGTGATGACTATTGAAAGAACTCTCCCTCACTTAAATAAGTCTCAGTTGTTAACCAATTTAAGTAGTGCGAAACGTCCTCAAGGACACATGACCCAGTAGATAATGTCGTTGGTTAAATTCAGTGACTTGATCCAAAGACATGTGAGTTGTATACTTGGCTAGAACAGTGGTGAAAAAAAAAACTTTGAGTTAAAGGGAGATAATTAAGACACCGGTAAGGGGCGTGACTCATTGAACCAAAACAATATGCCCTAGTGATCGAAATATAGGATTCGGTTCGAAATTCCTTTCATCTGAAGATCATAGCGTACAACAACCGAAACGTTGTGAATATGGCAATAGAGATGAGAACAACAGTGAGAAAATTGTAAGTAATCACCTAGGCATGCCGCCTCATTCAATCTTTGTCTTATTAGTTCTTCGAATAATAAAGACAATATTTGGGGTTCTCTTATAAATTTTTACTTGCCAAGTGAATCAATTAAGGGTTGAATATCAGTTACATATTGGTTGATGTTTTTCATTTAATCAATTCACTCCAAACAAGACGCAAGATGATTTTAGAAGAACCTGAAACTCCTTCTTGAAAATCTTTTTTCTTGTTCAAAACATTAGGGAGAAGTAAAAACCGGGTGATAGAAAACCTATTTCTACTGAGAAAAACAAATCCAACCAATAAAATTCTGCAGTCTTTGTTGCCATCTTTACGACATTTCGGTCGTTGTACATTCCGGCTCTCTTCAGGTGTTAGGGATTTCGAACCGAACCCTTTATTACAATCACTGGGGTCTATGAACTTAAGGACACATAACCTAGTGGATGCAGACGTCGGTTAGCTCATGACTTAACTCTTACTGCTGTGAGTTCAATACCAGGCTACATTAGTGGTGCACAAGTAACTTGCAAAGTTAGAGGGAGAGACCTCATGACTTCCAATCGAGGATTTACGCAAGGAATGGAGTTCATATACCCCAGTGATTGTAATAAAGGGTTCGGTTCGAAATTCCTAGCACCTGAAGAAGGCCGGACGTACAACGGCCGAAACGTCGTATAAATGGCAGCAAAGCTGAAGACAATAGTCCGAATAATGTAAATACTGTAACTACTACCTCATCTCAGAAATAGATAAATAATAAAATTTTATTTGTATATAGTGGTGGCGCTTTTTATGTAATTTTAGACCGATTGCGTTTAAGAAGTCATTTTGGTAAACATTAGAATGAGTTCTTGATTTTTTTTTCTTTTTTAAGATAGAGAATAATTAAATGTCGTTTTTAACCTTGTTAAAATATTAAATATTCGACAGGTATGTGACGCCTTCTCTTAAGCGTTTTTAACAATAAAGTTAAAAGGGGGGTAACTATTGAGGTGTTACAGGTAAGTACAACTACTGATCTTTGAAATAGATTTCGCTGACATAAGAGATAAAAAGGCGTGTTGCTAAAAATGAAAAACCTGAATGTGAAAAAAAAAAAAAAAGAAATGGTAAAGATATACTTTGCAAATTCCTTACACAGTGAACATTTGAAGAAAAATGTTCTGTAATTGTCATAAACTGTGTTCAGATTTTGAAGAGTGATGATTATTCTCCCAGGAATCTGTTCGTTTCATTCGCAAGAACTGTTCATTAGATTCTGGAACAACGTAAACGCCAATAAATTGCATCCTTGCTTTCTGTTAATTAATTTTGCCTCTAGTCAAACAAGGAAAACACACGGGTCGTTTTAATCGGGCATAAAACAATAAGCGACGCCATTAAGGCGAGAAAAACGCCGTCTCTCCTCTCAGGGAGGTAATATCTAAACCTTGTGTAATTCGAAAGTGGTGAACTGAAGGACAACATGCTCAACTCTTTTATGAGAGATTAAGCAATAAAAACTTCACCCAAAAAAAGGTATTTGTATTCTTAAGCGATGTTAAACACGCTGTAAATATATCATTGCAACAGACCCAATCACCAAACCTCAATTTATTGCAATATGGTTCACAAGTTTGGGATTCGATGCAGTCGAATATCAACAAGATGCCGACTTCTTGTCTCCCTTGACAGACTAAATTCTAGAGGAGCAACTCATCTGAAATGAGAGTAATTTAATATTAAATCTTAACTGATGTACCCTTTGAGTCAGGTAACTTTCCTCTGCATTTTCTTGAGTTAAGGAGATATTAACAAGACAGTCTAATTATTTGGTTATTGTACATTCATTTGAATTTATCTATATCTATCTATCTAATATATATATATATTTATAATTAAAAGGGAACATGAAATTTATCTTGAAGTCACGATGGAACATAGAAAAAGTAAAAGCTATGCAGCAGAATAAATAATTTGTAGAATATACAAAGAAAAAGTTAATTTTGATGTTTTCTAACTTCAGTTTGTTGCTAAAAAAAGACTGATATTGTTGGAAGAGACGTGCGTTGAGGTGCAGTGAACATCGGCTTGGAACGCGAAATAGAACAGCAACATCCACATGCAAAGGATTAAAAATATTGTAGGCATTCCTAATAAAAAAAATGTAAATCCGACACTTAATAACATCAATTATGAGCACGATAACGATGAGCTTACCATGTTCAGAACTTAACATGCATAAGAATCTATAAGCATAAACTTTCCACATGTTTATAATTAAAATAAAACTATTTCTTGATAATGACCAAAAGCATAGCCGAAAGAGCTCGAAATTCCAGTTGAATTCGTTGCATTGCTTACACGCAAATACCATTTGGAAATGTATTAAAGTTTATATATATATATATATATATATATATATATGAAGATACGATTCTTGAAGAATTCAGGAAGATAAATATTTTCCAAACGATTAAAGTACATTATAATATTCACTGGCTTTAATCGTTTGGAAAATATTTATCTTCCTGAATTCTTCAAGGATCGTATCTGCATACCCCCAAAACCGAGGAGATGCCGTCTTTAGACAAGATGTTTCTTACCACTAGTATACGAAAATTTTCATGGTACACAAGATTCAATTTAACCTTTATGTAGATATTCTTCTGATTCTTTTTATCGAACGATTAATATTTGCTCAGATTGTATCAAATGTGAAATACGGAAATGTACGCCAACATATTTGAATTTTTTTTTTTTTTCCAAATGATTTTAGTAGTGGAAATTATAATGTACTGTTTAACTAATATATATATATATATATATATATATATATATATATATGACTTTCCACTCAAATACGGGTAGCAATTAAAAATAATTTTAAACAAGTAATATTATATATATAATATATATATTGTTCAGTATAGAACTCTGATGACGTTCACATCCGGTTCAATAAACAAAATCGATTTCTTCACGAACACGTAAACTGCAGGCTCCATTTTAGAATTGTAAAGGCATTAGCTGACCTGAAAATCCTTGGTCAAATGAGTTAAGCGTAAGGAACCGAAGTACTGTACATTTGATAGCGCATAGTTTACGTTTAATCTCTTTTTTCGTGTTAGATTAGTTGCATATTTTAATGTAATTTTCTCTGTAAACAAACTTGACCATCTGCTTTCAAATTCCTTATAACTATGTAACAATCTTTAACTTATAAAAAAATACTATGGGCCAATGATCGTGGTTTGCTGCCAAATGAACAAGCAAGGGAAGATGGATAAACCAGTTATTGAGTGTAGATAAAAAATAAAACCATATTGAGCAACAAATAACAATTTCATATGTGATCATTAAAGATTACGAAGTTTGAAATATTCACTTAAAGTGAAGAAAAAAAATTAGCATTACCTGTCTTCACTAAAACCTGAGAACTATAAGTTCGTAGAACTTACTGAAGACTATTCTTCTTTGGACTCACGAAGAACTGTATCAAATAAACCACAAGGCTTTAAAGAGTTTCGTCAGTAGAGCTAGCACAAGTAACACCAAGAGAAAATGATAGTCAAGAACTTGACGTTCCCCAGTATTTATAAAAAAGATTAGGAAGGAAATCTTGGTACTAAAGAGACCAATAATCTATTGCTGAAAATTGTCCTGAGATAAAGATATCATAAACTGCAAATGGAAATTTGGTCCTGAGTATGACGGTAAACTGGAAGCAAAACCCGTGATTGGAAGGTTGTGAGGAGTATGGACCATTACTTAATTGCTGTTGTTCCCAGGTCCATCCTGACCCGAAGGGATAGCGCCCGGTTGGGTCCCAGCTATGGGAAAATAACATCTAAACTGGGGACAAAACACTGAAAGTATAGAATACTTTAATAGAATTATATCCATAAAAATAGACTTTTATAGAAAATGTTGCATATTTGAAGGAAAAAATTATTACGAAAGATAGATTTGTGAAGGAAAATTATTACGAAAGATAGATTTAGAAGGAAAAAAATTATTACGAAAGATAGATTTGTGAAGGAAAAATTATTACGAAAGATAGATTTGTGAAGGAAAAAATTATTATGAAAGATAGATTTGTGAAGGAAAAAATTATTACGAAAGATAGATTTGTGAAGGAAAAAATTATTACGAAAGATAGATTTGTGAAGGAAAAAATTATTACGAAAGATAGATTTGTGAAGGAAAAAAAATTAAGCATGAAAGAGATAGATTTGTGAAGGAAAAAATTATTACGAGAGATAGATTTTAGAAGGAAAAATTATTACGAGAGATAGATTTGTGAAGGAAAAAATTATTACGAGAGATAGATTTGTGAAGGAAAACATTATTACGAGAGATAGATTTGTGAAGGAAAACATTATTACGAGAGAAAGATAGATTTGTGAAGGAAAACATTATTACGAGAGATAGATTTCTGAAGGAAAACATTATTACGAGAGATAAAGATTTCTGAAGGAAAACATTATTACGAGAGATAGATTTCTGAAGGAAAACATTATTACGAGAGATAGATTTCTGAAGGAAAACATTATTACGAGAGATAGATTTCTGAAGGAAAACATTATTACGAGAGATAGATTTCTGAAGGAAAACATTATTACGAGAGATAGATTTCTGAAGAAAACATTATTATGAGAGATAGATTTCTGAAGGAAAACATTATTACGAGAGATAGATTTCTGAAGGAAAACATTATTACGAGAGATAGATTTCTGAAGGAAAACATTATTACGAGAGATAGATTTCTGAAGGAAAACATTATTACGAGAGATAGATTTCTGAAGGAAAACATTATTATGAGAGATAGATTTCTGAAGGAAAACATTATTACGAGAGATAGATTTCTGAAGGAAAACATTATTACGAGAGATAGATTTCTGAAGGAAAACATTATTACGAGAGATAGATTTCTGAAGGAAAACATTATTACGAGAGATAGATTTCTGAAGGAAAACATTATTACGAGAGATAGATTTCTGAAGGAAAACATTATTACGAGAGATAGATTTCTGAAGGAAAAACATTATTACGAGAGATAGATTTCTGAAGGAAAACATTATTACGAGAGATAGATTTCTGAAGGAAAACATTATTACGAGAGATAGATTTCGATGAAAACATTATTACGAGAGATAGATTTCTGAAGGAAAACATTATTACGAGAGATAGATTTCTGAAGGAAAACATTATTACGAGAGATAGATTTCTGATAAAAGCTGAAATGGTTACCGTGTTATTCAACATGACTTTCTGAGATCAAAAAAATTCAGCATCGGCAGAAAGCTTAATCGTTGTAATAGACCCCTTAAAGACCAGCTGCTGTGAAAATTTCATCACGACTAGCGGCCCGAAAGCGTCGTCATAACTAGTGCAGTTTTTACAGCATCAACCCACTCTGGTTCTAGTCATTATCGCAGCAGTTTCTAGACCAGGGGCAGCGAGCTGCCGGGCCGAAGTGCCACAGGTATGCTGTTAAACAAAAGCTAAAAATGTCTTGTATGAAACTAAGAGTTAGGACAACAAGTACTCTTCATCACAGTCGTTTCTTATAAATACATGGTGCGATGTGTAAATCGTCACCATTTTATATACTTAATTTCTCGCATGTGTTATTGTACATTATAGTAGGGTCAGTTGGGCACCGGCTGTGACAAAAAGGACACCTTTACTCTACCAGAAAGTTAGAAACTGCTGTACTGTTTGGTATTCACATGGGAAGCGCTACTATCAATCTAAGGACAGGATTTGGAAAAATTTATACGAGTCTAATAGTTATTATGAAGGTGCGGCTTCTTGGAAACCTCATTCTGATCGTTTTGAAAAGAACTCCCAGACTTTTTAGTGAGGCTCTCAGATTCAAAACGGAGGCCTCTATCAGGTGCCTGGAAGTAGTGCTGCCCTATATTTGGCCTGAAGACTGTGCACCATGCCACGCACATTGATATTTCGCTATTTCAATGCGTCGTTTTATTTCGGTGCCACGCTTTCCGTTTTCCATTAAAACACGTTCAAGATATTTAAATTGTTGAACTTGGATCTTAAAATTGTAATGTGTAATTTGTTGAACTGTTTCTTTTACTAGCAACCATAAATTTTCTTGCAACTGATTACATTTAATCTTTTCTTCTCGCATTCTTTCACTATTTTCTGTAGAAGGGGTACCTCGACGTGGTTTAATGGTTTTCATGCTTTTCTCGCTAAAATCCGTTACAATTGAGTAGGGAGTTACATCCTCATTGGGTACCCCATACTTTCGGCGTTGTGCCACATCAAAGTAGTACTTAGAAAAATTAACTATCTTCTGGTTAATAGGTTTCGGAGTTTAATTTTTGTGTTATCAAGGATCTCATCTGAATGTCTTATGTTAAGATTGTGACTGTCAATAATGAATCCTTATTTTCGAGGGATATCCCTACTTTATAGATTGAATAAGTTGGCTGAGAAGACATATCCTTGTCATGCAAAACTTCCTATTTGTGTATCTTTACTAAATTCATTGTCCGTATGAATGCAGGTGATTTACACTCAGTTTCTAGGTGATTTTTTGTTTGTTTTTTTTTTCTTTGACTAACGATTAGAGGAAAGAATATGAAAGAAAATTAGAGTGGAGTTATTCTAATTTGTTAAAAAATGTCTCTTTTTTTTTCTTATTCATGCTTATTATCCTTGCATATCGACGCCCGAAACAGTTTTGAAAATTCCAAACCAAAACGAGGAAGGCTTCTCTAGCATGCGACACACAATTACTTGAAAGCCCAAGTTATCCTCATTAAATATCAGGTTCTTAGACACAGAACTTTCTTGACTATTTCCAGTTATATTTTTAATTTTAAGATTTACTTACAGTATGGTTTCTCTAGTCTTAATCCCTTTTGACCCGAGTTTGTCCTCAATCATATGAAACAAGTGATCTCCGGATGTACGTTGTGGTGCAGTGGATATCGGCACGGAACGAGAAATCGGGGAGCCCAGTTCGATTTCCAGTGGAATTCCTTTTATTTACTTACGCGCAAATACCCTTGGGAAAGCTATTAATCTGTCTCTTCCCTTCAGTTATGGATTAAATAACAGAACGAATTGGATTTTATAGTCTTGGCTGGCAACCATTCTACCGTAGTAAGCAATGGTAACCTATTGCTCTGGACATCTCCAAGGCTTTTGACAGGGTTTGGCACTCAGGCCTCCTATGCAAGCTACGGGGCTACGGTATTACCGGTCGCCTGCTTGACCTAATCCAATCTTTTTTAAATAACCGCAAAATGAAGGTCGTTTTCAATGGGTATGCCTCTTCATCCTACAGCACGAATGCTGGTCTCCCAAAGGGCTCTATCCTGGGCCCGACGCTCTTCCTTATTTTCATCAACGACCTCCCAGATGAGATCAAGTCCCAAGTAGGCATCTACGCAGATGACACCACAATATACTCCCGCACCAGTAAGAAACCTGTCGTGGCGGACAGACATAATCTCGCTGCTGACCTTGAGAGGGATCTACACTCTGTGGTGAATTGGGGCAAGAAGTGGCTTGTCAACTTCAATGCGTCTAAAACCAAGCTGTTGTCTGTCAACCATCACAAGCAACCTCTTCTGCCTCCCATAAGCATGGACCAAGCGATTCTCCCTGAGATTCTCCCTACGCCTCCTCAGCCTTACCCTCTCCTCAGACCTCAAATGGAACCACTATATTGAATCCATAGCTAAATCTACTGCTAAGAAGGTTGGGTCACTATGTCGATCCTGGATGTTTTTTCCACCTGAATCCATCCTGCATATATACGAGTCAACCATCCGTCCATGCATGGAGTACTGCTGCCATTTATGGTCAGGCGCCCCTGCCGTTCTCCTCAGTGTTCTCCACAGGCTCCAAAGGAGAGTCTGTAATGTGATAGGTACTGATCTGGCGGCTCGACTGCAGACACTTCCCCACCGTCGAAATGTGGCCTCCCTTTGTCTGTTCTATAAATACTTTCATGGATTCTGCTCGGACGAACTTAAGTCACTGGTGCCTCCTCAACAGGTGTTTACTCGTGCAACCAGACTGGCAACTGGGCCCCACCCATTCACAGTCAGGTTAGCCAAATGCAGACGACAATTCTACTCCTGCAGCTTCTTCTCTCGCACTTCCCGCCTGTGGAATTCCCTCCCATATTCTTGCTTTCCTGACGGCTACAACCTCCAGAAATTTAAATGCAAAGTCAATACTCATCTACTAACCACTGGACTCTAGCTCTCTCCCCACCCCTGTATAACCTTCCCTTTCTCTCCACCTATGTATCTGCCATCTGTACTCAAACACATCTGTCATCTGTATCTCTGTGTGCCTGTCTTTCTCTGAGTCTGTCGCTCTGTGTGTGTGTGTCTTTTTCTCTTTCTGTGTGTTTGTGTGTCTTTCTCTTTCTGTGTGTTTGTGTGTCTTTCTCTTTCTGTGTGTTTGTGTGTCTTTCTCTTTCTGTGTGTTTGTGTGTCTTTCTCTTTCTGTGTGTTTGTGTGTCTTTCTCTTTCTGTGTGTTTGTGTGTCTTTCTTTCTGTGTGTTTGTGTGTCTTTCTCTTTCTGTGTGTTTGTGTGTCTTTCTCTTTCTGTGTGTTTGTGTGTCTTTCTCTTTCTGTGTGCCTAGGGTGGTCTTTCCTCTGTGGCTCCAGTGTCCCTTCCTCCAGGTGGCTCAGGTGTCCCTTCTCCAGGTGGTTCAGGTGGTCCTTCCTCTCAGGTGTTCAGGTCTTTCCTCTCAGGCAGGTTCAGGTGGTCCTTCCTCCAGGTGGCTCCAGGTGGTCTTTCCTCTCAGTGGTTCAGGTGGTCCTTCCTCTCAGGTAAGGTCCTTCCTCCGTGTGTGTGTGTGTGTGTGTGGCCCTTCCTTCCAGGTAGGCAGGTCCTTCCTCTGTGTGTGTGCGTCCTCTCCTCCAGGTGGTGGTGGTCCTTCCTCCAGGTGGTCCCTTCCTCCAGTGTGGCAGGTCCCCCTTCCTCTGTGTGTGTGGTCCTTCCTCCAGTGTGTGGTCCTTCCTCCAGTGTGTGGTCCTTCCTTCCAGGGGTGTGTGTGTCCTCTCTCCTCCAGTGTGTGTGTGGTCCTCTCTCCCTCCAGGTGTGTGGGTGGTCCTCTCCTCTGTGTGTGTGTGGTCCTTCCTCCTGTGTGTGTGTCCTTCCTCTGTGTGTGTCTTTCCTCCAGGCAGGTCCTTCCTCCAGGCAGGTCCTCCTTCCAGGCAGGTCCCTTCCTCTCAGGCAGGTCCTCTCCTCCAGGTCCTCTCCTCTCCAGGTAAAAACTTTCCTCCTTGTGTGTGTGTGTGTCCTTCCTTCCAGGCAGGTCCCTTCCCTTCCAGGCAGGTCTCTTCTCTCAGGTGGGTGTCCTTCTCCAGCAGGTCTTCTCCTTCAGGTCCGTCCCTCTTTCTGTGTCTGTGTGTGTCTTTCTTTCTGTGTCTGTGTGTGTCTTTCTTTCTGTGTCTGTGTGTCTTTCTTTCTGTGTGTGTGTCTTTCTCTTTCTCTGTGTGTGTGTGTCTTTCTCTTTCTCTGTGTGTGTGTGTCTTTCTCTTTCTCTGTGTGTGTGTGTCTTTCTCTTTCTCTCTGTGTGTGTCTTTCTCTTTCTCTCTGTGTGTGTCTTTCTCTTTCTCTCTGTGTGTGTGTCTTTCTCTTTCTCTCTGTGTGTGTGTCTTTCTTTCTCTGTGTGTGTGTGTGTCTTTCTCTTTCTCTGTGTGTGTGTGTGTCTTTCTTTCTCTGTGTGTGTGTGTGTCTTTCTTTCTCTGTGTGTGTGTGTGTCTTTCTCTTTCTCTGTGTGTGTGTGTGTGTCTTTCTCTTTCTCTGTGTGTGTGTGTGTCTTTCTTTCTCTGTGTGTGTGTGTGTCTTTCTTTCTCTGTGTGTGTGTGTCTTTCTTTCTCTGTGTGTGTGTGTCTTTCTCTTTCTCTGTGTGTGTGTGTGTCTTTCTCTTTCTCTCTGTGTGTGTGTGTGTCTTTCTCTTTCTCTGTGTGTGTGTCTTTCTCTTTCTCTCTGTGTGTGTGTGTGTGTGTCTTTCTCTTTCTCTGTGTGTGTGTGTGTCTTTCTCTTTCTCTGTGTGTGTGTGTGTCTTTCTCTTTCTCTGTGTGTGTGTGTGTGTGTCTTTCTCTCTCTCTCTGTCTCTGTCTCTCGCTGTCTCTCTCTCTCTGTCTCTGTCTGTCTCTCTCTCTCTGTGCATATCTGTCTGTGCGTGTTTTTCTGTGTGTTTGTCTTTGCGTATGTCTTTGTCTTAGTGTTTCTCTCTCTCAGTATCGCTCTCTCTCTGAGGTCTGTGTGTATGTGTGTGTCTCTGTGAGTGCGTCTCTGTGTGTGCGTCACTCTTTGTGAGTGCGTGTGTGTGTCACTCTTTGTGAGTGTGTGTGTCACTCTTTGTGAGTGTGTCTGTGTGTGTCACTCTTTGTGAGTGTGTCTGTGTGTGTCACACTTTTTGAGTGCGTCTGTCTGTGTGTCTCTTTTTGAGTGCGTCTGTCTGTGTGTCTCTTTTTGAGTGCGTCTGTCTGTGTGTCGCTTTTTGAGTGCGTCTGTCTGTGTGTCTCTTTTTGAGTGCGTCTGTCTGTGTGTCTCTTTTTGAGTGCGTCTGTCTGTGTGTCTCTTTTTGAGTGCGTCTGTCTGTGTGTCTCTTTTTGAGTGCGTCTGTCTGTGTGTCTCTTTTTGAGTGCGTCTGTCTGTCTCTGTATGTCTCTTTTTGTTTTTCTGTGTGTGTCTCTTTGTGACTGCGTCTCTCTCTGTGTGTCTCTTTGTGAGTGTCTCTCTGTCTGTGTGTCTCTTTGTGAGTGCGTCTCTCTGTCTGTGCGTGTCTCTTTGTGAGTGCGTCTCTGTGTGTCTGCTGTCTCTTTGTGAGTGCGTCTCTGTTTGTGTGTGCGTCTCTTTGTAGTGTTCTGTGTGTGTGCGTGTCTCTTTGTGAGTGCGTCTCTGTGTGTGTGCGTGTCTCTTTGTGAGTGCGTCTCTGTGTGTGTGCGTGTCTCTTTGTGAGTGCGTCTCTGTGTGTGTGCGTGTCTCTTTGTGAGTGCGTCTCTGTGTGTGTGCGTGTCTCTTTGTGAGTGCGTCTCTGTGTGTGTGCGTGTCTCTTTGTGAGTGCGTCTCTGTGTGTGTGCGTGTCTCTTTGTGAGTGCGTCTCTGTGTGTGTGCGTGTCTCTTTGTGAGTGCGTCTCTGTGTGTGTGCGTGTCTCTTTGTGAGTGTCTCTGTGTGTGTGGTGTCTCTGTGTGTGTGTCTCTTGTTTGTGTGTGTTTCTCTGTGTGTTTCTTGTGTGTGTCTCTCTGTTAGTGTCTGTCTCTGAGTTTTGTCTTATGGTTTTGTGCCCTTTTTCGTTTGCCTTTTGTGTTTGTTTGCTTTGTTTTCCTGACATCAGTTCAGTTAATTGATTACCAATTTCATAGTCACAAAATACATTTTTCTATAAATTTGAATATAATTGAAGTAAGTCTAGATGAGGAACTTGAACAAATGACCTCTTATCACAAAGTATGGTCATTTTTACTGTCCCTACACAGAGTACATTTTTATTTTCCGATTTTTCACGTTTAATTTTAAATATGAAAATACTTCGTGACCATCCACAAATACTGCCAAGTATTCCATATCATCATTATACAAAGAATAGTTTTGCTCAACAATGCAATATGCTACAGAATTATAAGCCAAAATATCGAGTCGTAGGGAAGAAAATCCTTCGTCGGATTTTAGGGATTAATGCTATAGAATCGTAAAGAGATTTACCAAACAAATCAAAGAAACCATATCATTTGAAGACTTCAAACATGAAACTAGGAGACAATAATATGACCAAGATGTTAGCTTTCCACTATACCTTAAACAAAATGTTAGGAAGAAAACGCTGTTCAGCACTAGAAAGAATGACAGACTTAAAGCCTGCATTTATTTTTTTCATATCTACACACTTGTACGACAGTACGAAATATTAATTGCATTTGGTGTATTTTGTTCACCGAGTTATTTAATGATACGCTCTAATGATTGAAGCCGTAGTTTTCGTCGGTAACGGCACAAAGAAATTGATAAAATGTGTTAGTTTTTGCAATCTCATTTTACTGGATGCTTTATATGTTTTCATTTTTGTCTAGTTTTAAGAATTGTTAGTTTTTTAAAGTAATCTGTATGTTTTACGTTTAAGTCACTAGATCAGAACAAATGAAGAACCATTACATTCCATTATTTAAAGCTGATATCACATTATCTTTATCTTGCATTCTGTTCTTATCAATTTGTTTTCAACGAATTTAGGAGTAACGCTCAGATGCTTTTTTTCTTTCAGTCAGATAACTTAAACATATCAATAGTAATAATCACCGGGATATTAAAAACTTGTTCTTTAACCAATCCTTACGTTTTATTCTAAATATAATTTTAGATACGTAACTAGTGAGTCAGTGAATGCTGGACAATATCATCGAAAATGAGGACAAAACTGGAAGCTGCCGAAATGTGGTTCTATATAAGGATGCTACGGATATCGTGGACTGAGCATACAAGCAACGACGAGGTGTTAGAAAGAATGGCAACAAAAAGGAAATTGATGATGAGCATCAGAAAGAGACAGCAGTGAATGCTGGACAAAACTTGAAGCAGTGGAAATGTGTAAGGATGCTGCGGATATCGTGGACTGAGTATGCAAGCAACGATGAGGTGTTGGAAAGAATGGCAACAAAAAGGAAATTAATACTGAGCATCAGAAAGAGACAAGTGAAGTTCCTGTGACATGCAATGAGGAAGGAGAGCCTGGAGAACCTGATACTGACTGGTCAGATAGAAGGAAGGAGAGACAGAGGAAGGCAGCGGATAACATATTTGCAGGGCCTGATCAGGTGGATGACGGAACGGGGATTGCCAGGAGCAACAGGAGCAAACATACTAAGTGCCACAAGGGATAGGGAGACGTGGAGAGCCATGATCGCCTACGTCCTGAAGGGACAGGGCACATAGAAGAAGAAGAACTAGTGAGTTAGTCACAGTAATTTCATGTGCTTTCGACTGAAGTTATATTTTGTTAGCTTTCTTTTTTCCTTTATTCCCTACCCTCTTCTTAGGACTGCAATAACTTTTTCCGTTGCTCAGTCTCTTAAATCGTAGATTTCCATTATAAATTGGAGTAACACTTTATTTATTATTTCATCTCCAAGCTCTTGTCCAGTTTCAAAACACTGTCCTCTTGGCAACTCAGATCACTCTGTAGTGATATTTCGTTCCAGTTATCTATTAGACAGGAACTTCTTTTATAAGATCACTTTCTGTTATCAGTATGCTGATTAGGATTCACTTTGTGACTTTCTTCGTACTGATTTATTGAGAATTGCTCTAGTCAGTTTTCTTCATTTGCAAAAGCGGACATAGATGTTTTATTCCTTCTCAGAAATACTAAGTGAAACATCATTCTCCATGGTTCATACCAGCATGTTCTGAGACTATAGATCACATTGAATTTAATCTAAGTTGGGTGAAAGTTATATTAAGTGAACAGTCCGGTAGACATAATACAGTGCAAGTACGAATCGACTATTCAATCACAGTTGTATATACGAAAAATGAAGTATTAAAAATAAATCCATTAATTGAAAAATTGTTTACGCTTCCAGCTATTCTTGAGTGTGTTTCTTTCAGTACCTTCTTCTTGTGCCGTGTCCCTTCAGAACGTAGGCTTTCATGGATTTCTACTTGGCTCTCTCTTATCTCTTTCAATATTTTTATCTTTGTATCTCTTCAAAACCCTGCTCTGCCATCTGTTTGCTCAGATCTATCAAGTAGGTTTCACGCTGATTTTCCCTGTCTCTCTTTCCTTTTATCTGTCCTGTACGTATTAAATTCGCCAGACCCTCCTTCCTCATTACTTTTTTCAGGAATCTAAGCTCTCTCTTCCTGATAAGTATGAGTTCTCTTCTCGTTTGCAACCTCTCCAACACCTCATCGTTGCTCACGTGCACCGTCCATGGTATCCTCAGCATCCTTCTGCTGCTTTTCTTTCATCCTTGATGAGGTCATCCAACGTTCACTTCCATACAGAAGGAGAGATATCACATAGCAATCCAGCACTCTTTTCTTTCGTTCTAATGAGAATTTCCTGTTTCTCAGTACTCTGGTTAGCTTTTGAAATGCGTCCTTCACCGTGTCAATACGTCTTTGTATCTCCAAGTCGCACTTTCGTCCTCTGTCAGAACGCTTCTACGTATTTAAATTTCCTTACTTGTTTAAGTTTAGTTTCTCCGTCTTGTAGTTGGCATATTGAACTCTTATTTTGCTGATGACCATATATTCTCGATTTCTTTTGCTACATTCTGTAGAGGGCCTGCATTTTCCTTTCCGTGTGTTCTGTCAGCACGTGTCATCCTTCTTATTTTATGTACCTTATCCCTTCAGAACGTAGGCGATCATGGCCTTCCATCTTTCCCTATTCCTGGTGTCTCTTAGCACGCTTTCTCCTTTAACGTCTCTCAGCCCTCGTTCTATCATCCACCTGCTCAGGCTCTTTAAGCATGTTATCCGCTGCTTTCCTTAGTCTCCTTTTCCCTCTATCTGGCCTGTTAGTATCGGGTTCTCCAAGCCCTTATTTCTTATTGCATGTCCCAGGACATCATTTGTCTCTTCCAGATGCTCAATATTAATTTCCTTTTTGTTTCCATCATTTCCAAAACCTTGTCATTGGTCACAGGCTCGGTCCACGAAATCCGCAGCATCCTTCTGTAGAACCACATTTCAGTTGCTTCAAGTTTTTCCTTCATCTTTGTTGATATTGTTCAACATTCACTGCCATATTGAAGAACTGACATCACATAACAATCCAGTACTCTCCTCTTTGTTTCTAGTGAAATTGTCCTGTTTCTTAATACTCTACTCAGCTTCTGGAATGCGTCCTTGTACTTTGGGATTTCAGGAATATAAATGGATAAAAACTGCTGTGACCACAAAGTGAGGGATCAGTTTATATATTGATTGTAATATGGAATTGATCCTCCACTTTATATCCACATTTCAGTTGCTTCAAGTTTTTCCTTCATCTTCGATGATATTGTCCAACATTCAGTGCCATATTGAAGAACTGACATCACATAGCAATCCAGTACTCTCTTCTTAGTTCCTAGTATTTTTTTGATATTGCGGCCTCTAATGACGAATACCGGTAAGGCTTTTATAAATGTTTTATTTATCCAAGCGCTATCAGCTTTTCTTTTAGCCATTATCAAGAATAAATTTTATTTTACTTTTTACTTAATATACAGATTTTTTTTTATGTAAATTTGTTGAGGTATAGGATTACTTCATTTTCCAAACACGGTCAGTGCATTGTGGCTATGTTCATAGTTGATATTGATTGTTGGCTTTTCTTTTTTATTATTATTAATAATGATCCATTATTTCTATGATTGTTTACATGTGATTCATGCTATTATATTTAAAGAAAAATTAGATTTAAAGAATTATAAAAACTTAATCCCGCGAATTTTTTTCATTATTAATGATGATTGCATACATACATATCAGTTAAGTGCCATACGTGATGCACGATGAGGGGCGATCATGTTTCTTTCGAGACATGACTAACTAGACAGAAGGTTATCCTGCTGTAGGTTGCAATTACTTTCTGCAGAAGAATGGTTGCCAGCCAAGGATATAGAACCCAATCTGTCCTGTTCTTTAACCCATAACTAGAGGGAAGAGACGGATCAGTTTCGTTTAAAGGAACTCCAATGCGTCTAATATGAACCTTTATCATATTCACCCTAGTTACATTCCCTCGTGTGTTTGTAAGAATTTAAAAAAATGGTAGTTCTTGTAACAAACCGTAATAAGAAACATATTACACAAACTTAGATAAATTGGTGAATATCTAGATATTTACCGCTATACATCGACAGAACAAATTATTTCTCTCGTGAAATATAGGTAAAGCCTATTACCTATTTTGTCTTATAATAAGTAAAATACTTCGATTATATTCAAGAACCAGATAGTCATGAACGTTTATTATATTCATTTTATCATGCTTAATATTCTTGCCTGAAAATAACCTGCTTATCATAAAGTAAGAAAACACGGCGCTAACAAAATGAAAGACGTACCAATCATAACACTTGGTCAAAGATATGTTAACCAGGCACAGCAATACGTATACGACATAATGACGGGTTTTGATAAAAAACACAATGCTTAACCTTATAAGTGTGGCCTATTTTTGCAAGTCTGGTAGCCCAATCCGCTCAGATGGTTTCCATTTCATGTTTTTTTTTACAACTATCTAAATAAGTCTAAAGTCGTCTTGATTACTCCTCCTTCAAATTAAAAACTAAAACAATAATTCAAAATCTTTGTTTGATACTCCGCTATTACCCTCGAACATGAAGATACATAGCTCGAGGTCACAGGAAAAACTGTGCTACAGAAGTGGATATTTACTGTAGCTCATCCAAATACGCAGATGATATAGTGCTGATTGCAGACACGGAAAGGAAACTACAAAACCTCCTACAGAAGGTATTTGACAGTGACAAAAATAAAAATAAACTGCAAGAAAAATTAATGCATCGTCATCAGCAAAAAGAGCAACCCAAAATGCCAAATATAAATGGGGGGTACTAGAATCAAGCAAGCACAAAAATTTAAATACCTGGGATGTGTTCTAACAGAAGATGGAAAATGCGACACAGTGATCCAAATGCGAATTGGCATGGCGAAGAACGTATTCCAGAAGCTAAGTAAAGGATTAAGATACAGGAAACTTTCACTAGAAACAAAGAAGAGCGTACTAGATTGCTATGTGATGTCAGTTCTTCAATATGGCACTGAATGTTGGACAATATCATCAAAGATGAAGGAAAAACTTGAAGCAGTTGAAATGTAGTTCTACAGAAGGATGCTGCGGATATCATGGACCGAGCATGTGAGCAATGATGAGGTGTTGGAAAGAATGCCAACGAAAAGAAAATTAATAAGGAGCACCAGGAACAGAAAGCTGGATTTCCTGGGACATGCAATGAGGAAGGAGGGTTTAGAGAATCTAACAGGCCAGATAGAGGGAAAAAACAGAGGAAAGTACCGGATAACATATTTGAAGGGCTTGAGCAGGTGGATGACAGAACAGGGGTTGCGTAGCGTAACAGCAGAAAGCGTGCTAAGAGCCACCAGTGAGAGGGAGACGTTGAAAGCCATGATCGCCTACGTCCTGAAAGGCACATAGAAGAAGAGTTCGCCAAGAAGTACATTTAGACAAATCCAACGAGTTAAGAAGATTAAAAACTTGGTAAACAATGTCTGCCGTATCCTCAGTGAAATAATTATCATTATTACTATAATTATCACTTTTATTAGTGGTAGTAAAACTATTAATATAATTATCATTATTGCTAGCACCACTATTTTATTATTACTAATACAACTGTAGTTATTACTACTACATTATTACTACCAAAGTATTACTTCTATGACCTTAATTATTGCTAATTTATTAGTATATTACTACCCAATTATTATTATTATGACTATAAATATAAATATCATATTACTACTATTACAGTAGCGTAGATATTACTACTACTACTACAATATTATTACAATGGCATAAAAATTATCGCTATTATAATTACTGCTATTACCACTATTTATTTGCAGAAAACTGTAGACCTATCTCCAAGTGCTATGAAAAATGTAGAGAGATTTGTTTCTTGTGAAAGTTAATAAGTTATATTTTATTGCACATTTGTATTTCATCGTTTTTTTTTTCTTCTGAAACTTCTCTGCGAGTATTTTTATAGTAAAGAGGAAGTCGACATAGAAACAGTTGTTTAATTTAAATGAATTACTTTATTTTGTCGGAAACTCTAATCAGAAAAAAAAAATGATATCCTGTCGATGTTTGCCAAAGAGTAGGAATCAATTAATGGCTTCCATACAGAGCCTCCTGGATAATGATTTTGGTCTGTTTGATGTTGAGCCAAATGCCAAGTTGTCGCTTCTCAAGGTTATCAGAAGCTCTGTATTAAAGGGAACTAATGCTAAACAGAAACAAAAAAAGAAACAATCAAGTATATCATTTTTCACAGAGTTGATATCATCTTCCCGAATGGGGTTTTCTTAGTGAAATGTGCTGAAATGTCATCAGTTCTTGTGTGTGTGTATATATATATATATATATATATATATATATATATAATAAATGTAATGTGCGTGGCTATTTACGCATCGTTCATTTAATAATGAATTTGAACACTCTAGGCTACTGGCGTGTGCTTACATCGTATATAACACGTTAAAGTCCGCCTACCGAGAGCCTATAGCTCAGAGAGAATCGCCGGCTGATGTCAATTTGGTCGGGTTTCAATTATGGCTAGAAGCAATAGGATGTCTGACCGTACTGATATCGCTGTGATGCAGCGAAATAGGACTGTCTACAGATGACTGTATATATTTATTCCTATTGTTCCTCCTTTTCTCTCTCTCTCTCTCTCTCTCTATATATATATATATATATATATATATGTGTGTGTGAGAGAGAGAGTATGAGTAAAAGTAAGACAAGAGGAAACCTGTATTTACTTTTAGACGACGCGTTTCATCCACTGTACTTATCACGGCAAAAAGTGAAATTATCTATACACAAAATGTTGTTGATTACTAAAAAATTATGAAGCTCTGGCAAATATTCATTTGGTCAACTGAAAAATATTTCAAATTTAATTTTGCATACTCGGACTTTTTTTCATGTGAATGCATGTTTAGATTGTTATAAAACGTAAAAATGGTGGCAATTAACCGTTCTTTTTACATGTAGGCTTAGGAAAAACGGGGCGCAGGTTCATATTAATATCAGTGGACGAAATACAGTTTTCTTGTTTCTATTATATATATATATATATATATATATATATGTGTGTGTGTGTGTGTGTGTACAGTTTTAACAGTTTTACCCTAGGGATAAAACCTCTAAATATAAGGTAATACTGACTTTGGAAGAATTTCTGGAAAAATTAATAAGGACAGTAAAAGAACAGTCATTATAAACACACACTGCATTTACATTTCTAAAAAATCAATTTGAATGTAAAATGATTTCGGAATGGATCCACAAGCGAACAGTCCACAAAAAGAAACTGTAAGCATAGAACTTGGGAGTTAGATCTAGCCACTTCAACTTGAAGAGACATAATTACTAGTCTAGTACTGCGCTTAAATCCATAAAGTTCTGGTAGCAAAAATCAAAATTCATTTAGATAATTACCATGAAAATATTTTTAGAAAAGCTACAGGGAATCAGGTTATGGAAATGCTAATGTGAGTAATGCCAAATGAATGTTCTTGAAATTGTTCTTCTACTGAATCATGTATTAATGTGCAAAACAATACAATGTTGAAATATTAGTGTTATTAACACTATTATTGAACCCTATGCAACTCTACGCATTTTTTTAAAGAAAAAACAATGGAAAATTTTTAATTACTTTAAATGTCTACTTCGAAGATAATTCGTTTGTGATAATCTTAAATTAATCCATAAAAATAAGAACAAATTTACGTTTTTCATATAAAGTGTTTGGATTTTGTTTAAAATAAAACATTAAATCCCTAAATCCGTTCGATTAACAAATTCTTTGAATGATGACGAAAGAGAAATTAAAAACTCTCCTTAAAAAATTCTCGAAAATCTGGTATCTCACCCAGATAATTACTTCAAGGAAAAATAAATGTTAAAATCAACTGACATGTCAGTCATTTAAGTGCCATACGTGATATACGCTTGAGCGATCATGTCTCGAAAGAGACATGACTAACTGGGCGTAAAGTTTTCCTACAGTAGGTTGCCATTACTTTATGCTGTAGACTGGCTGCCAAACAAGGCTAAAAACACAATCTGTCCTACTATTTAACACACAGATAGAGGGAGAAGCGATGTATTAATATCTTTAGCAAGGGTATTTGCGTGTACGTGAATGCAAATTCATTGAATTCAATTGAAATGCGAAATCGGCTCAACGATTTCTCGTTCCAAGCCGATATTCACTGTACCACAACGCAAATCTATTACATGACTTTGTTATATATATATATATATAAACTTCATCCAAACGGAAAAGTAGGAAGGTAAATCCCATAAACCAGATTCTAATTAATGTTTTAATATTAAAAAATGATACAGATGGAGAGCTCAATGTAATTAAAATTAGATAATTATAAAATAAAATAAATTTCGATGTTCAAAACTGTTGAATAATCATTTCAGCATGAAATCCCTAAGAGATATTTCTCATCTCATCGGCAGCTAGCACATTTTCAAAATGAAATAAAAAGGACTAAAATATGAAGGTTAAGAATTAAGAAATTTACGTCACAAAAAAAAAATCGGTTAGCAATCAACGTCTTTTTTTGTGACATAAATTTCTTAATTCTTAACCTTATTTTTTTTTATTCCTTTTTATTTCATTTTGAAAATGTGCTAGTTGCCGATGAGATGTGAAATCTCTCTCAGGGATTTCATGTTGAAATGATCATTCATCAGTTTTAAAGATCGAAATTTCTTATATATGATATTTTTTAAATATAACATAGAATGTTTTCTCCAGAAAAGTATGCATTCACGTTATCAACATATTGAAAGGTCAAACAATATTTCTTACAAACCCACTCTTAAAAACTCGCACTATAAAATACAGAAGATTATGCATACTACAATGAAGAAACTTGTTTTCTGTAAAAAAAAAAAAAAAAGCCATAATACATCTTTGAAGGAAAGATTTATTACCAGTAATAAATTGTTGAATGCAAAACTAGAAAACATCTTCACTTTTCTAAAATAAAATAATTTTTTTTTATCAAAATGTAACTAAATCAATCTACCGAACATTAAAAAAAATACCTTACAACGCTACCTTTTTGGCATTAAATAACCCACAGAGGTTGATATGCCGCTGAACAAAATTAAAAAAGAAATGAGTAATATTTCAACTTCACGAAATTTTTAACAATTTTAAATATTTTATATTATCAAAGGAATGTTTGTGCTGTGCCACTTCAAGACGTAGGCGATCATGGACTTTCACTTGGCCCTATCACTTGTCGCTCTTATTAATTGTCCTCTTGGTATCACTCGCAGATTCCGCTCGGCCATTTACTGGCTCAAAAGTTGTACTTATATTCATAATTATTCCCCTCTGCACAAATTTACTAAAACAATATTTACCAAATCCTCTTTAATTCTACAAATGCCACAAATATGGACATCATAAAAACTCCTTTCGCAATAAACAAACATGTGGAAAATACAGTGAAAAAGAACCAAAACACAAAGAAGAAAATTGTACAAATCATAGCTCATGCTCAAACTGCTTGGGAAACCACTCTGCACTTTCCAAACAATGCAGTATCTATAAACAGGAAAAGTAATAATAATAATAAAATACAAAAAATCATATCCTTTTCAGAAGCAAGAAAAGAGGTTAAAAATAACACAAAAGAAACACCCACGCCTCCATGGTAAAAATTAAATAAAATAGGCAATGAAGTTAAAATAAAAGATTCAACTAAAATAACAAATCTGTACAAAGAATTAAAAGCTTTTCTAGAAGAATTAAAACTCTTCTTAATCGAACTTAAACTAGACCAAAATAAAAAATAAAGCTCAACAACCCAAGTTAAATGGAATTAACCTAAAATAAAGCAAAAAACTTTGGAAAGAAAACAGAACAAAACTCTAACGAACCCTTTTCTTCCCAAACCCCAACCAGAAAAAACAAAAACAAACACAAAGACATAACATAACAAGCAAACACAAATCTGATACTTTAGAATATATGGAAGTAGAAGAATATGAAAATAAGCAAATTCCAAAACAAAATCTAAAAGCTGACCGAAGGACATCACAAGCAATCAAAACCAAAGACAAAAACTCAAGAGCTAGAAATAAAACTTGAGAGGACAAGTAATATAAACCTGGAAGGTAACTCTACCCTACCCACCCAAAAAATAACGTAACTATGGCACATAAGATCATGCAATGAAACTGTCATGAAATAAAATCTCATTACAACGATCTTCTCATACTTGCATCACAACTGCATCTAGCCGTCATCTGCTTGCAGGAAACTTTTTTGCTAAAAAATAAGTTAACAATAACAAATATATAAATAATACCATTATAATCACAATACAGGACACAGAACTAATGGAGGAGTGTCAATACTGATTAGGAATGACATACGGCAAAGCAAAATAGATATTAAAACTAAACTACAAGCAATAGTGACACTAGACAAAACCATTACAATTCTTTCCACTTATATACCCCTACAAAAACCAGTAAATACAACAGACATAAACAACTTACAGAAACAATAAAAACAATAAAGCAATTTTATAAAAAAACGTAACAGATCATAAAACCTAACAACCTCCTAACCTATTATACAGAATAACCACCCAACCACCTGTGGAACTCCCATCTGCATACTTGCTTCCCTGATGGCTACAATCTTCAAGAGCTTAAACGCAATGTCAATTGCCATCTCTTATTTCTTTGATTCCCATCCTTTCCCCGACACCCCTTGTGTCTTGTTCTTAATTTTTATGATTTACAACTATTTGCTACGAATTCCCGTTTGATAATTTCTTTTACTTATCTAACACATTCGAGGAGTTTAAAAAATCTAAAATAAACTTTAAAAACTCACTTGAACGGACAAGTCACGAGTCGATTAAACGTGAGCTATAAATGTCCTAAAAATATTTTTTCATTAATGTGTCGAAGTGGACATGATTTGGGACTTACTTCCCATTCAGAAAACAAATTTTTAAAGATTACAAAAGTGAATATTTGTAATGTCTTTTTAATATTAAGTGTAAATTATTACAAAATGCAAGATATAATTTCTTTTTCGGCGCTAAAATGTTCTAGATCCAATCCTCTGCTCAAACCTGATCAGTTATCAAAAAAGTATATATTTGTAATGGATTCTAGATTGGATCGACTTTCAGTATCCGCCATGATCATATCTCATTTAAATAGAATTTAGTTCTTTATTTTTTTTATGGTAAATTATGATAACCTAAAGATAATATCACAGCATTAAAAAAATGAATTCTATTAACCGTGTCTTTTTAGAATGTGGTCGATAACGGAATTCTTTCTAGCAACATTTTTTCGCTTTAAGACTCTTTCCAGTCCTTGTTCTGCTATCCATTTACACAGTCATTCAGCAGGTTACTCGCTGTTCCCTTCTCTCATTCTTACATTCAATATGTTTTGTTAGTGTTTAGTTACCCAAGCCTTCTTTCTGCGTGTGTCCCAGAAATTCTATTTTTTTATTACTGCAGTGTTGCTCTTGTTTCCAGTTCATGGTCTTCTCAGCATTCTTCTGTAAAAACAAATTTCTGTCGCATTAGGTCTCAACTTCGTCTCTAGGTGATCGTTTAGCATTCAGTAATATGAGTGTATAGGTATTTCGTATCACTTCAACTTATATAAACAATCCGAACTAGTTATTGAAAATTCGATTTCAAATATACGGTGCTTATATAGCGTGAAGTCATATTATTATTTTATGTGTATACATATTTATTTAAGCCTTATACTTATATACCCATATACTGTTCATATTAAAAGTGGAGAGTAAAAATAAATACTAATAAGATACAATCAGTTAAGGGCCATACGTGATACACACTTAGGCGTTCATGTCTCGAAAGAGACATGACTGAAAATTTTCCCATTTCTACGGTAGACTGGTTGTCACACAAGACTATAGACTCTAATTTGTTTTGGTATTTGACTCATAGCTAGAGGGAAGAAAGGGACTAATATCTTTCTCAAGGTTATTTGCGCGTAAGTGATTTTATATATATATATATATATATATATATATATATATATATATGGGAGAGGCGTTTTAGTCCTTCGCGCTGCACCTAGGTAAACGAGATATTGAAGCAGACCTCACGCTGTAGTCGTACCCTTTAAGAAATGCTAAAATTGTTTGTTACTTTTAGATCGTTAAGTAAATATCATACAATTCACAACTTTGAAGTTTACATGATTTAATGTTGATATTTCTTTACAAGGTTTTTTTTATTTTCTGCAAATATATATCTGCAGCGTAAATTGTTTTAAAAATGGTTTATTTGATGCCATTTTTTATTCTGAAAAACGAAAGTTACTATTGTTTTAATTGTCTCTAATATTGGTTTATAAGGGCGTTTTATTTAACTCTTAGACACAGTATATTTAGAAACTCTTCTACCACAACGATTAAATAAGGTCTTCTTTTTACGCGCATTGCGACTTATAAATAATAAATTTTAGCGACTCTCTACAAACATCTTTCTTCAGTGCTTTGAACTATGAAAGAAAGAATCAAGCTGTTTCTCATTATTTTTCTATTCTGTTTGCAACTCTATCTTTCGATCTGTTTTCTCCTGTTTGCTACAACAGACTTTCGAAAAATATTTGCAAGCTCTGAGACTCAAACAAGGAAAACAAAAACATAAGTTTATACGAATGAGATAAATTGATCTTGTTTTCGTGACGCAAGTTGCAAAGCATTTGATTTAACGAGATTTTCCGCCCAATATTTCAATTTTGTGGCTAAGGGAATGAAAATAAGCGAAACACGTCACACGGTATTATTAATTTGAACACTCTGTATAATCACGTATAATGGTTCCTAATGGGGTACAATCTGACAAATAAAACTATTCTCAAAGTTGATAGGTAGTAACGAAAGAAAATGAAAACACTTATCGTGGGAATCCTAGTAAATACTTGCAATGTAAACAGCGGTTGGGCCTGTATTAAAAACCTTACGATAATTACTAAAACCAAGAATCTAGACAGTACTAGCAGCAACTGATATTTCCTTCCAGTCAAGTCGACAACCCCATCACTGTGAAAAAAGCAATTCTTTTTTTCTTTTTGGAATCAGTATTTCCTCGTTTAACCAGCAATGTTTTCAATCAGTTAAGTGCCATACGTGATACACTCTTGGGCGATCATGTCTCAAGGGACATGACTGACTGGGCAGAAGATTCTCACTGTAGGCTGTCATTACTTTCTGCGGTAGACTGGTTGCCAGCTCAGGCTATAGAACCCAATTCGTCCTGGATGGAAAAAAACAGCTTAATACCTTTCCCAAGAGAATTTACGCGTAAGTGAATGCAAGGGATTCAACTGGAATTCGAACTCGGCTCCCCGATTACTAATTCTGAGCCGATATCTACTGCACCACAACTTGAAGGGTAAAATAAGCCCTCTAGCATTCGATGTCAATCAGTTCAAGACAACTAATCTGAATTTCAAACTGGATAGATGATAACTGCAAACTGTTCTAATATTTTTCCTAAAGCTAAAGATGTCGTCAAAGTCGGTGGCAAACAAGTTCGTTGGGCAAACCAAAGGGAAAATTCGGAACAACCTGCGTTAGCGACAATAGCTAAGATCTATCTCCGAGTTACACCAGTCACGGGGCAAGACTATGAAACAAAACACGGTCCACAGTAATTTCGCTTCACGTTATAGAATCTACTTAGTATATTTCGAAAAGTCTTGCGTGATCTTATTGTCTTAAATATTTTGACTTCTTTTCATCGGAGAGAGTCTTTTGTTTTTAGATTTCCTAAAAAATTGATATTCACAGAAAATGGAAAGGATTCTAGACATTCGCCTACGTTCTGTGGTGACATAGTGTTAAAAATAAAAATGTATTTGATAACTTTTCTTCCGGATAGCAAACTTTCTCGATTATTCTTTGACTTGCAAAGATCTCACTTGAATTTATATATAAGACAGCAGTTATATTTAATAAAATTGAGTACACTGAAACCTCTAACCTTCAGTGGCTACCATTCTAGGGGAAGGATTATTCTGAAATCAAAACCGCTGAAAAGGCAATGGGAGTGTATACAACTGTCTTTCTGGAAAAGCTATGTAAATTCACCGATAATAAAGAAAATAAATCTGGACAGCTACGATTACCTTTGTTAAAAATGATTTTATTGGGATTTCTTTTGTTACAATATCGCTGTCGGTTTTTGTCAGAGGACTGCTACATCCAGAGGATATTTTCTCGTCAACATGAGATTTTGTCGCTAAGATTTAAAACACATACGATGTCTCTGTAACAGAGATAAGCTATGTACTGGCTGTCCACTCAAGAAAAGCCCCAGTCAAATATTTGTGATAAAATCAATGATGAATATAAAATTCAGAATTACTTGTGAAATAATGAAAATACATTTTATCATAAAACATAAAAGAAAACCTTGACCATCTGAGTTAGACAAATAGAAATAATTCATTTACTTTTAATGCACCGGTAAATTAGTGCAGACAATACGAGAAATACCGTATATATTTCTGTGTAAGCCAACCTTATGTATATTACAAACATTGAATTATTTTGCAAGGATTTTAGAAAAAAATTACCAGTGTAGTGTAACTACTTAGCGAATATTCATTTTTTTTCTTTCTCATCAAAATAGACCTTTGTATGGGGTGACCTCCTATTTTTGGTTTGAAATATAACTAATAATTAAAAACAAAATCAGTCAGTCAGTTAAGTGCCACACGTGAAATACGCTTGGGCGATCATGTCTCTTCCGAGACATGACTGACTGGGCAGAAGATTATCCCGCAGTAGGTTGCCATTGCTTTCTGCGGTAGACTGGTTGCCAGCCAAGGCTATAGAACCCAATCTGTTTTGTTATTTAACCCATAACTGGAAGGAAGAGACGGGATTAATACCTTTCCCAAGGGTATTTGCGCGTAAGTGAATGCAAGGGTTCAACTGGAATTCGAACTCGGCTCCCCGCTGAACCGATATCCACTGCACCACAACGCACCAAATCACATGACGATTATATACGGTAGAAATTGATCAGATTACGATATTATCAATTTCATTTGGAAATTAGTGTATTTTTATCGACACTGTAATGTAGTTGTGGATTTGCAACTAAATTATATCTGGCTCTTGGCTTTTTAGTTTTTTCTTACTCAGTACATTTTACTAATAACAACACGAGGGTATACGAACTGTTTGAGCCACATACTAAAATTAATCGTTCGAATTCCGAGAATAGCGCGCACAGAAGAATTAAACAAAAATACATAATGAACAGGAACAAGGGTGTGATATTCATGTTATAATTATATCAGAAATAGCATTAAAAATGCAAAAGGATGGATGCCTGTTTTATAGATGATGAAAAGGCGTATGACAAGATATATCATAAACAAGTTATAACTACTAAGCAAGATTGATTGGTTTGGTAAATATTACTTACATTGGCAGCACACCACCTGCATGAAGACTGAAAATTAATTCAGTAAATAGACAAAAGATGGGGGCGTCAGACAAGTATCTCTCTTCGCACTGATCTTATTCAACTTTTACAGAGAAGCAATCCAGAGAGAATTAGAAGTACCACCCGGTTTTATTACCGGCGGATACAACCTTGACATAAGAGATGCAGATGACAATGTTGACAGGAGACACATAGAAGAAATTACGATAATTCTTACTGATGCTGAGAAAGAAAAACGTAAAAAGACTATCATTAAGTGAAAGAAAACCGAATAGACGGTTGTTTGTAAAAGAATCAGCTCAACAAGTCACTAGTATAGCATATGGCCTTTTAAAAAAACTGTTATAAGGAAGTATTATAACAGTCTGGCAATGTTAAGGAAACAATCAGTTTCAATGAATAGCCGAAAACTTATAACTATAAATATACACTTACACATTCAAACCGGGTAGGCCACATTCGATACCGGAATCAAAAAGATAAGCCATTTACTATGCGAGCACCGAAAAGTGAACTGTTATGTAATATGTTCTATATGACATCAAATTCTGACTATCTCTTCACAGATAAAGACTTGAGACAACAGGAATACTCCACAGAAGGATGTTGAGAATCCCATCGATCGAACACGTCAGCAACGACACAGTTTTAGAGAAAATGGAAACAAAAAAGGTTACTAGGCGTAGCATCGGGAGACATTTGAAATTTCTCAGGCACATAATGTGGAAAGAGATCTTAGAAAATCCGTCCTTCACAGGACAAATTGGAAGTTAGAACAAGGTAGTGCATAACCTACCGAACGAGCTTATTCTTAATGGTTAACAGAAGAGCGATTGAGCTTGTTATATACCTACCTATAAATATTAATGGGATGTTCCTATTTACTTAAATATGTGGACAATATTGGAGTAAAATGATCATACTGACTAGCAATGTATGTATTTCACGCAGCGTGTAAGTCTTGTACTTGTTGCTATACTATTATATCCAAACTCTGCTTTCTTTGCTTTTTGTTATTTTTCGTTACAACAGAGCTATATCAAAAAGGCAAACTTTACTTAGAGCTACAAATAATAGTAAGTTGAAGGGAAATTTGCACATAGAAGACTCGACTATTAGCAATACAACGGTCTAAGCTTAACACAAAAAAGAAACATGACACGCGAACTAGACCAAAATACTTATCGCACTGACTGGTACTACAATTAAAAATTCTTTTAAACTAGTCTACCACGAGACGATGGTTCTGAATGTGTGTGTGACCATGAGACATCTATCAGGTTTACTATCAGTAAGTTAAATCCTGATGTAGAGCCTTGTTCGAAATGTCACCTAATTATGTCATTCTGTTTGAATGACGCTCTGTAAACAAGCGGAATGGCTTTTAGGCTTGAATTCCATATGCCTGGGATATGAAGATAAATTTATTCTATTAATATATGTATATATTTTGTTTTTAATATTCTTTCTGTTGTAGTCGCTCTACGCACTTCTTTTAAACCTTCAATTGAGAATTATATCTGGGCAGTTACTTTATTTTTCCATTTACCCAACTACGACAGCAAATGTACTTTTTAAAAATAATGGCTGCTAAAAAATATTGTTCTAAGAAAATATTTGAATGGCTTTTGTGTCTTGGTTTTAGCAAGAACGAATGACGTTCGGGAGTTTTAACAGAATGTAAAGTGTTTGCAAATTTTGTATTACATTTTAATCAAGTTTTGTTTAGAATATTTTATAAAGATTTAAAAATTATTTTTTAATGAATGTAGTTAATGGAATTTGTATATGGTTTGATATTGATTCTGAATGCTGGTTAACACATGTATTTTCATTCAATAGCAGTGTATGAAAATTTGCATCATCAGGACGACTCTTTTTAGAAGTACTACATTGAGGAGTAATGTTTGTTTCATTAACAACATTGTTTAGAAATAATTTAACCCGTTTTTGTGTTATATATTGTCATAGTTTTGAGAAGTGTATTTTTATGAAACAGCAAAAATATGCAAACTGGCTAGCAAAAGTAATTTTTTAATTAAGAATGCGGACAAAATTTCCCGTGACAGGAAAATATTTGTTTTGAGACTAGCGTAGCCAAGGTCAAATAATGTGAGCATTGAAATATTAGTGTCTAAAGATAATGTAGTCACTTATGAAACAAATTATTAGTAGTAGGTTCAGTCGGTGAGATTTAAGATCAAAACCCAGACCGAGAAAGACATAGAAAACAGCGGAAAAGTGCAGCCTCTGGTTGGTTTGCACGATGCACGCGTGCTAAGACCTTCGATTCCAACTGTCACTGTACGTCACGTCAGCTGAAGAATAAAAATATTGTCTGTCTTTATCTCTATATTCGTGTAACGGTCGTCGTTTTATTAACTTGAAAAAGGCAAGCGATTTTATGAGAGAAGATAAGTTTTGGGACCCTGTCGTCGAATTGTTGTTTCATCGAAGAGTATGCAACATATGTCGTTTTGGTTGCACTTTAATTTTCGTCATCCTTGGCTCCATGTTATACAATATTTGACACCTGGTGACTGTCGTGTTCATGGTGTTAATTTAAATTTCTGTTTTTTTTTGTTTTTTTTTCTGTATTTAATGTCTCGAACATGATAGCCACGTACGAATTTCTATAACGATAAAAATTTCAGAGGTGACTATGGTCAACTATCCTAACGATAAAAATGTTCGGTTATCAGAGAAGAGTAAATACTGCCAGGATACTGACATTTGTTATTTGGTCTCATAATTTTGATGCTTATCTTTACGCTATTCTCCTCCGAACAATCTCAAATATAACGGAGGTTACTATTTCTTTTCTGAATTTATTGCATTCAACGTTTTTCAAAAAATAGATAAGAGATTTAGTGGGGAGAAAAAAAAGTGAATAAAGGTCAGTAGTTACTACTAAACGATGCTATTGGAACTTTTAGTAGCATTTTACTTCACAAACTGAGAAAATAAAACTTAGATTTAATTAAAACTTGTGTTACGTCGTTTTCATGACGTTAGTGATTATGGTTTTTAGTTCTAAGGTTTTTATCAGGATCCCTTCCAATCTATGTTCTGCCATCCATTTACACAGCTTCTTTGGTAGGTTACGCACTATTTCTTTTGTTCCTCTTTTTCATTTTATGTTGCGAGTGTCATATTCGCCAAGCCATCTTTCCACATATCGTAGCAATTTCAACTGCTTCATTCTTATTACAAAATACTAAATGATATATTTATCGTGTTCTATACATTTTCTACCTCTGTGTATATGTATGGCTATATGAAAGGCGTAATATTGGAGATTGTGATAGTCCTTGAAACTTCTGCTACTGGCTTCACCAGATGATGATTCCAGACTTATTTATTAAAATTTCAGAGAACATCATAAAATCCACTTGCATAAATGTCTGTAAATAAATTTTCAATGTCTGTGGCAGTGTTATTTTATTACTACACATATCTTTCTGCATGATTTTCAGAAGACGCTATACCGTCTGGAATTTGATTAAATGCAATGAACTAAGATTATGAAAAGGTTTCATTAGTAAAATGTTTAATATCTAAGTACGTTTTCAGCAGGAAGTAGTAAAAGCTATGAATTATTTTATGTCATTTAAAATCTGATATTTGCTGCTTGAGCAAATCCAGATTTTACCAATTATTCCCTTACGATATCTTGTGTAATCACCTTTACTACTTGATAAATTTGGGTCGCATCTTATAAGTTCAGTTGGTAAAGTCAAATCTATCTTATACGCTAGGATTGCTTTATGCTTGAAAGTAGAATTATCGCCACTGAACTTCAGTGGCCAAGATGGTCTGTCTTAGTCACAGGATTTGTGACTTTAATCAATAGATATGTTCTCAATAACACAAACTACTCGCATATTCAATGTGTATTTTGAAGATCTCTCACAAATATACCATACGTTGTTCCCTAGTCTAAGAATTAGAATTTTTGATGTGTTGAAGGTGGTCAATAGTTAATCGCTTTAAAGCGTCCTCTCTTCTTGTGTAGAATAAAGTGTACGAGTAGGCACACAAATACAGAAACGATACTCGATTAAGGAAAATTCTATTGTCTAAAAAAAGATGCTATTTATTCTATTATTTATAATAAAATTCTCCGTTTATAATCAATGCATTTCTTCTCAGTTCTTGAGAATCTCCTTTCATGCGTCTTTACGCAACTTCCACACGCTAAAAATGATTTTAGAGGATGTTACAGTTTGTAAAAGAAGTGTAGTGTTGTCGGATACGTTTATATGAAAAAAAGTTTTGGTTTTTTTTTACTGACATTGTAAGATACTGGGATTTAAAAAAAGACACATGTCAGAGAAATCAATTCCGTCTCAAAACAAAATATTCGAAATCGTCTCAAGGTTAAACTAAAAGTCAATTGTTTAGCAATTGAAAAGCTTTTAAATATATCTATCTGAACAATTTTTGTAAAAACCTATGTTAGATCCGAAGGCGAAAAACGTGTTCCAAAAGCTGATTAAAATATTAAGAGACAGGAAAATTTCACTAGAAACAGTGTTATGTGATGTCAGTTCTTTCCATATGGCCGTGAACGCTGGACGATATCATCAAAGATGAAGGAAAAATTTGAAGCAGCTGAAATGTGGTTCTAGAGAAGGATGCTGCGGATATCATGGACCGAGCATGTGAGCAATGATGTGGTGATGGAAACGAAAAGAAAATTAATATTGAGCATCAGGGAAAGACAACTAAAATTCCTGGGACATGTAATGATGATGGATGGCTTGGAGAACCTGATACAAACAGGCCAGATAGAAGGGAAAAGAGACAAAGGAAAGCAGCGAATAACATATTTGAAGGGACTGAGCCGGTGGATGACAGAACAGGGATTGCGTGGTGTTGCAGGAGAAAGCTTTTTAAGGGCTACCAGGAATAGGGAAACGTGGAAGGCCATGCTCTCTTACGTTCTGAAAGTACAAGGCCCATAGAAGAAGACAGGCAGTCCTTCCAACACGCCATTTTTAATAAACCTGTGAACTGTTTACTACTATGTCAACATCCTGGAATTAAAATATCCGCTTTAAATCATAGCTAATAACAGTATTTTTTAAAAATCGACTCTATTATGCTTTTTATTTGTAAATTGACCTAATTTAGTTAGAAATGTAACTGGTTTCATTTTCTCTCAACATGGTATGCAGTTTTTTGGAGTTGTTTGATGATAACGATTTTATCATTGCGCCACACAAGGAAACTAGGTTGTAAAATTTCTCATTGATAAAACGATGAGAGCCAAGTTAATACAATGCTCTTAAATAGTTTTATCATCTTAACGGTTTTGAGATACCTCTGTATGTTTTAGGGTCTTGAGGGCTACCTTTTTGTTTCCATACTGCACTAATTCGTCATAAATTACAGTTTTTCTTGGGTGGGAAGGGGCCTGATTCTAGATTTCCTTTCTAAACCTGAAAAAATTTTATTGAAATGCGGGTAAAATGTAACCTAATTACAAAAGTTAAATCTCAATGTCTTCTGATGGCTTATAGCTTATTTTTTCAATCAGTCAGTCAGTTAAGTGCCATACGTAATACACGCTTTGGGCAATTATGTATCGAAAGAGACATGAATGACCGGGCGAAAGATTATCCCGATGTAGGTTGCCATTGCTTTCTGCGGTAGACTGGATACCGACCAAGCCTATAGAACCCAAACTCTATTATTTAACCCATATCTGGAGGGAGGAGACTGATTCCCAAGAGTATTTGTGCGCAAGTGAGCTTAATTTCCTCATCGGTAAGTTCCTTATGCTTGAAGACTGATTTTGAAATGATTTTTTATCGTTTCACCAAAAGCAAGCGGATTACAGAAAGTGAAAGTGAGAATTTAAGAAATGATAAAAAATGAACAGGATTCATAAGATGGCGATTTATGTTGCATTTAACTTTTTGAAGATTGTAGTTATGCGGGAAGCGCGAGAAAAGAAACTGTTGCTGTAGAAGTGACGGTTACATTTAGCTATTTCAACGGTAAAAGAATGTGACATAGATGACAAACTAGGAGCACGTTTGAATTCACATGATCAGGGCACCAGGAGAAAAAAAAGCTTATCAGAGCAGTTTCCATAAAAGATGTTGTAGAAAAGTTACAGGGAAGACAGATCATGTCAGTGAGAAAGCAACTAAAGTCGAGATTCCAAGTCAGGATTGATTACATTGGAGATGCTTTTTTTTTGTTTTTTTTTTTGTTTTTTATTTTATTTTATGCATTTTCTCAAGAACCTCGAGTTGAATAGCGGGATCACCCGACCTGATATTGCAACAGTATTCAATGCACATAGGGAATGGTAGATTTAGAAATGTGTAAGATAAACCCTGACAAGAAAAAGATTCGTAGCAAAGTGACCCAGTGTTTTTTTGTTGTTTTTTTTTCCAGTATATGTAGCCATCGATTCGATGTAGTCGTTCCACTTCAAGTCGGCTGAAAAAGTGAGGCTAAGTATGCGAAGTGCCTTGATCTCCAGGAGACTATCATCCGCCATAGTGATGGCGAGCAAGAGAGATTAGATGCATATATCTCACTAGTTCTTCGGGCGTTCTTAATTTAGTGTTATCATGGCGGAAATAGGATTCAAAGTTAGTTATTTCATTTTTTATTTATTTATTTTCTTTAGACTAAGACATTTTCTTGTAGTAGCTTTGATTCTATTATTTAGTTTTAGATTTTAATACATTGAATACGTTGTTTGACTTCATTAATTTCGTTTCCAATTTTCTGGCGATATTGGTTTTTTTTCACTGTTAAATTGTTCGTTTTTATTTTCTTCGTTTGATATTTTCTTTTTCAGTTCCCCTCTTATGCTTTTCTTTTTTTCTTGTATCAATTTTTCAACACAGGATTGTCGTCCCATGGGTGTATTGTTTCTTTCTAAGTATTCTTGGAATGGTTTTACGCGTTTAGGTAATGAAGACATATTGATTCCTTTGTTGTTTTAATCAACTTTTATTGACATCAATTTCGACTGGTTTATTACTCAATTCTTAATTTACTATTCATTTTGAAGAGTTTGGATGTTGCAGCGAGGTGTTTTTCGAGGTTTATATGGGAAGAAACGAACTATTTTTTTGGCTGTTATTTTCATTTTAGTTACAAAGAATGTGGTCAGATTCAAATTAGATTCAAAACATTCAAAAAATATCGGAGATGAAGTCACATTTTTTTGGTTATTTGGGCTATTCAAAGTTATTCAGTGTTTCATGAATATTCAAATCATGTTAAGGATGGGATAACTTTTTAAATAACAAAAGATGAATAAAGTTCTTAATTTCTGTTTGCGGCTTCCATTTCAAAGAGTGATGCCTTGCCTTCAAAGTAGCAATGGTGCTGAAAAGTTAGTATTTATGGAATGCCTGCGCAAAGTAATACACGCGCCATCATGTGGCCTCTTATCTGAATTAGTTCCTATATAGTAATTACGGATTGGAAGCTGAGGAAAAATTGTACGGCAACAAGCCATAGAAGGTGATGAAAAACGACTAAATCAAGATCTTAGTATATTTCACCATCGAAACAGACTTACTCTTGTGACTATCAAACCATATATACTCATTGTAGACAAAAATATCTCTACGTTGATGAGCAGATAGTTTTATCATGGATATAATATCAAGTTCAAAGAAATGACACGCCAAATAAATAAGTCGATCTTAGAGAGTAAATTTGCCAGAATGCGGTGATGTTCCGGTTATTGTTAGGAATGACTTAGTTTTACATTGAGAGTCTCGGAATATAGCCTCATATACTATCAGTTTAGTAGTCTACGTTACATAGAATTGATAATTCTCTGCTGAAGGGGCTGTGTCGAGTCTAATGACTTAGTGGGCATCCATTATGTAAGACACCAGTTGAAACCAAAAACTATACAAAAGTAGTATTAGTAGTATGAAAAGAAGTTTCGATACAATCGAAACTAATAATATACTATTCAGATATTGAGAAACTGTGCAATTTAACTTTTTGGTTTCATATATAAAAAACAGAATGTAAAATGTTTTAAAACTGATGATCTGCCTAATATAAATATGTTCAGAATGTGGTAAATTAAATGAAAACTCGTACGATATAAGTGTGTATTATATATATATCATACGTCAGATGGCAAAAAAAAAAAATCGAATTAGTTTACTCCAGACTCGGACAAAGACTACATGGCAGCTGTTCGGAACTTCTGTTTAAAAATGATACTTATTCACATATGTTTGAAACAGTTAATGTCCAGCTTTGCAAATATTATAGAATTATTCAACCTGATCTTCGACAGGACTATCGTCCTCCATCTATACGCATCGGCCTGACAAATCTCAAAACAAGGGTTGCAAATCTTTTGATATTGTATTTGACAACAAGTACGAAAATCCAACTGACCATTTGTAGAGTGAACAAATCTGCTCGATGTAAATAAGACTTTCAAGAAAGGCCTCAATTTAAGTCGACGCAGTACCATGCTGTCTACACTTTTTTCATGGAGCTAAAGCCTGGGTCATCTTCTCGTGCCAACTATATCTTAATCGCTGCCGCAACATGGCGTCGGCATAAATCAATGAGTGAAAAGGCGTTTTCTTGACATACGCGGAAACCAGTGAAAGAAACATGAAATCTGTACTATCGAAAGATCTCCTGTTAATCTAACCGGTCTGCAAGATATAAGAGAGATACAAAAAAATTACTTTAAAACGAGTCTCATCACTCGTGGAAACTACACAGAGATTTGACGGCCTAAGTTTTAAAAAAAAATCTTTCAGAAGCAAACCTAGAGGTAAAAAAAAATACGGAACTCTTTTCCTGGGATCGTTGTAGAATAACTAAGCTCTCAATTATGCGTTTTCTCGACAGATGGACAGAAAAACAATGTTTTCTGATTCGGGTTAATATTTAAAACTAGCTTCAATTTAAAAATATTAACTGAATTTATTATTTTTGATGTAGGCTTATATCGACGACACAGGGATAAACTTGACCTCTGGTCTTGTTTAGGAACAAGATTACGCTGTGTTAAATTTAGAAGAGGATTAACTGATATAACGTTCAGCATTTGAACCTGGCCTTCAGTTGGATTGAATATTAAATAATTTCAATAGAATACGCTTAGCGATGCATTCACGCGATGTGAGTGAAATGTACCATGAGCCTTTATATAAGTCTGACAAAGCAAATCTTATGAAAAGAGTCGAGCCTTATTACGTATTCCATGGAAAGCACCGGGCAATAACCGCCCGATACGATAATCTCGACTCATCATTAAAAGTTATCATAGCAGGCTTGCCGGAGAATTGATAGTTACAGGTTTCCTATCATTGCCAACTAAAGTAAGGGCCAAAATTTAAGATGTAGATTTTAAGTAGGCAAGCTCTTCTTGACTTAATACACACGTCCTGGGGTCATTTCTGTCTGTTTCGTTTAGTCTTATATGGCACTAAGCTCGGTATCTATTAAAATGATCGGTGCCAGAGTTTACTAAGGTATCAGTCCAGTAAACCCGAAACACCCGATGTTCCCAGAGGGTAAAAAAGCAAGTCTTTTTAAATATATATTTCTTCTTACAAAACCGAACAAAGGAATCATCTCAGTACTTACACACAAAAAGTAACCAATAAAAAAAAATAGTTTGATACAGTAAATATCAAATAGACTTTCTGAAGGCAATTTAATGATAATCCCATGAGATGAATAAATCTTTTTGATTGGCGAGTTAATTCTGTTACGATCAACATGGAACTTTCCATAGGCAAATAAGTCAATTTCAGTATTTCTGCCTTTTTTAAAGATTTGATTTCACGCCTTCTTGATTTGGAAGCTCAACTGGCTACGAATCGAAAACGCTTGAACTAAAAGGGCAAGTATGTCAGAATTATAGATACTCTTCAAATGAAGTACATGCTACTTTAAGATAATTATCTCGTTGATATATCGGGGGATCTATTGATGGTGAGGCGAGTTCCATTGCAAATCTCTTCAGAGTCGAGAATGGTGAACTGGAAAGTGTCGGATAGTACAAGATCAGGATATGAATCCAGTCGAGTTCGGAACAGTATCGGATACGTCTGTAACTGCGACATTTGATTTACAGCTGAATGTTCGATAGCATACATGTTGCAATATTTTTTTTCAGCCTTCTTTCGGTTGTATAGTCTTTCTTCTTTCTATTTAGCATGGAAAAGGGCCAATTGTAATTTCTTAAATATGGTTGTCTTTTTATATGTAAAACCGATGCAAGAATAAATTTAAGAATTTTCTGGAATTTTTTTATTATATAACAAACACTTTTTTCGTCTTTAATTTTTTTTTTCTTTTCGACGGGAAAAGTATATTTTTATTTAAATCCGCTGTTGAACCGCATTGACCTTAGAGACACGTCTCTTTTCTGCCAAGTAAAACCGACGTACCATTTAGAAGAATATAACTGAGTTTCGTTAGAAATTATAAAAGACTTAATTTGGCTAGAAATAGCATGTTGAGCTGGTTGGCTACTTCAAATTACGATTAATCTTATATGTATCTTAATTAGATCTCTTTTGAGTATTCATACTGTGAATTTTTCAAATAGAAATTCATTCGAAAGTGATCGTAACACCGACACATACACCGACAATTAGATGCCACTAATATTAACGGAGATAACAGTAAAGATTTGTTCAAAATTTTTTTTTAAATTTATATATAAATATATAGTTTTATAGAACTTTAAAAAATATTTAGTTATGACCTACGTTTTATTGGTTTTTTTTTTTTGTGATTAACTTATTCTAATTTACCTACTAGATTTACCGAGCGTTTTATTTTTACTTTAGAATATTTTCTGCAATAATAATAATTTCAATTAGAATTCCAAGCGTTAATCTTTACAAGATATAGCCAAATTTATTATTCTTTGTAATAAACAATACATGAGAACGATCATTTTTTTTTTTACATCGTTTCACCCCAAGCAAGGCGGTACCGCCACTAGTGCGCAGGGGGGCTACATAAGAGAAGAAAAAGTTTAAGCAGGAAGTGAGCGAAAAAGAAAGACCAATTACAGCGGGTGTTATAGAAGGATGGGAATACCAGTGTGAAGACAGTTGCGAAAGTAGTGATAAAAGAAGAAAAACAAGATACTAGATGATGGGAAAGGACGAGAGAGGGACTGTTGTCAAGTAGACAACAGATGGGAATCGACATTTTCTCCAACTTTTTTAAAATTATGAACTCTTCATTGGGATTCGTTGTTGCTTACTTAGCTTTTTTTTTTTGCTTTTTTTATCACAAGGCAACAAGTATTAGGTGATGATGTAACTCATTATCATTGTTAACCTAAGCTAGTTTACTAACCAGTGAGTACATGTTTTGTTTGCCTGAAACACATATGACAGATATTCTTTTCCTTACAACTAGGTTCTCTGATTTCTCGTTCCGAGCTGATGCATACTTTGCTTTAAAAAGCAGTTGACTGAAGATTAAAAAAAAAAGAATGCGTTATTTCCGGATAATACTGAACCTGGTTGATGTGCGTTGTGGTGCAGTTGATATC
Organism: Ascarosepion bandense; assembly: GCA_037127315.1. Lineage (NCBI taxonomy): Eukaryota > Metazoa > Mollusca > Cephalopoda > Sepiida > Sepiidae > Ascarosepion > Ascarosepion bandense. The sequence continues at coordinate 2,250,728 of JBBBDQ010001317.1, forward strand.
GGCTTGGAACGAGAAATGGGAGAAGCGAATCCAAATTCCAGTTGAATTCGTTGCATTCACTTCCGTGCAAATACTTTTGGGAAAGGTATGTATCCGTTGCTTCTCTCTCCAGCTATGGGCTAAATAGCCTTGGTTGGCAACCAGTCTACCACAGAAATTAATAACTATCTACTGCGGGAAAATTTTCTGCCCGGTCAGAGATATGATTGCCCAATCGTGTATCACGTATGGCACTTAACCGACAACTGTACCAGAAAATAACGAGGGCGGGTTTTCAGAAGCTGATTTTCATCTGTTCGTGTATTGATTAATTTAAGTACACAAATTTTAATTACTACTTAATTGCCATACAACTTCAAATCTTGTGAAATAAGTTGTTTCCCTTGTTCTATTCCACAACTTATCAGAACAACTGCGTCGAAAGACGTCAGCCAAAGGAGAATAGCTTAGGGTTCCAGACGATTGATTTGAGGCAGATTTACGTTAGGAAATAGAGGGGCCCTGTCAGAAACTATAACATGTAACAGCCTGATTAGATTTCCCGACGGCTCAACTGAATGTCAAATTTGATTTTTGTCTGTGAATCGTTTCTATTTATAGCTGCAGTAGAAAAATAGACCGATAATCGATTCGTACAGCCGAATGTGTTGTTGAGAAATAGGCAGTAAGCTGAAGGGGGGGGGGCACACTTGAAGTACGCTTCAGAAAATGACGCGTGTAAATATAATATGCAAATTCATCCCTGCTCTTTTAGAAAGCTGCCCTAGCAGCAAAGTTAGCGAGTACATTTCAAATTTGTAATTTCACAAGTGAAAAAGATGTGTCACTATACAAGTATAAACCTTACCCTATTCAAATATACCGGACGAAAAAAAAATTACAACAGTTAGCCAGAAAGAGAATGGCGTAGAAAAATTTAATACAAATCGATATCCTTCATTTTATACGTCCTGAGTATGACGATAAACTACATCTAGCAGCAAGGCCTCTGATCTGAATGTTTTGAGGGATGTGAATTGCTAGTGTTCTCAAGACCACCCTTATCCGAAGTGATAACACTTGTTAGGGTCTCAGCTATGGTAAATAGTGAATTCCCAAAATGTGATCAAAACGGAAAGTATAAAAATAGATTTTATAGTAAAAATACCAGCAAGAAATTTTGAAAGAAAATATCTGTAATATACTTGACTCCGACCAATTTAAAAAAAAAAATAGATCAGTGAAACCTGATCTGCAAACTGATATTTTACAAATAATACTTATATTTTGCATGTACAATTTTGCTAAAAATTTTATTTGCATTGAGGTTGATATACCATAAAACAAAAAGCAAACCAAATCTTTACTCTATCATAATTACACTTAGATTTGTGTATGGTTTTGTGGGGGATGACTTACCTGAGGTTATGGCGGTGGAATTCGGGACTGGCGCAGGTGTCACGTCCCCCGCCTACTGGGAGAGTAGGAGTGGGTGAAGGCAGTTAGTGTTATAAAATGCCATCCTCTACTCTTATTTCTATGTACCCGACCGCGGACATAAGTTGCTAACTGTTGTCTGTGGCTAGCTACTTAATTATTGTTACTAGACCTATGTTGGAAATAGGTCGCGAAGGCATCGTTTTCCTTCGCCAGTTCGTGTCGTCATACCTCTAACTCAGGGTCATCCTTTAGTTGTATTTTTCTTTTCGACATTTTGCGAAGAAAATCGACTTCGATCGTGATTGTTGAATTCGTATCTTTATATAATGCAAAAAGAAAAGCATCAGTTTCCACTGATTCCACTGGACTGTTCACCATAGCAGAAAGCCAGGATCAGCTGTTAAACCAAATCTCTGTCCCAATGATTAAAGGAAAGGCTAAAGTTATAGAAAACGTTTTCTCGGTGTTTCGCAAGCAGTTCCTGGAATACATAATCGAAATCGAATCTGATTGTCTCGACCCTCAATTTGGCAATGCACAAGGAATTGAAGTATCTCGATTCTTCCCTGCTTCTACGAGTTACCCATTAGAATCAACCCTGTGTTTACTTGAGTTAGCGTCAACGAGAAGACCATCTTCTGTTTCAGTAAGGATTCTACAAATGCAGATTTCAGGGCTAACATGCAGTGTTCTAGAGACGATGAATGATTGTAGTTTTACAATTCTTTATCGCGATATGAAAACACAGTGTGCCATTGCTAACGATACCGGAAAACTGAACTTCGTAAAATGCTCTCTGTCTAATAAAGCATTATTATTGATTAACCATCAGACTTGCATCAATGAAAATTACCAACTCTCTCTCACGATCTTGTAAAGTGAATTATTGGATGTTGATGAAATTAACTAAATTTTTCATATCATAAACTAGTGGTGCGGACATTGGTTGATGGTAGCTAGCTACTTAATTGTTTTTACCGAACCCCGGTTAGGAGTGGGTCACGAAGACATCGTGTTTCTTAGCAACTTAAGGTCATCTTTTATGTCAATTTTTTTTTCTTTCGGCAAATGCCCGAATAGTGTATCGATTATCAACTATGAAAGGGAAATTGGCGAGCTGAGATCAAATTCAGAATCATTCTATTGAACTCTCTTTGGCAATAATGCCCTTGAGAATGGCATAAATTCATTTACCCCCATCACCACCACAATCTATGAGTTATTAACACTGTAGACTGGAATAGCTAGCCTTGGGTGACCGCAAGCCTTGGAGATTAATGCAAAACTGTTGATGCCTATTAATCTTTTGCAAGAAAACTGGGCCATTCATAAAGTAAAGCAATCTGTGTGCGGAATGCCATCATCAGTTACCTAGGGAAGCAACCCAGCATTTTTATGAATGCAAAATATTCCTTTCTATAAATACACACCCACCTGTGTAATAAAGAAACACTTCGATTGATTAATTAAATTGTAGATGACTTTGCGGTTTGTCCTAATTTCTTAAAATATGCCTGGTTTGAAATTAATATTCAATATCCTTGCAGGAATACGATTTGCCGACAATAATCAAAAATGTGAACTGTAGTCATCAGACGCCTTATATATTGGAATTCCTATTTTATTCAACGAAGGTGCTTAAAGAAAATAAGCTTAGTTTTAACACGGTGTTACCAGAGCGGTAACAGTTATTATCAGACTTGGTAAATTAACGATTTAACCTGCTGTATGTGCAGCTAGCAGAATCTTTCCCCCTTAAAAAAAACTGATATTCTAGATATGGTAATGAAAGAAAATGAGAAGAAATGACTAATCCTAAAATCTTAAGAAAATAGCCCAAGACGCGAGATACTAATAAAATACAATACCAGAACTAATAAAATACAAAGACTTCATTATCTGGGAAGTAGTATAACATACAACGGAAAATATGATACCGTAATATGAAGGTGCATTGGGATAGTAAAAGATGCCTTCCAAAAGCTAAACAAAGTATTAAGAAACGGGAACAGTTTATTAGAAACAATGAAGAGTGCGTTAAATTGTGATGTAATAAAAATTCTTCTATAGAGCAATGTTGGACAATTTCCTCGGATATGAGGCAACAAAAATGTAGTTCACCCGAATGCTGCTGCTGATACCATGAAAGGATGCAGGCAAAGATGAACGTTTCATGGAAACAAAATAAAAATAACTTTATCGTAGAGACAATTGAAATGTCCGGGACACAAAAGAAGGCTTAGGGAATTTTGCACTTTCAGGAAATAATTAATGACAAGAGCGACAGAAAGATCGGATAAGCTACGCAACGCAATCGTAAATCAGTTGAAATGGATTGGACACGTAATTAGGAAAGAAGGCTTGGGGAATTTGGCACTCTTATGGCATTGATGGCAAGAGGCAAACATTGGGTAAACTACGCAACGAGGTTGTGTAAATAGTAGAACAATGAACAAAAAAGATGCTTAGGATTGTAAAATATTGCTTAGAGCTTCAAAAGATAAGTTGTGGAGTGACATGATTGCTCACATTCTGAAGATAGACGGTTTATAAAAGAAAGGTGAATTCACTCTTTTAAAAAGTATCTAATTGTACGAATGCAAACCTATGAATTTATAAAGTAATTTTTTGGTAGTTACGTTCGCCGCTAAATTCATTTGCAACATAACAATGCCCTTCTAGAAACCGGTTCATGAAGTATCGTCTTAGTCGAGTCAGTTGTTAAAATTACCACCTCTTTCGTCGAGTTCCTGGGTGTGACGGTAAACTGCTGTCGGCAGCAAGGCCTCTGATTAGGTTTTGAGGATCATAGAAACACCTCTTAATTGCTTTTGTTCCCAGGTTCACACTGAACCGGAGCGGTAGCACCTGTTAAGTTTCTAACTATAGGAAAACTGGGGTCAACACTATGAAAGTATAAATATAGACTTTCAAAAATGTATATTTTTTATGAATGAAAAAAAAAGGTTATTACCAGCAATACATTTTTGATACAAAACTAGAAGACATTTTCAGTTTTCTAAAATGAAAAAAAAAACGGGACTCAATCAACCTTCTAACGCTAACCGAACTTTAAAAAATACCTTACAACCATAACATTTTGGCATTAAATAACCCACAGATGTTGATATGCTGTTAAATAAAACTCAAGCTCATATTCTTTCGTCGACCTTTCTTTCCGACTGTAATCTTTGTAGTGATCCCGTTAACGTCATTGATCCTGATTTATACTGTAAATTGATGTATACCTGTTAGACATCATGAAAAATTCTAGCAGATGAGATAAGCTTCACAATGTATTTTAACAGTGGGTTCTTTCAATATTTTGCGTTTGGTACTAGAATTTTGCATCTGAACTGTAAGTAGTAGGAGACGCTAAACACTTCGACGTTACCCACTCTTCACAATATATATTTCAATAAATTAACATGAAAATACTGCTTTTTGTGGTGGGGTTTATACACTGGGGAAAAGTTTTCTGCGCCTTCTTTTAAGTATATTCTTTGGTATTCAGATTCACACAAGTTCGGAAAATAATGATTGGGATCCGGGTGTAGTATGCTTTTGGCCGCTACATTTTTATGAAAAGTAAAACTTCCGATTAAATGGGCAATTATATTGAAGGAGAGAATAGAAACGCCAAGGATAAGTAATTATACTTATTGATCCGTAGAAACATGTGCAAGCGTCTGATAATGATAAAATCAAAGGCGAAAGGCTATTGTTATTTGTTAAGAAATTAAACTAGGATAATGATATTGCCCACTTTGATGTTCAACAGCTCCGATGCCCAATTTCACATACAGAAACAATGATTACTTGGCAAATGTTTAAGCATAAAAAAATATTTTACTATATGAACGGTGTGCGGGTGTTTTAATGGAAAGCGAGTCCGAGAGAGAAATCGGAGATCAAATTACAGATGTAAATCCTTTTTTGGAAGGTACGTGTATCTCCTCTCCCCAACTACGAGTTAAATAGTGGGACATGAATCTGAAAAAAATAAACATTCCCAACAAATTAATGCAATATTCTCTCTTACAATCCAAAATGTTCGGCTACAAATGATCCACAAAGCGTTAAACCGTTAAAAGAATACAGTCTAAACTTAAAAGTACAGTTAGTATAAATCAAGCTTCGAGAGTTAACTACAGAAAAACATGGAATTGAACGGAATTAAAAACACGCATTTTTTAAAAATGAACTAGACAAGCTATAATCAAATCGCTTGAAAACTCTAATTGATGCTGAAAATGTTGCATTTATTTCAGAAAATAGCGTTTTTTTTTTCGTTCTTTAACGATAATTTAATTATTCAGTTATCCAGTTTGAATTCAAAGTTATCCATTTCCTAGATTATCTGCAAATCCAGGCGAGAATTCTCAATCTCTCCATTCTTTTAAAATATATATTCGAGAACGATTATAACTTTTTAAAGACTATTAATAGTAACTGAAAGTACTCTTTAATACGAAGTCGATGGAAGAGTGGAACAAAAAGGGGAGGTCCGAAAATATTTATTTTTCGGAATAAAAATATACATTAAAGCGATAAGGTTTATGGATAACTGGTTGGGTTGGAAAAGAATTACTGGTGCGAATGTTAAAAAATGATTTGAAGTTGATATGACGATTCTAGTTTCTGGGAGAATAACTAACGAAACTGCTACATCCATGGTTATAAAAAGTTTAATTAAAAAAACTATTCACTGAATAAGAAGAAAAGAAAATGAGTAACACAATTCACAACTATTTTATACATTGAATCATACATTTCATCATACATGTTCTATCTTTTTTACAATTCTCTTTTCAACCTACAGGAATTGGATTAAAGGGTAAGCATATATGTATGTCCAAGATGTGACTTTTAAAGAATTAAATGGTTGATTCCTTCCAATAGTCTCGCAACAAACATATGAAAGTAATTTATATAATGCTTACGTTTATTGATCTCTATTCAACAGACTTGTCATTCATTTGAAATCACGGGAAATTCGTTTCATGTGCGCGTGGGAAAACAAAAAAATGTCATGTTACGATAGGGAATGCGGCATGCTTTGTTTAGCCGAGTACTGGTTACTTCGAGATGAAAATGTCGCATGTCTTACTTTGATGTAATGTACACAAATGTTCTTTGCTGAACAATAGTGACCTTGTGAATATTTTTAGTGTAACAATACAATATTTTTTTTAATGTAAAATTTGTGTACATGACTTACTTCGAATATCGCCATTACATATGTATTTCATGCAAATTATATCTTAAGTATAAATTTGGGTGCGAATATAAGTATTATTCCAGTAAAAGTAATTTTGTACGCATGTCCACAAAATATAATAAGCGGAGATCAAACAGAAAGAAAGCGTGCACTATGGATTAACTTTCTAAAAAGAAGAAGAATAAGTCACCTCCTGCCGAAGAGAAAGAAATAGCAATTTTGATATTGTGATTTCAGAGCAAAATATCAAGCAATGGTGAGGAAATTATATATATATATACTAGCAGTATAGCCTGGCGTTGCTCGGGTGTAATGAAAGCTTTAAAACAAATCCATGGTCCTGGAGCTCAGACTCAGTCTAAAGAAGATGTGTGAATTTTGGTGAGAATCGGATAAAAATTGTGGATATGTATAAAGGGCATACAGACAGATAAACAGGCACACACACAAACATCTTACCGTTTATATACACTCCTGATCAAAAATTTAAGACCACTTAAAAATCTTTAAAAGAATTTTTTTTTTTTTAGAGATAGATTTTAAACTCCTACCACTTAAGCTTACCAATACTACAATCTAAAAGGTTATGGAAACAAAAAGCTATATTCCAAACATTTTATTTAGAAATTTACATTTTTATAAAATGAGGCGATTTACGCATGATCAAAATTATAAGACCAGGGGCATAAATTGTTAGATCTATGGTAATTCCAATGTTTTTAGTTCAGTTAGAGATTAGCAATCACTGTGTAAAGGTGTTATCATGCCTAAAGCAAGCAAACTTACCAAAGTTGAACATTCTCGAATTCTCGAATTCCATAAGCAAGGTTTTTCACAGCGGGCGATCTCAGCTAAGGTAAATCACAGTAAAACTGTGATTTGCAACTTTCTAAAGAACAGTGAGAATTATGGAAAAGCAAAATCCTCTGGTAGGCCCCTCAAAATTTCTCCTGCATTGAGTAAGAGAATAAGACGGATTGTTATGAAAGGGGGGGGGGGGCTTTCTTCTAGTCAAATTAAGACAGTCACAGATGCTGATTGCATTCCCGAAACCATCAGACGACACTTAAGACAAAAAGGCATGGTAAATAAAAAGCGTAAATAAATTCCTTGGCTGCTTCCACGTCACAAGGTGGACCGCTTAAAGTTTGGTCGTGAATACCAAACATGGGACGTTGAGAAGTGGAAGAAAGTCCTGTTTGCTGATGAGAAAAAATTCAATCTAGATGGTCCTGATGGCTTCCAACGATATTGGCATAATGAAAACATGCCTCCTGAAATTTTCCCCACACATCATAGTGGTGGAGGGTCCCTAATGGTATGGGGTGCCTTTTCTTACAGAGGGACGATGGAGCTCCCGGTGGTGCAGGGTTGTCAAACAGCAAAAATGAACTTCATGAAGCCATCTCCAGAAGCTGGAGCAACACCCCCCGCACCTTAATGGAAACGCTTATTTCTAGCATGCCCGACAGAATTTTTAAAATCATCAAAAGCAGTGGAGTTAGAACTCATTATTACATTTGGTTGTTGAATGTTTTCATACACTTTACATACATTTTTGTACAATTTCGTAGAATTTTTGTCTCTGGTCTTATTTTGATCATGTTTAAATCGCCTCATTTTATAAAAATGTAAATTTCTAAATAAATTGTTTGGAATATAGCTTTTTGTTTCCATAACCTTTTAGATTGTAGTATTGGTAAGCTTAAGTGGTAGGAGTTTAAAGTCTATCTGTAAAAAAATTTCTTTTCAAAGATTTTTAAGTGGTCTTAAAATTTTGATCAGGAGTGTATATATATTATCGATTTTCTGCACTAGTATAAGAACCGCAACCTTGAAACTTCTGAATATCGTTTCTTATGTCTTTGTCTATGAGTTGATCAGATTTGATTAAAATCGGACTACTTCTTTTATTACCCAATTTCTTCGATTATCGATTTTCGATATTTATCGGGGCGACCTCGATACAAAACTTTGCTAAGAACACTCACAGATGCTCATAGTACAACTGTGTATATTTTCAAATCGGTTCAGCCGTTTCGGAGTCTATAGGTAACGGACACATACAGTTTTATTTATAAATAAGTTTATATATAGTTATCTGCAGATAAATCTGTTTCGCTGTATCACAGCTCATCAGTACGGTTAGACGCCGATCCTTATGATTACATGTAGTAATGAAGTAGTGGACTTCCCCACGCGTTTCTCCGACAACCCTAACGGAAGGAACTCACTTCTAGACCTCTGCTTCACTTCCATCCCAGACTCTTGCACTACCAGACAACTCTGCCCACTTGGAAACTCTGACCACACTGTAGTGTCCGTCAATATTTCACTCCACTCCCGCCCGACCCATGAAACACAGATAAGTAGAATATCATACTGCTATCAAAGAGCAGACCGGGATTCGTTCCGAGACTTCCTCTGTGACATCCCTTGGAACAACGTCTTTAGTCTTCCCATCGAAGAATGTGCATCCGAGGTCTCCTCCTGGGTTAAGGCTGGCATTGATGCCTTCATCCCTGCTAGGAAATTCCAGCTTAAATCTCATTCGTCTCCATGGTTCTCACCCACTTGTTCGGCTGCCATTGCCCACCGGAATCATTTCTTCCGACTTTATCGTAACTATGCGTCGGAACAAAACAGGCGCCTTTTCACTTCAGCTCGTAATGAGTGTAAAAGGGTACTTAACGAAGCTAAGATGTTGTTTGCTGCCAGAATGAAGCAACGCATAGCATGCTCTAAATTCGGCTCTAAAGACTACTGGCGACTCTGTAAAAGAGTACTTAACAAGAGCAAGTCCACAATACCCCCGCTAATCAACAAATTTGAGGTCCTCACCTCCCCAGCAGATAAGGCTGAATGTTTTGCCCGCAGATTCTCGAACAATTCGAGTCTGGACTCGTCTGGAGTTTTTACACCCGACTTCTCACCTAGAACCGAGGCACAACTGAATGATGTCCACATTACACCTTCGCTTGTCTCTAAGATTATCTTAAAACTTGACCCTCACAAAGCGAGCGGTGGTGACGGAATCCCAACCATAGTCTTAAAGAAATGTGCCCCTGAACTCTCCTCTATCCTTTCTAAGCTCTACAACCTCTGCCTATCTGCTTCCTGCTTTCCTGCCTGTTGGAAATCTTCCTCTATAGTTCCTATATTTAAAAACACTGGAGAACCCTCTGACCCTGCAAATTACCGCCCTATCAGCCTTCTTCCGATCTTTGGCAATGTGTTCGAAGCCATTATCAACGCCGAGGTGGTTCAGCACCTCACAGCACACAGGCTCCTCTCGGACAAGCAATATGGTTTCCGCTTCACCAGGTCTACTGCTGATATGCTAACGACCATCACCGAGTACATATACCAGGCACTCGACAGGAATGGCGAAGCTCGAACCGTTGCATTGGATATATCTAAGGCGTTCGACAGAGTTTGGCATGCTGGCCTTCTATGTAAACTGCGGAGCTATGGTATAACTGGACATTTGTTTGAACTAATCCAGTCATTCCTCTCTAACCGCACAATGAAAGTGGTATTAAACGGACATGCCTCTCAGAACTACCATACAAACGCAGGTGTCCCCCAAGGCTCCATCTTAGGTCCTACACTCTTCCTGATATATATTAATGATCTCCCTGATTCCATAAGAACCCAAATAGGTTTGTACGCCGATGACACCACAGTTTACTCTCGCCTCCAACAAAAATCTGGTGTAGGCGTCAAAGCTAAACTTGCAGCCGAGATTGAAAAAGACCTCCAATCCATATTGGACTGGGGTAAGAAATGGCTAGTAAATTTTAATGCTTCTAAAACGAAGCTACTGTCAATTAACCATCATCGACAATCTCACCTACCTCCCATTAGTATGGACCAGGCTTGCCTCCCAGAGAGTAAAACACTACGCCTCCTTGGTCTCACACTTTCAGCGGACCTCAAATGGAATGACTATATCGAATCCATTACTAAATCCGCTGCTATGAAAGTCGGTTCTCTGTGTAGGGCCCGGAAGTTTTTTCCGTCTAAATCTATCCTGCACATTTACAAATCTACCATCCGCCCGTGCATTGAATACTGCTGCCATATCTGGTCGGGTGCCCCTGCTGTTCTCCTCGGGCTTCTCGATAAGGTTCAGAGGAGGGTCTGTAATGTGATAGATACCGACTTGGCAGACCGCCTGCAGTCTCTCTCCCACCGGCGCGACGTGGCTTCCCTGTGTCTCTTCTATAAATACTTTCATGGCTTCTGCTCTGATGAACTTAGATCACTGGTGCCCCCTAAATACGAATTTGCACGAGATACTAGATTAGCAACTAGATCCCACCCTTTTACAGTGAAATCGATAAAATGCAGCCGTAACTTCTACTCCAACAGTTTCTTTCCTCGCACTTCCCGACTGTGGAATTCTCTTCCAAACGATTGCTTCCCCGACGGCTACAATCTCCAGGAGTTTAAATGTAAGGTCAATAGACACCTCCTAACACACTAACCTGCTCCCATTCTATCAAACACTCTTCCCATCTGCCCGACACTCATCCTCGCTATCCTTACTCATCTATCACCTTTCTCCTGACATTCCCTATGTCTATCCACTCCTTCTCTTTACCTTCCCCTATGTAGCCCCATGCGCAATAGTGGCAGTGGAATGCCTTGCTTGGGGTGAGATGATTAAAAAAAAAAAATGTCTGTATATTGTCAGATTTTCTGCAATAGACCTCTGTATAGGTGTATCAAATACTAATATACATTAGCGTTTAATATTAGAAAACGAAAATGTTTCCTTTATATTTGTTTTTTTTTTTTTGTATTTTTTTTTTTTTTTTTTTTGGTGGGGTGTGGATTCTTTGTTTAGTTTTTTTTCCTTTTTAACCTATTTCTTAAAATTTGATCGTGACCCAAAAGACAGTAAATATAACGAAATATTTTACTCTATGAAAGAAATGCAGATGTTTTAATGAATAGCGAGTCCGAGTGAGGAATCGGTGATCAAATTACAGATGTAAATACTTTTTTGAAAGGTACGTGTATCTCCTCACCCCAACTACGGGTTAAATAGTGGGACTTGAATCGGGGGAAAAAACATTCCCAACAAATTGATTGCAATCCAAAATGTTCGGCTGTAAATGACCCACAAAACGTTAAGCCGTTAAAAAAATAAATTTACACTGACAACTCTCCTTGAAACGGGAACCAAGAAAAAGGATTTTAGAATTATTGTGATAAAAAGGGACATTAAAATCAATATACAGGGAAACGAAGAAAAGAAAATATCACAAAGCAAGTAAAAATGAAACGAAAATATCTCGTTCACTTTTAACTACTTTGTAGCATTATATTTTTCTTTCATTCATAATTTCTCTGTTATATTCTTTTAGTGTGTATGATATAATTTTGTTACCTTCCAAGAACAAAAAACTTCAATTTATACAACTATTACAAAATACTTTAGAATAACCATTGTAATTTATATTCATGAATATTCTCAGATATTTATTTCCTAACGAAATAATGTAAAGTGAAAACATTTTATGATGAAAGGTATAACGTTCTCTCAAAGTTACATTAAGAAAAAAAGAAAATAGATAATGAAAGTCGTCTTGAATGTGCATGCTTCCACATTCTACTGTACGAACTCTGGTGTCCCTCGGGGTTCTATCCTAGATCCGACGCTTTTCCTTATTTTCATAAACGATCTCCCAGACGAAATCATGAGCCAAGAAGGCATCTATGCAGATGACACCACAATTTACTCCCGCATCAATAAGAAACCCGGCGTAGAGGACCTTGAGAGGGATCTACATTCTGTGGTGAATTGGGGTAAGAAGTGGCTGTAAATTTCAATGCATCTATGACCAAGCTGCTGTCTGTAAATCATCACAGACAACCTCTCCTGCCTCCCATGCGAGTCTCCCTGAGAGCAATGCACTGCGCCTCCTCGGCCTTACCCTCTCTTCTGATCTCAAGTGGAATCACTACATTGAATCAATAGCTAAATCCACTGCTAGGAAGGTTGGGTTACTGTGTGGAGCCAGGATGTTTTTCCCGCTTGAATCCATCCTGAATATATAAAATTCAACCATTTGTCCGTGCATGGAGTACTGCTCTTGACAGGCTCCAAAGAAGAATCAGTAATGTGATAGGTACCGACTGGGCGGCTCGACTACAGCCACTTCCCCACCGACGGGATGTGGCTTTCCTTTGTCTGTTCTATAAATACTTTCATGGCTTCTGCTCCAACGAACTTAAGTCACTGGTGCCTCTGCAACAGGTGTTTACTCGTGCAACCAGACTGGCAACTGAGTCTCACTCATTCACAGATCAACCAAAGGCAGGCGATAATTCTACTCCTGCAGCTTCTTTTTCCCATTTCCCGCCTGTGGAACTCACTTCCATATTCTTGCTTTCCTGACGGCTACAACCTCCAGGAATTTAAATGCAATGTTAATACTCATATGTTAACCACTTGACTCTATTTCTTTCTTCACCACCCTGTATATCCTTTCCTTTCTCTCCACCTTTGCAACTGTCATCACACCTGTATTCCTATCCTTTTCTGTTTCCTTTCTAACTGGTTCGTCTTTCTCTTCACTCTCTTCTACCCAATCTTTTTACTCTTATGTAGCACCCTGCACATCAGTGGCGTTACCGCCTTGCTCGGGGTGATACAATTAAAAAAATATTCTAGGAAAATTAATTTAAGCACACTCTTATATTGGTATTTAGGTTCCGTCCTTGAAATAGTTACATGTAACCGTAACTACTATTCGAATTTTTTTTTCTCGCACTGTCCGTTTGCCTACACTCCTGATAGCTACAATTTCCAAATGTTTAAATGTAATATAAGCCTCCATCTTCTATCTTCTTGAATCCCGTTCATTTTTTTATTCTTTCTTCAATAAAACCTGTACCCAGACCTGCTCGTCAGTAACCGACCCACCTTGCTTGGGGTATAACGATTTTTAAAAAAATATTAGAACATGCATTCACGATCTAAATTAGAGATTCTCAATTAAAACCTAGAAAATTAATTTTTCATAACTTAAAATTTTTAAGTTAGAAAATGTATTCTGATTTTATTTGACCAGTGTGGAATTCAATTACAGTACATCACAAAATTAGTATAACAGAAAAGCGATGGGAATGAGTAGTCAGTTTGGTGTCAAGATAATAGTTGAATGCAACGTTAAAGTCTCCACAGCCAAAACATTGCTGGGTAAAGGGTTTGTGAATAAATCGCGTATTGATTAATCTCAAAGGATTAAGAGTTCTTCTTTTAATAAATCGAAACCTGTTATTTCTAGAATATATAAGCGTTTATGATAGAAATTTAATCTCTTAATTCCCTTAGAAAGTCAAGGCAACGACGTAAAATTTACGAAAACAATTACGGGAAAAGTTCCTCAGCTGAATCGGGCAGTTCATTGACAATCTATTGTGGAGTTTCGAAACATCAGCTGGTCTAGCAGTCAAATAAACGAAGAATGTGTTATGAAAGTATCTTCGTAAGTACTTTTATTCCATCACAATAGCCAAAATGTAGAAAAGACTTTGCAAACGATCCCTGACAGATGAAAATTATACAAGACTTTCATATGAAAATATGTTAAATTGTTTTGTTTGTGACAATCTTTCCCAAATGTACTGGAAATTCGATGAAATTCGGAGGTGGAATTTTCTTAATAGGAGAAATATTCTCTAATTGCTGATGTTGGCACAAGTTCAGTTACATGTCATTGCTGCAATGTATTAGAATATTTGTATCAGTTTGTTTTTTTTCTTCTGTTCGGATAAAAATAAATCACTTAGGTTACGGGTATCACCTCTTTGTTTGTGATATGTATAGACATTTTTATATTAATATTTATGGTCTTTTGAAACATTTACCCCGAAAGATAAAGGACGGACTTATGAGTCCCGGTAAAAATTAGAAGAACAAAACAAATGACAATGTTCTTAACAAAAGGAATTATATGTATTTACAATGAAAATTAAAGCAAAAGAAAACAATGAAAATAGCTATGGTAATGTTTATTTGATAGACGTGTCTGTGTGAGAGAGTTTAAACAGTCAACAGGACGAAGGAAGTGAACACTTACGTCATCCTATATCTGGAACCAAGAGTTAAAAAAAAAAGATATTGTATAGGATTGCTTTTTTTATAGATTTAAATAGACCCTCCAAAAGAGCGCTTATGATGGAACGAATTAGGGTAGCTCGTATATTGTTTACTCTCTCGGAGCATTTCCTAAATCTGCCCCCTTTTTTTAAGCAAAATATCATTTACTGAAAAAGCGGTGACAAGTTCCTCAAGATGATGGCATGGTCTTTGAAAGCTCAGATGTGAATCTAAGTGAAAATTTTTCAAGATCAAAAACATTTGTGCATTATTTAAAGCCAAAAAATATGGAAGCTTATCTTTTCTTTTTCTTCCCCAGTTCCAGATAAGTCATACTATTTAACCAATAACTGAGACTAAAACCAACGGGAGGTCCCTCAATCTTCCCACTAAAAGAATATGTACAATAATACAATAACAAGATCTGAAAAGAAAAAAGTGAGTAAAAATACGCGTCCATTTGTGAAAGCTGTCTTTTTTTTTTAATCATTTCATTCCCAGCAAGGCAAAAACGCCACTGATGTGCAGGGGGCTACATAAATGTAAAAAGGTTAATTAGAAAAGAGTGAGCAGTACAAACTAGTTAAAAAGGAACAATAGAAAGCTGAGAAAGCAGGTGCAATGACAGATACATAGGTGGAGAGAAAGGGAGGGTTATACAGGGGTGGGGAGAGAGCTAGAGTCCAGTGGTTAGTAGATGAGTATTGACTTTGCATTTAAATTTCTGGAGGTTGTAGCCGTCAGGAAAGCAAGAATATGGGAGCGAGTTCCACAGGCGGGAAGTGCGAGAGAAGAAGCTGCAGGAGTAGAATTGTCGTCTGCATTTGGCTAACCTGACTGTGAATGGGTGGGACCCAGTTGCCAGTCTGGTTGCACGAGTAAACACCTGTTGAGGAGGCATCAGTGACTTAAGTTCGTCTGAGCAGAAGCCATGAAAGTATTTATAGAACAAAGGGAGGCCACATTTCGACGATGGGGAAGTGGCTGCAATCGAGCCGCCAGATCAGTACCTATGACATTACAGACTCTCCTTCGGATCCTGTCAAGAACACTGAGGAGAACGGCAGGGGCACCTGACCATAAATGGCAGCAGTACTCCATGCACGGACGGATGGTTGACTTGTATATATGCAGGATGGATTCAGGTGGAAAAAAACATCCTGGATCGACAAAGTGACCCAACCTTCTTAGCAGTAGATTTTGCTATGGATTCAATATAGTGGTTCCATTTGAGGTCTGAGGACAGGGTAAGTCCGAGGAGGCGTAGTGTATCTCCGGGAGAATCGCTTGGTCCATGCTCATGGGAGGCAGGAGAGGTTGCCTGTAATGGTTGAGAGACAACAGCTTGGTCTTAGATGAATTGAAGTTGACAAGCCACTTCTTGCCCCATTTCACCACAGTGTACATCCCGCTCAAGGTCAGCAGCGAGATTATGTCTGTCCGCCACGACAGGTTTTTTTACTGGTGCGGGAGTATATTGTAGTGTCATCTGCGTAGATGCCTACTTGGGATTTGATCTCATCTGGGAGGTCGTTGATGAAAATAAGGAAGAGCGTCGGGCCCAAGATAGAGCCCTGTGGGACACCAGCAGTCGTGCTGTAGGACGAAGAGGCACGCCCATTCAGAACGACCTTCATTTTGCGGTTATTTAAGAAAGATTGGATTAGGTCAAGCAGGCGACCGGTAATACCATAACCGCGTAGTTTGCATAGAAGGCCAGAGTGCCAAATCCTGTCGAAAGCCTTGGAGATGTCCAGAGCAACCGCGCGAGCCTAGTCAGTCTCATCAAGGGCCTGTATCATGTACTCCGTTACGGTTGTTAGCAGGTCGGCCGTGGACCTGGCAAAGCGGAATCTATATTGCCTGTCGGAGAACAGTTTGTGGGTGGTGAGATGATGAACTATTTCAGCATTGATTATAGCCTCGAATACTTTCCCGAATATCGGTAGAAGACTGATAGGGCGATAGTTGGATGGGTCCGAGGGTTCACCACAATTCTTAAATACAGGAACGACTGAAGAGAACTTCCAGTATGCAGGAAAGCAGGAAGCAGAAAGGCAGTAGTTAAATAGTTTAGAGAGGACAGGGGAAAGTTCAGGAGCACACCTCTTAAGGACTATCACCGGGATTCCATCGTCTCCACACGCCTTATGGGGGTCGAGTTTTGAAATTACTCTGGATACTACTGTCGGGGTAATATATACGTCGTGCAGTTTGGCCTCAGTTCTAATAGGGAAGTCGGGTGAGTGTACTCCGGACGAGTCGAATGTGAAGTTGGATGAGAATCTGTGGGCAAAGCACTCAGCTTTGTCCGCAGATGACGTGAGAACCTCAAATCCATGGATTAAAGGAGGTATTGAGGATTTCCTATTGTTGAGCACTCGTTTACAAATCCTCCAATAGTCCTTGGAGCCGAACTTGCGGTCAGCTATGTGCTGTAGCATACTCTCATAGTGGTAGACCAGTATACATAATTAATTTCTTCATTACGCTTTCAAATGCGTAGGAAAAATACGCGTAAGAAACATGGGGTAATATTCCGAGAATAGTCGTGGGAAAGGTTTCAATACACATCATCTTCTCCACTAACGGGTTAATTAATAGGGCATTTATCAATAAATTATCTTCCTTCATAAAAAATCTAAATCTAAAAATATTTTTTCTCTGTTAATGTGTTGCAAAAGATTGCTTTGTTTTTGTTGTGTCGTGAAAATACGATACAAACAAATGAGTGATTAGTCCAAGGAACACACGATTAAATCAACAATAACGTTTATTGTACTAAAGGTACAAATATTAAGAGTCGACACAATAGTCGATGTACAAAAATAGAGCGGAGAGTACTTCCAACCGTTCGTGGTCGTCTTCCAGTCATCAGCTCGCTCGTAATCTACTGTGTGGTGTATTTATAATGGGTGACAATCCATTGCTAGGGGAAGACAGGTTCTTCCATTACAACAATTTTCTGCGGTCTGTCAATCTCGCTGTGTCCATTCAAGCACCTCCCCCCACACACACATACAAACACAAAGCGAAACATTGTGTTGTACTCTTACGCCTAAAACATGTCAGCACATACACGAGATTTAATTCTTTTATAAGATCATAGAATCAGACACTTTGTCCATTGACCATAACATTTATAAGTGTTTCTTAGTATACGACATGAATCATTTCGCTGTCGTACCACTAAAATCGAAAATAATGCCATGTCAATTCTAAGGATTGTCGTGATAAAACATCCATTCAACAACATTCATATTAGAAAAGATGACGCGAATTTTAAGTTCGGCATTTCAGTCAGAAAGCTTATATTTTGTGTACTTTGTAGCAAAGATACATTTTAACAAGATTTATATATTGAATGAATAAAAGGTAGAATGATTGCTGTGTATTAAAGATGATCTGGATGTAGGATCATTGAACTTCTCAGTTAAAATCCGTATTCAGCAAGATGTGCGTTGCGTTGCAGTGGATATCGGCTCGGAACGAGAAATCGGAGAGCCGATTACGGATTACAGTTGAATTTGTTGCATTACACTGACGCAAAAATACAGTTGGAAAGGTATTAATCCGTCTCTTCTCCCTTCAGCTATTGGTTAAACAGCAGGACAGATTGTGCTCTGTAGATTTGGTTGGCAACTAGTCTAATATAAAAAGCAATGATAACCTACTGCGGAAAAGTTTTCTGCCCAGTCAGTCAAACGTACATCACGTATGGCACTGACTGATTTATGATCCAGATGTAGGATCATTGACCTTCCGAATTAAAACCAGTATTATATCATATGTATTTATAGATTAGCAGCTCAGAGATGTTAAATTAATATTTTGAATATATGAAGATTGCGTTCACCTTGAAGGGACGTGGCACTCAAGAACAGGGAGAAGCATTGATTAAATTTACATTTTTTTATTTTCTTACACTAATTTTACGGACAATATAGGTATTCTTATCTTTTCGGAAATTAATCTGCCGTAAAATGACTTTAAAACTTTCATTAAAAATTTAACTCCGTACAGAAGAAATAATTTGTGAAACTAACCTCTGATCTATTGCTCTTAAACAACATAAATTTGATATCATGGTTGTCAGCAAAATCTCCCTGTGAAGTTTTTGTACTCTGCTCCATGTCTTGGCGTTATTTTTCTGTCGCCTTTGCATCATGTGGAGGATCTCTTCGGTCATCCACTCGTTTTTCTTCTGCTTTTGATTTCCATTGGGGCTATGTTGTTTGCTGAGGTCACCATAACGCCAAGACATGGAGCAGAGTACAAGAAACTTCACAGGGAGATAAGGAACAAATGCAAACAAGCCAAAGAGGAATGGCTCAACAACAAATGCGCAGAAGTAGAGAGACTGAGCAGGACCAACAAAGCAGAGAGGCATAAAGAGATAGAACTGACGGGACAAAAACCTGCTCCTCAACAGGATGCATAAAATCCAAGGATGGAACAATCATATTAGAGAAAGAGGAAATACTCCAGAGATGGGAAGAATATATAAAGGATCTTTTTTGCGACAAGAGAGAACAACCGAGAATACACAAGGAGGTGGATGGACCGGAAATACTAAAATCCGAAGTAGAAGATGCAATGGCCAAAATGAACACAAAGCAGCTGGTCCAGACGGCATAGCGATAGAGCTGCCGATATCCTTAGAAGAATATGGCATAGGAAAAAATTACTGACATAATAAACGAAATTTATAGCAGCAGAATAATACCAGACGACCTATGGAAGTCGATATTTATAGCACTGCCGAAGAAACCAGGTGCAAACGAGTGCGAACTACACAGAACTATCAGCTTAATGAGTCACATTACAAAACTGATTGTTAGAATCAGTCCAGAGATAGGGCAGGAACAGTGCGGGTTCGTCAAAGATACTAGTACAAGGAATGCCATATTCATGATTAGGATGCTCTCCGAAAGGGCAATACAAATGAAGAAAGACTTGTACCTATGCTTCATTAACTATGCGAAGGCATTCGACAAGATACAACACAAAGAATTGGAGATGCTCGGCAGCCTCGACATTTTCGGCAGACATAAGAGTAATCAAGAATCTCTACTGGCAGCAAACGGCCTGCATACGGACAGGTAACGTTCTCAGTAGATTTACAAAGATAGAAAGAGGCGTAAACAAGGATGCGTCTTTTCACCGGATTTGTTCAACCTGTACAGCGAAAATATTTTGAGGACCCTAGATGACACGCCAGAATTTATTGGAGGCCACAATTTGAACAACATAAGGTATGCAGACGATACAGTGCTGATTGCGGACACGGAAAGGAAACTACAAGACCTCATACAGAAGGTAGCGGTGGAGAGTGACAAAAAGGGACTACAAATAAACTTTAAGAAAACTGAGTGCATGGTCATCAGCAAAAGGTAAAACTCAAAATGCCAAATAAAGGTGGGGGATACCAGAATCAAGCAAGTACAAAAGTTTAAATATCTAGGAAGATGGAAAATGCGACACGGAGATCCGAAGGAGAATTGGCATGGCAAAGGACGCGTTCCAGAAGCTGAGCAAAGTACTAACACACAGGAAAATCTCACTAGAAACAAAGAAAAGAGTGTTGGACTGCTACCTGATGTCAGTACTTCAATACGGCAGTGAATGCTGGACAATATCATCGAAAATGAGGACAAAACTGGAAGCAGTGGAAATGTGGTTCTGCAGAAGGATGCTGCGGATATCGTGGACTGAGCATGCAAGCAACGATGAGGTGTTGGAAAGAATGGCAACAAAAAGGAAATTGATACTAAGCATCAGGAAGAGACAACTGATGGTCCTAGGACATGCAATGAGGAAGGAGAGCCTGGAGAACCTGATACCGACTGGCCAAATAGAAGGAAAGAGAGACAGAGGAAGGCAGCGGATAACATATTTGCAGGGCCTGATCATGTGGTTGACGGAACTGGGGTTGACAGGAGTAACGGGAGCAAACATACTAAAAGCCACAAGGGATAGGGAGACGTGGAGAACCATGATCGCCTACGTCCTGAAAGGACAGGGCACATAGAAGAAGTAGTCAGGAAAATGGCCAATTCAACATGCAAATTTTTAACAGAGAACGGAACATGCGACGCTGTATTAATACGCAAAATGACGTTTATGTTGATTGTGTGTGTGTATATATATATATATATATATATATATACATATATATATATATATATACGTGCGTTGTGGTGCAGTTGATTTCTCGTTCCGAGAAATCGGTGAGCCGAGTTCGAATTCCCGTTTAACGCCCTGCAGTTACGTACGCGCAAATACCCTTGGGGAAAGGTATTAATTCGTCACTTCCCTCCAGTTATAGGCTAAATAACAGAACAGATTGGGTTCAATAGCCTTGGCTGGAAACTTGAGATAATTGAAGAAAAAATGCCTACCTAAGCGCTGTGGAGCGCATTTAGGGCACAGTGAAAACAGTATCACTGTTGGCCATCTACTGCATCTCTGACTGTTTCTGGCAAGTCTCGCCTATGTCGTGCCACCGGGCCCAGAGAGAATGGGAAGAGAGAGAGTGAGGCTGACGACCATGCGCAATCCACCCTCACTTAAATCTAATTAAAGCGCAAGTCGTAACTTCTACCTTGAAGCTGTGGTCTTCCTCGACTCCGAGGGACGAACATCATACATATTATATATATGTCATCCGCAGACAGATCTGTTTCGGTGTATCACAGGTCATCAGTACGGTTAGACTGCGATTGCTTCTAACCCAGGATTGAAACCCGACCGAAGGGGCGTCAGTCGACGATTCTACCTCTGGGCCATGGGCGCACTGTAGAAGAAGGCAGACTTTTTAGCATGTATACTATCACTATACACGCCCAATAGCCAGAGTGCTCTAATTCATCAGTGAATGAGCGATGTATGTGTGCGCGTGCGTGCGTATACGTATCAAATGTAGTTGCAGTAACAACTTTTGCCACAAACGCACATATATATGCAGTCAACATAAACTTTACCTTGTTTATTAAAACTAAGGCACTATAAAGAAAGCATCTTAACACATGAAAAGAGATTAGGTTGAAAATGGAGTACTGTTGTCATATTTGACAGGAGATACCCAGTCCTCACATTTAGTGCCAAAAGCCTGACTCATTATAAGTGACAAATTGTTTTCTACTCTCCAACCTTCTTACAGAGCGGGACGTGACAATTTTCATTTTTTTTCTATCGCTACTGTCATGGAAACTGCTCGGATAAACTGCATTCCTTGGTTCCGACAGTATGAACCTTCAGAGCCAGTACCCTAACCCTGCCACCCACATTATAGCAAACCAGCTACTTCCCCTCGTATTGCACTGGAGAGAAGTTTCACCCAAACAGATTTCACCGCGAAACACTACTCTGTGGAACCGACTCCGATGTCGCTGTTTCCCCAACCACAACAAAGTTTACGGTTAACCTTTAGACTTGAACATAACTTTCCCTCCTATCCACATTAACAGTTCCTTACTGTTACTCTATATCGAGTGGCTTCTGAATCTTGTACAGGGTGAACCTCATTGTATAAAATTTGACATTTGGATCATCATATAAATTCGAAATATTTTAATGTTTAATTTCGATAATTGTAACGTCAGGACGCGATATCAATACCACCCACATAATGGAAGCTAGATGAAGATCTTATTCCTACTAATTGTGTGGGAGGTATTCTGCCGCACCATGGAAAACACTTTAATGAACTTTATTAAATTATAAATAAATTTTATAGAAGTGTTTTCATTTGTTTATAAACATTGTGCAAGAAAAGTAAATTATGGTTCGGTCTACAAAGTTAGTGACATGCGACGTGGTCCTATAGAACGAACCTCTAAGTTTATTAAACAAAACATTAGTTTACTATATCGGTCAGTCAGTTAAGTGCCATGCGTGAAACACGCTTGGGCGATCATGTCTCGAAAGAGACATGACTGACTGGGCAGAAGGTTATCCAGCAGTAGGTTGCCATTGCTTTCTGCGGTAGACTGGTTACCAGAATGGATTCTATAGCCTTGGCTGGTAGACTGGTTACCAGCCAAGGCTATAGAATCCAATCTGTCCTGTTATTTAACCCATAAATGGAAGGAAGAGGCGGATTAATACCTTTCCCAAGGGTATTTGCGCGTAAGTGAATGCAAGGACTCGGTTCTCCGATTTCTCATTCCGAGCCGATATCCACTGGACCACAACGCACATCCTACTATATCGGTATCTGATCTAAAATTACTAATGAAATATACAGTCCTAATTTTTTTTATTTAATCTACAAAGAAACATAAAAATTACAAAACTTAGTTGCTTTTAGAAAAACAAATTTTGAATTAAGCGCTAAAAGTAGGCTTTTGGGGACAATGATTTTCCGGTTCGCAAAATTTATTCAATTATGTTTGTCCATATGCTTTAAGCAGGCGTTCACACACAAAAAAGCATAAAACAGTTAATGAACATCCTTTCGTCGTAATAATACTATATATTTTTATAAAACACACACAGAATTTAAATAAGACTTTTGTAGAGAATGTAACGCATTGCACCTACTACTCTAAGCTACCAAGGATACCGCAAATATTTGCAAAACTTAGCATAACAGATCCAGTAAAGAAAAGATATTTTTATTCAAATTTCGTCCTTTCTCAAATAGACCTTCTGTTCCATTTGAATAAAAGGGGCGTAAGACAAGGATGTGTCTTCAAGGGTATGTCTTATAAACGGATCTGTTCAACTTGTACAGCGAGACTATTTTGAGGACCCTAGAAGTTATGCCTGGATTTGTCATCGGAGGCCATAATTTAAAAACCCTAAGGTACGCAGTGATAAGAAAGGACTACAAATAAACTGAAAGAAAACCGAATGCATGTTCATCAGTAAAAAGAGCAGCTTAACATGCAAAATACAAGTCGGGGTTACTAGAATCAAGCAGGTACAAAAATGTAAATACCCGGAAAGGCGAATTGGCATAGCGAAGGAAGCATTCCAGAAGTTGAGTAAAGTATTAAGAAACGGGACAATCTCGCTAGAAACAAGGAAGAGAGTACTGGATTGATATGTGATGTCAGTTCTTCAATATAGCAGTGAATGCTGGGCAATATCATTAGAGATGAAGGAAAAACTTGAAGCAACTGAAATGTGGTTCTACAGATGGATGCTGCGAATATCATGAATCGGGCATATGAGCAATGAGGTCCTAGAAATGATGGAAACAAGAAGGAAATTGATATTGAACATCAGGAAGAGACAGCTGAAGTTCTTCGGACATGCAATGAGAAAGGAGTGCTTGGAGAACATGATATAAGAACGCATTGCACATTATTTTTTAACTTTGTCATTCAATCGCCTAACATTGTTTTGATAGATGGAAATTTATGTATAATATTCTCTCGAACATAAAATGACATATAATACATTTTGCCTTCTAAAAGTCTTATATAAACGAAAACTTCGGTTATAAGTATGCACCGCGGAAAACGCTGATAATAGATTAAACGCTTAAATTTTAAAACTTCCCCTTCTTACATCGTCAGCGCTTCTCCTTGGTGTAAAAATGAAACTGATGTCTGTGTCTATATCTCTTCACGTCTCCGATGCATATCACTAAGATTACTTTCTTTTTAGAGGAAGAAATTAGTTACTAAGAATTTTTTTCGAATTTATCATTCAAATGCTTTTCTCACTCTCTCTCCCACCCAGACTCTCTCTCTCACTCTCGCCCAGACTCTCTCTCACTCTCCCTTGGGAACTCTCTCTCACTCTCGCCCAGACTCTCTCTCTCACTCTCGCCCAGACTCTCTCACTCTCGCGGAACTCTCTCTCACTCTCACTTGAACTCTCTCTCACTCTCGCCCAGACTCTCTCACTCTCGCTTGAACTCTCTCACTCTCGCCCAGACTCTTTCTCTCTCTCTCGCCCAGACCTCTTTCTCTCTCTCTCGCCCCAGACTCTTTCTCTCTCTCTCTCGCCCAGACTCTTTCTCTCTCTCTCTCCTTGAACTCTTTCTCTCTCTCTCTCGCCGGGCCTCTTTTCTCTCTCTCTCTCTCGCCCAGACTCTTTCTCTCTCTCTCGCCCAGACTCTTTCTCTCTCTCTCTCGCCCAGACTCTTTCTCTCTCTCTCTCGCCCAGACTCTTTCTCTCTCTCTCGCCCAGACTCTTTCTCTCTCTCTCTCTCCCTTAGACTCTTTTCTCTCTCTCTCTCTCATGAACTCTTTCTCTCTCTCTCTCTCGCCCAGACTCTTTCTCTCTCTCTCTCGCCTAGACTCTTTCTCTCTCTCTCTCCTTGTGAACTCTTTCTCTCTCTCTCGCCCAGACTCTTTCTCTCTCTCTCTCGCCCAGACTCTTTCTCTCTCTCTCTCGCTTGAACTCTTTCTCTCTCTCTCCTTGAACTCTTTCTCTCTCTCTCTCTCGCCCAGACTCTTTCTCTCTCTCTCTCTCGCCCAGACTCTTTCTCTCTCTCTCTTGAACTCTTTCTCTCTCTCACTTGAACTCTTTCTCTCTCTCTCTCGCCCAGACTCTTTCTCTCTCTCTCCTTGAACTCTTTCTCTCTCTCTCTCTCGCTTGAACTCTTTCTCTCTCTCTCTCGCCCAGACTCTTTCTCTCTCTCTCTCGCCCGAACTCTTTCTCTCTCTCTCTCGCCCAGACTCTTTCTCTCTCTCTCTCGCCCAGACTCTTTCTCTCTCTCTCTCTCGCTTGAACTCTTTCTCTCTCTCTCTCTCATGAACTCTTTCTCTCTCTCTCTCGCCCAGACTCTTTCTCTCTCTCTCTCTCGCCCGAACTCTTTCTCTCTCTCTCTCTCTCGCCCAGACTCTTTCTCTCTCTCTCTCTCGCCCAGACTCTTTCTCTCTCTCTCTCTCTCGCTTGAACTCTTTCTCTCTCTCTCTCTCTCTTGAACTCTTTCTCTCTCTCTCTCGCCCAGACTCTTTCTCTCTCTCTCTCGCCCAGACTCTTTCTCTCTCTCTCTCTAGCCCGCCCTCTCTCTCTCTCTCTCTCGCCCGCCTTCTCTCTCTCACTATATATATAGCAGGATTTCATTTAAAATAACAAGTTGTAACTGTTATGATATTAATGTAATTCTTTGTGTTCTTATGACTTCGTCATTGTCCAAAATGTTTTTTTTATCTGAATGCTTTCAGCTTTACTTTTAACTTTTTCGAGAATGAATGTTATATAAAGAACTCTGTTTTTGAGCCTAATTTTGTGTAAAAAGAAAAAAATTGTATCGGCCATACCGCTACAACTTGAAGACTGACGCTACATCCCTCTCAACGTAGCTCATTTCGATCTCATTTAAACACACGCGGTGAGCTATAAGCCTTATCCAGAACATACTTGTTGACAACAAAAATACCCTAGCATCATCCACATGCAAAAGACTAAATATAATGGAAACCTTATTAATGAAAATGAAAAAAAATTCAACTACGAACACGTGTTCGTTACATAAGATGTCACTACTCCACATTATATATAAAACCACTTACATTCAGTTACACGTAAAATAAGACCTCACGCGAAAGTCGCACCAATATAACTTCCATGACGAATATATACATAGCGCCACACATAATTCTGAATAGTGAGTTAGTTCGGTAACACGCTATATATGTATATGGTTATGTTTTCAAACTGTCATAACCCATCAAACTACACAAATTGGTACATTTTGTAGAGGACGAAACATGAACTTAATGAAAAAAATAAGATCTATTTTAAATTTGCAGAGAACGTGGTTTCCTATTTTTAAGGGAGAAATATCTTATCCTTCTCTTAAATTGCGATTTAAACAAGAATATCAACTTCAATGTGTTCGTAGGGGGTAAATAGTTGTGATTGAGAAAGTCGGTTGGAAATTATTCGCAATAAAGTGCCGAATTCGTAATGGAAGGTCATTGATTGACTGTCTTGTTGAATAAGTAATCAACAATACTGGGAACGGATAGTATTAGCGTGTCTGATTGAGTTTTATGGACAGTGGCAGCTTCACAAAGTCAAAAGTCAAGAAGGGTCGATTCGATTTCAGTCTCGAATCCGTTTGATTAATAAATTTCAGGTAAACGAATATTACAGTACTCAATGAGATTTAAGCAGGTTAGATAAAATAAATGTTACATATAATTTTTTTCTCTCTCACTCTATATACCTACCTGTCTCTCTCTCTATATACCTACCTGTCTCTCTCTCTATATACCTACCTGTCTCTCTCTCTCTCTATACCTACCTGTCTCTCTCTCTCTCTATACCTACCTGTCTCTCTCTCTCTATACCTACCTGTCTCTCTCTCTCTCTATACCTACCTGTCTCTCTCTCTCTCTATACCTACCTGTCTCTCTCTCTCTCTCTCTATACCTACCTGTCTCTCTCTCTCTATACCTACCTGTCTCTCTCTCTCTACCTACCTGTCTCTCTCTCTCTCTCTATACCTACCTGTCTCTCTCTCTCTCTCTATACCTACCTGTCTCTCTCTCTCTCTCTATACCTACCTGTCTCTCTCTCTCTCTCTATACCTACCTCTCTCTCTCTCTCTCTATACCTACCTGTCTCTCTCTCTCTCTATACCTACCTGTCTCTCTCTCTCTCTATACCTACCTGTCTCTCTCTCTCTCTCTATACCTACCTGTCTCTCTCTCTCTCTCTATACCTACCTGTCTCTCTCTCTCTCTCTCTATACCTACCTGTCTCTCTCTCTCTCTCTATACCTACCTGTCTCTCTCTCTCTCTCTCTCTCTACCTACCTCTCTCTCTCTCTCTACCTACCTCCTCTCTCTCTCTCTCTCTACCTACCTCTCTCTCTCTACCTACCTCTCTCTGCCTACCTCTCTCTACCTACCTGTCTCTCTCTACCTACCTGTCTCTACCTCTCTCTCTCTACACCTCTCTCTCTCTACACTCTCTCTCTACACCTCTCTCTCTCTCTACACCTCTCTCTCTCTCTACACTCTCTCTCTCTACACCTCTCTCTCTCTACAACTCTCTCTCTACACCTACCTCTCTCTCTCTCTACACCTACCTCTCTCTCTCTCTACACCTACCTCTCTCTCTCTCTACACCTACCTCTCTCTCTCTCTCTACACCTACCTCTCTCTCTCTCTCTACACCTACCTCTCTCTCTCTCTCTACACCTACCTCTCTCTCTCTCTACACCTACCTCTCTCTCTATCTCCATATCTCTTCTGAAAGATTCTAGATACGAGTCATTGCCCAGAAAAGTAATTCAATAACAAAGATCAGAATTTTATTTGGAAAAGTTAATAAACTATGTGAAATGTGAATATTAGGTACCGTGTTTCCAATTTATGGCTTCAGCTTATTTTTCTTGATTAGCCGGATATATATATATATATTTGACAGAAGAATTGTGTACGATTAAGTTGGTTGTGTTCAATTTAGTATAATATATTATTAGTCTTATTTTTACTAGAATCAGTGTGAATATATTAGTACTTAAGATTTAACAAGAACTACGACTTCTTTGATGAATTTTCAAGAAGATAGAGAATTAAAATGGATTATTGAAAAATAAACATACGTCTATATTAATGAAACATTCTTGAAGATCAGTCAGTCAAGTGCTATACGTGATACACGCTTGGGCTATCGTGTCTCGAAAGAGACATGACTGACTGGGCAGAAGATTATCCCGCAGTAGGTTGCCATTGCTTTCTGCGGTAGACTGGTTGCCGACCAAGGCTATAGAACCCAATCTGTCCTGTTATTTAACCCATAACTGGAGGGAAGAGACGGATTAATACCTTTTCCAAGGGTATTTGCGCGTAAGTGAATGCAATGAATTCAGCTCCCCGATTTCTCGTTCCGAGCCAATATCCAATGCACCACAATGCACATCCTTATTCTTGAAGATACACTACTTAAATATACATTGTGAAATATGAGCCAACAGTTCATCGGGACACAAAAACCTGATAATGTAAATTTAACCTGGCGAAAATTCAAATCATAAACGCAAATGACAACATATAACTCTCAATATCTTTTATAACCAACTGAACAGTTTCAAGGAATTCTACATAAACTTGAAGAAATTGTACATAAATTGTAATTCAACAGCAAAAAGCTTTTAAAAAATTAATATACTATATAATGTATCTACCCATCTCCTAAACAATAAAGACAAATTCATTAGCATCTTAACAGAACATCAATTATCGACCTTGGGCCTAACTGTCATCTTTATAAACAATACAATATTGAATGAAATTGAAATGTAATTTCAAAATATTTGAAATCTTAAAGAATGGGTAATTAAAACACACCCAGAAATAGGTTAAAAAATGAAGCAATAAAAACGATGGGGAAATTCCTTAATATTCCTAAAAACAATTAAAACTTGCTGCCAGGCAACTACATAACCATACTCGGATAATTTTTAAAAAGCGGATAAAACCAATATTTTGTCTTATGTAAATTTCAGAAAATACACGGCGAATATATTTTATAAAAAAATTGTACAAACCGACTAAAATTGAAAATCAATGAACTGACCGAAGTAAAACAGAACAACTTAACTCCCCAAAATAATCGAAAACCAAAAACCACGATAAATGTATGGAACTATAAAAATACACATGTCGAACTTCCCTCTCCTTCTCATTTAATCACCTATCCCCACTTCGGTTTACCAATTAAGCGAAAATCATCAATGAACTCCTTACACCAACAGCTTCTTTTCTCACGCTTCCCGCCTGTGGAACTCCCTTCCACAAGTCTGCTTTCCCGACAGTTACAATCTCCAGGTGTTTAAATGTAGGGTCAATAGACACCTCCTATCACACTAACTCCCAACTATTCTCACAACACTCTCATCTACCCAACCCTCATTCTCGGTATCCTCACCCGCCTATCATCCACCCTCTGTTATTTCCTATATTTAATCAGCCTTTCTCCACTCTACGTAGCCCCCTGCACAGTAGTGGCAGTGACATGCCTTGCTCGGGGTGAAACGCTTATAAAAAAAAAAAAAAATACAGACCTTGTAAATACAGTATTAAATCATTTCATGAACTAATCCAAATCTTAACACTAGCACCTAAAATGAAACCATAGCCTCATTTGATGTTGAAAGTTTCTTTACCAATGTCTAAGTTCAATAATTGATTGTTATAATCATAAAGAATATCTACAACAATTACTAAAAATCAAACTTTGACTTGTACAACTGAGATTTTCTTCTGTGACCGCCAACATAAAATTTACGTACATGATGGTATTTCCATGGGTTCAATTCTTGGACCATCATTTAATAAGTTCTACATTGGCTAACCTTGAAAATAAGATATTTAACATAACAGAAAAAAACCCTCTGTCTACCTAAGATGTGTATAAAATATTCTCATCTTATTTTTTTTTAAGTAGGTCAAATACACGAACTAAAAGAAAATGTTGCAAAAATTCCGTTCTTAACTTCACATATGCGCTTAATAAAATTATTTTTCGTGATGTATTGATAGACACTAATAATATATTTACTACCTCCCACATAAAATAAAAACAAACTAACATAAACATGTCGACTGTAACCTTCAAAAGTGAACATCCTGACGATAACAAAATAGCTATTATAAAAACAAATAAATCGTGCAAATCTAACTCTTCAACGAAAAACATTTTCTAAACTAAATTAAAAAAAAAAATTAAACGAACTCTCAATAAAAAAGGTTCTTCTAATTATACGGAACAATTTAGACGAGCCATTAAAATAGTAACGTAAATAAAAAAAAACATAATACTTCTTCAAATAACGCTAAACATACCAACCTACGATACGCTCTGTCGGCTGGAGCATCAGAATACGCCTACTGCAACTCTAGATATGACGATAAACTGCATCCGGCAGCAGAGACTCTGATTGTGGAGTTGTTAGGAGCATGCCACCATCTCTTAATTGCTGTCGTTCTCAAGTCCACCCTGACCGGGAGTGGTAGCACCTGTTAGGGTCTCAGATATGGGCAAATAGTTAACTCCCCAAACTGGTGTCAAAACACTATAAAAGTATAACAAATTTGTATCCAGTCATGCTTTTTGGAGAAAAAACTATTACCAGCAATAGATTTTTGAAAAAAAAAATTTCCCCATAATACAAAACCATCTTTAAAAAATACATCAATGAACCCTGATCTACAAACTGATTTCTTACAACGAATACATATTCATACGAATCTATTGTAACAATTTGGTCGGTATTAAATAACCTGCCGTAAAACAAACAAATTAACTTATTATATCGTAATAAAATGCATTCTAACTATAAACAAGTTAGAAACAAATCCCCAAGATTTCATTAGAAATAACATTTTCTACTGATCCTAGTATATATATATATATATATATATATATAAATCGTGTTTGCGCAAAAACATTGTCTACCAGTTTAAACATTATTTGGGAGATTGTATTTCTGACAAAAAAAAGTACATGTGTTTGCTTGGCAACAGCATCAAGACGTCTGATACTTCAATTCAGCTCTGCCCTCTCGAAAATTCTGACCACGCCGAAGTTTCTGTCTACATCTCGTTCTTCTCTGTGCCTCTTCTATAAATACTTTCATGGCTTCTGCTCTGACGAACTTAAATCACTGGTGCCCCCTAGATGTGAATTTGCACGAGATAGTAGATTGGCAACTAGGTCCCACCCTTTTACAGTGAAACCGATGAAATATAACCACAATTTCTACTTCAATAGCTTCTTACCTCGCACTTCCCGCCTGTGGAATTTCCTACCGCATGCTTGCTTCCCCGACGGCTACAACCTCCAGGAGTT
This sequence comes from Ascarosepion bandense, assembly GCA_037127315.1. NCBI lineage: Eukaryota > Metazoa > Mollusca > Cephalopoda > Sepiida > Sepiidae > Ascarosepion > Ascarosepion bandense. Next base: position 2,282,254 of record JBBBDQ010001317.1, read on the forward strand.
TAAATGTAAGGTAAATAGACACCTCCTAACACACTAACTCACACCCACTCTCTCCAACTCTCTCCCTATGTACGTCCTAAGTCGTCTATCACCCTCCTTCTGACATTTCCTACACCCAATCCCTCTATGTAACCCCCTGCGCTATAGTGGCAGTGGAATGCCTTGCTTTGGGTGACAGGATTAAAAAAAAAAAAGATACAAGTTTTACCGCACAACATTTAAAAACACAATACAAGAAAAATAATTGTTGCCAACAGCAATACACCAAGAAAGTAAGAAACAAAAATTTCAAATTCTCGAGACCTTTATATCAAAAGCAACCAACATTGAACAAGATTTATTAGAGTATTGTAGAAATATTTTAAAATGCCTTTGAGATGACTAACATTTAACACTGTTGCAATTTACCATATCTGGTTACCTATCTTGCACTGGGAACGCTTGTTTACAAAACATCGTAACCAAACAATAACAAAGTGCGTTTACAAAAATAATTTTTAAAAACATCACCGTCACAACGATTATCATTACATTGTTTATCTTTGCAATTCAGCCTGAGGACGATCTCGAATGAGATCAAAAGTACTTGGGTTAACAAGTACTACAGCACATTGCTTGATGAATTTCAACTTAGCATCAAGATAATTAGAGACTAGAACATATTGTTGTCGACAAAAAAGATATACGTCTATATTATTTAATGAAATATGTTTGAATGAAAATACTCTGCCTATATATATATATATATATATATAATATTTATTCAGAAATTATAACATGGATATGTTACAATATCCCTACAAAAGTAGCTATTTTGTTTCGACACTTCATGTGTCTTGTCAAGTGATCTGGTTTATTTTAAATTGAATAGTTTTCTTACAATATCACTACAAAAGTAGCTATTTTGTTTCGACACTTCGTGTCTTGTCAGGTGATGTGGTTTATTTTAAATTGAATTGTTTTAAAACTATTCAATTTAACATAAACCACGTCACTTGACAAGACAAAAGAAGTGTCGAAACAAAATAGTTACGTTTGTAGTGATATTGTAACATATCCATGTCAGAATGTCTGAATAAATATTAGCTCTACTTTGTATTGAGCACTTTTTTAAAAAATATTGTTTCTTTGGACAAGGAATATTATTCCGTCCATACTTTGTTTGTGTGTGTGTGTATATATATATATATATATATATATAGGCAGACATTTCCCACGAATATATAGGTAGGTAGACAAAAGCTCAAAGGCGAGAGAGAAGGGGAAGCAAAAGGGTGTCGTGTCACTACATCGGAAATAAGTCACATTAGATGCATATAAATTTGGTTTCGTCCACTTATATAAGTAACTGCCGCCACGAGAAGATTGACCTTAAAACTCTTATACAGCCTTACATACGGAGAGCTGTCATGTCTCAGACAATTTTATTACTTCCAATAATAATCGAGTGAAGACATACTTGCCTCTTCTGCTCACTCCTTTTAACAAATATTATCTACTTATTTCCGCCCGGTCTTCCTAATCTGTGTACACTTAGACACATCAAAGTAAACACCAGAAAGTCAATGTTGCCCGATTATTACTTTATTTTTTCTTTTTTCATGCGAAGACATTAGGCGAATAACAAGTCGGCGCTTTTATTTCCTATAGAATTAATGACGGACAGTTAAAAAAAAAATAATACAAGCTCAAATAAACTAGACGTATTTCAGTTTTATACAAACCAGTTTTATTCTGACAGTTTTTGGTGCCATTTCTGAATAGTTTTCACTCCCAAAACTCGGCAAAGAAAAGACCGTGTTTTTGGTCCTCCGTTTCTATGCAAACCGTGGTTAAATTCAGCTACAAATTGGGTGGAGTGTTAGATAAGTTGTTTTTTTAAAAAAGTTTCAATGACAAGTTGAATCTGTCTGAATTAGAAGAAAGACCGGTAGTTAAAAGGCAATTATTTACAGACTAAAACATTACAGAAGATTTTAACCTAATCTAGTCTGGTGCCAACTATTTATTTTTTTATAAATATACAAAATTGTGGCACATGGCCGAAAAGGGGAGGGGTAGAGGGTGGTCTTCAGTTAACTATCCTATACCTAGCTAAACACTATCACGACCCATTCACTCATTACAATTTGCTCACTCACCAAAAGAACCCATCCATCATCTCACAAACTTTCATACACCATAACACCACAGATTTACGAGGGGCACCTAAAAACGGGGGAAAAACCCATGACAATAAAAATGTGTTTATATGCAATATAATGCATAATGTAAAAGATTTAATGAAGAATGAAATGATGAAATCTAGTCTGGTGCCTATAGTTTCGCTGACAGCAAGATATTCGGTTTTCAGTTCCTAAATTATTTGTCAATTTACAATGGTACATTTATCAGAAATATTAGTTACTGTTGCGTTAGATGGGGATCATGATCTCTCAGTTGAGTTTCTATCCTCGGGCAGAGTGCGGCTTCAGTGTATCTCTGTCCAAAGAGAGATGAATCTAAGAATGTTGAGAGGTGCCCGGTCCTGGAGAACAGTGTCTCAAAGTCGTGCCACACTAATGCACCAAAAAGGAGGACCGGTGTTCGTGACTGAGAACAGCACAATCAGTGGTTGTGGGGACTGGCCAATTTTGACCCTTGCCCGTTTGCATGCGTTTGAGCTCCCCACATAAAACATCGACCTTGTGTCACATTGAAAAGCCAAAGGAGAATCAAAGAAGAGAACACACCTTGTCGAGAGTGTTCCTATCTACGTGTGATTGTATTTCAAAGCCAGAGCTAAAAAGAGCGTGAGTGAGAATCACTACCTAGTTATAGACTTAAAGGGCGTTCGCTTTTGTTAGAGCCAATTGGGGTAAGCCACAAAGGGTAGCACATTTTAGTCTTATACTATTTCCATGTTACCAGGGACCATGAGCAGGCTTCTTTTTTCTTTTTTTTTAATAATTTCGTCACCAATTTTGTTTCTAGTGCATAGATTAGGGTAAAAGTTGTTCAGACTGCGTGAGAGGGGAGACTTATTTCAACTTGTGTGTGTATTGTTCTTGTGCGTATGTCAAATGCCACAAGCACACGTATAGCATACATACACAATACATCTTCGTATGTAAATTTATACACACTGGCACGAACAGGAAGTCATTTTTTTGTTCATACAGTCTATTTCTATTATGCAACGAGAATATTTGCGAACTGTGGTGCAAAACTCCCGACTTATTGACTAATTGGCCAAATAACCATCCTACGATCAGAAATGTTGTCATAAATGTTCTCTTTATGTGCTGTATCCCCACCAAGAAAGTAGTTAATTACGGCTCTCCACACTTCCCTGTCTTTTGTCGTTCTGGATATTTTGCTTTTTGCTATTTCTCCTGAACCCTGTATCCAAGTTATTCAATTTCATTAAGTATGTTATACCTTGTTTTCCTGTCTCTCTTTCCTTCAGTCCGTTCTGTGAATATTAGATTTTCCAATCCCTCATCTCATTATATACACTAGAACCTATGATAACTTTTCTAAAAAAAAAACTTTGTATAATCAACATTTTCAGTACGTCGTCTATTTTCTAAAGTTTGTCATTATGCTAAGTTCACTTGAATTTCCTTCTTGACAAAGCTACCACAGAAATATTCTTCTGTTTATATTAATAATAGGAAATGTTATTTCAACAAGGTTACATTTTCCATTTGTTTTAAGTACTTTTATACTACTGTAAAAAAACACACTTAAACAGATTTCAAATTATATACATAATTCCATATTTTTCCACCTCACTCGTCTAGTCTATAGCAACGTGAAATCGGTGACAGTAGTATTCCTCTCCATTACAATAAAGACGTTGTGTATTTGAGATATATATCCCTTCTGTCAGGCTTATAGAAAAAGAGTATAGCGAGGCAGCGTCAGCTCAGTTCATTCGCTTTACTACCAGTTATGAAACCTATGCTCGTCTGTTTGCTCTTTAGCACTTCCTTATTTTTTTTCAATACTTATGTAGTCGAGTAGTAAAAAGAATCCTTTCTATTACAATAAAGACTGTGTGTGTGTGTGTATATATATATATATATATATATATATATTCGTCATTTTAGACGCCCTCTCGATATAAATATTTTATTTTGTTCATTCGGGCTTATAATAAATGCTGTGTTTTTTCTAACGAACTATTAACTTCTACAAGATAGACATAAATTATGTCTATACAAACGTGAATTTAAAAATTGTTCTTCGTCAGTTGAAATATTACTGGAATGTAGAATTTTTTAAAAATGATTTAAAAGTAACAAATATTCATTAAATATGCTTTAAAAAATGTTCATTTTAGCTTTAATGCAAGCGTCCAACAAAGTTCTGTCCTTGGAGCTACGTCGTTCTTCATTTTCATAAACAATCAGACTGAGGGCATCATCACTTAATTCGGTATCGATGCTGATAACACAAGTATATTTATCCAATCTTAATAGTGAGTCTTTTCGGTTCGATTATAAGTTTCTCTAAAAAAAACATTGTTAACGGGATCAAGGAACGGCTTGTTAATTTTAACACCTCCGAAGCAAAACTGCTCTCTATTGATCGTCTGAGAGAAAACATTTTTCTTTCATTCAGTCAGTTAAGTGCCATACGTGATACAATCTTGGGCGATCAAGACTGGGCAGAAGATTCTCACTGTAGGTTGCCATTACTTTCTGCGGTAGACTGGTTGATAGCTAAGGCTATGAAAACCAATCTGTCCTGTTATTTACCCCATAAGAAAAGAGACGAATTAATACTGTTACCAAGGGTATTTGCGCGTAAGTGAATGCAAGGAATTCAACTGGAATTTGAACTCGGCTCCCCGATTTCTCGTTCCGAGCTGATATCCACTGCACTACACTGTCTTTCATTAGCATAGCCAATGCTAACCGCCAGGAAAGGGCCTCGTTCCTCTTTCTTGTGTAAACGTTTTCCGCTGACATGAAGTGGAAAAATTACATTAAATAAAGAGAGTAAAAATGTGATTTCTTATTAAAACAAAATCAATCAACTAAACGATTTCAATTCTGGATGAGGCTGGTGCGTTCAAATAAATTGATATTTTTTCAGAAAAACATTACCGATTGATAAATTATTAGAACAGCCACTTGTTCGCAGCCATGGGCTCGGCTAGGTTAAAATGTTCAATACACGCCACATGACGCGCACACCAAGAAACCGTTAGCGGAGACCCAGGTTCTGGCACACATTAGCAAAACAATTTCTTCCGGCGTTTCCGCCAGAAATATGAAAATGGCATGCTATTCTGCTTAGCAATGGCGACGGGAATCCAATATGAACATTTCAAAGTGTTTTGGTGTCAATCTGAAGGCAGCGAAGAGAATTTGGAAACAGTTGGATGAGTCTAATGGTGATTACGATGGTTTTTGGAGTGATTACTAGTAATGGCCACGTTATGCCTCTATTGAACTTCTCGCAAGGCCAGAGACTCAACACGAAAAACTACATCAAGTAGCTTAAATTAGTTCTGTTCTAGGTCAAGGGCGTGGCTGCTGAAATAACCTATATCTGACAACAAGACTTTGCACTATACCATATTAGCAGGAGAACCCTATCATATCTCTCAGACAATTTCTTGCATGACTTTACGCCTTACATCTGGCCACCTAAATATTTAGACTGCAACGCCCTTGATTACGTGTGGGGTTTAGTTTAGCGAGAGACCAACAAAACTAACACCAGAATTTTTATTTTTTATTTTTATAAGCGTTTCACCCCGAGCAAGGTATCTCACTGCCACTACTGCGCAGGGGCCTACATAGAGTGGAGAAAGGATGAATAAATATAGGAAATGTCAGAGGGTGGGTGATAGGCGGGTAAGGATACCGAGAATGAGGGTTGGGTAGATGAGTGTTCTGAGAATAATTGGGAGTTAGTGTGATATGAGGTGTCTATTGACCCTACATTTAAACACCTGGAGATTGTAGCTGCCGGGAAAGCAAACTTGTGGAAGTGAGTTCCACAGGCGGGAAGCGCGAGAAAAGAAGCTGTTGGAGTAGAATTTACGGTTACATCTTATTTGTTTAACTGTAAAAGGGTGGGACCCAGTTACCAATCTAGTATCTCGTGAAAATTCGTGTTTAGGCGGCACCAGTGATCTAAGCTCATCGGAGCAGAAGCCATGAAAGTACTTGTAGAAGAGGCACAGGGAAGCCACATCACGCCGGTGAGAGAGTGGTTGCAACCGGTCTGCCAAGTCAGTATCAACCACGTTACAGATTCTCCTTTGTATCCTGTCAAGAAGCCCAAGGAGAGCAGCAGGGGCACCCGACCAGATATGGCAGCAATATTCAATACACGGGCGGATGGTAGATTTGTATATGTGCAGAATAAATTCAGGTGGGAAAAACTTCAGGGCCCTGCACAGAGAGCCGACTTTCATTTGAGGTCCGCCGAAAGTGTAAGGCCAAGGAGGCGTAGTATTTTACTCTCTGGGAGGCTAGCCTGTCCCATGCTAATGGGAGGTAGATGCGATTGTCTATGGTGGTTAGTTGATAACAGCTTCGTTTTAGAGGCATTGAAATTTACCAGCCATTTCCTACCCCAGGCCACTACGGATTGGAGGTCCTTTTCAAGTACGGCAGCGAGGTTCACTTTGTCGTGAAAGCAAGGATTGTGGCAGCATTCACCAAATGAAAAAATAGATTGCAGGAGATTCCGAAGTTGTCGGGAACCCCGTGGTTGAAGCCAATGGTGATTTTATTGAATATATTTTTATTTAGTATTTAAAGCTATTTTGTCATTTTGGTAAATATGTGTTAAATGAGATGTCGGTGTTGCATTGATTTTTGCGTAATTTTAACGATAATCCACCCATTCATCCGTTTAGGAAAAGGGATGATAAAAATGTTCAAAACTATGTCATGCTTGTAGAATAAAATATATATACTTTGAGATGGACACAAATATAACTTGCGAGCATATTAATAAAATAATGGTTTCATACCTGCCCAACCTTCAAAAGAACACACGCATACTTTCTAAGTCCTAGAATAAAAATACTTCAAAACGGAATAATATCGAAACGAACTTTAACATTTTAATCTTGAGGCGATGAAGCTTGTTTAATTTTTTCGCAATTCTTTGGGTGGATTAGAACATGTACATAATTTGATTGTTGCAAGCATTATTAATGGTCATGCTTTACGATTTCTATAAATTTCCTTGGCCCATACAACGTTTGATAAACTTGATTACGTCATTTGATTACGTCACTCGATTGCGCAAGAGATTCTAACAACCAACATATGAGGTCGCCAAAGCAGTATCAAAAGTGCTCAAGTCTCAGTTTTTCTTCTCTTTAACACAGGTTCTGTTTCAAAGTTATCCTTTGTCTCGTTCCTCTCCGGAGTCGATGGTTTTTAGACCTCCAACAAACTTAATACAACACATAAGAGTACACGCTGTACAATATCCTATGCCTAACTGACTACAAACGTGCATATTTAATAATTCTACTAAACTAAATACTTAAAGAACTCTTTTCAAATATCTCTCACAATTTTTATAGAAAAATTAGACAAAAAAGAAATCTCTACATGTACACTTTCATTCAATCATTTTCTTTTTTTTAAATTAGTTAATGCAATAAAAGGTTAATTGTGTGTAATTTTTATTTCCATAGTTTGATGAAATCCCAATTCATCTACTAAACTAACGATACTTATGCAGCAAACCATTAAAAAGAAAAGCTAATAGTAAAATAAATAAGATCGTTAAAAGCTCTATGAATGAAAGATCTGTGGATGAGAGATCCTGTGCATTTTCAATTTACGTAGACATGTTTGTTTTACTGACTCTATATGTACCATAAACCAGGATGGGTTGTCTCGGAAAAATTAAATATATCCGCACCTAAGTCGAAATACCAAAGACATTTAACCAGAGGATCATTTTATTCTTCTGCTCGCCTTCCACATATAAAATTGACTCAGCCATTAACATATTGTTGTCAGAGAAGACAAGAGTTTTTTCTGATATTAGAAATGTTGAAACACGCGTCAGCATGTTGAAAAGTTCACGGTATTTAGTACTGAAGAAGTTATGGCTAACATTTGACAAGATTTACAAATTATGTTTCGTTCAATTTCACAAACTCATCCAAATTTGAATTGGCTGATTTGTTTGGAAAATACTTTGGGGAAAACCTTATTTCGCGATTTAATTTCATTTTATAAAACTTCATGGTAAAATTTTTTGATAAGTTTTTTTTCTGTTTAACAACAAAGAATACATTCTTAAGACTTCTTACTCTTAAGCATGCAACATAAAATTGACAATGTGTATATATTTATTTCTGGAGTCAAACTCCAACTTTTTGGAATCGTTTGGCCTCATGAACTGGTTGTAGTTTCGGCAATATAACTAAGTACATTAAGTTTCTTAGTTTGGCCTTCATAAGGCATTTTCTATCTTTATTGAATGGTGTGTATGACGAAGTGTCTGATGTTTGTAACTGCGGTTAAGTCATTGATCTATGTCCCCAGTGTAATATTAGAATGACGGCGTGGTGAATTATTTGAATATTTTTTTCAGAGAAAATATAATGTAAATTCTTTTGGCTTGAATATTGTTTTTTTTATTATTATTACTGTTACAAATGTTCTTTCCAATAAAGACATAGATATTTACACACTGAATTAGACAACACTCGTATTTGCATACTCTGTTCTCTAGTGAAGCGGATAAACCTAGCTGGGTGAAACAGCACTCATCCAAATATTCTCCCCTCTTTCTTTAAATATGGAGAAACGGAGTTACAATTTGAGTTAAATGACACTCATTTCCGAATATTCTTGGTTCTCCAGAGAAACAGGTAAATCATGGATAAAGAAAAGGTTTTCGTTGCAAATATATTTTAGCAACAAAAAGACAACAAATCATGTCCAATACATAAATCTCTTCTTAAAAAGTTTGAGGATAAAAATGTATTTTCCTCGTCAGAAAAAGAACAGATTCCGGAATCAGCAGACATTGATAATATATATTTTTATTTTAACCAATGAAAACATCTTTTTTAAGGTTAGTAAACAGCATTTAAGGCTAGTAATCGGCTGCCATAAGAACTGCCGCACACGATAGCTAACGAAAAGAAGTTTTATTTAGAAAATAAATCGTTTCATTCAAAATATTAGTGGTTCATCAAGCATTTTATATATTTTTTATCAAGTAAATGTAATCGTCTTTAGTTTCTAATTATTAACGTTTTGACCACTGTTTTTTTATCAAATAATTTTTCTTTCCTTTATAATACATCCGCTAAAATTTTATTTTCTTAAGTATTTTCTTAAATATATATTTACAATATCGATTGTTTCAGAGGTTAAAGGCTGAAATACATATTTTTACGATATTTGTCGACAATTTAGTGTATAATTTGTCACAAAGATATGTAAAAATCTGTAGTTGCGCTTTTTATAAATATTTCAGGTGTTGATGAAATCCCAATTCATCTACTAAACTGAATATAAATAATATAAGGGCTATCAAGCACACACACACTTATATATATATATATATATATATATATATATATATATATATATAATTCTACGTTTAAAGCTCGACTCTGAGTTGATGATTGTACAGTTCATGAAACTCGGAGTCATGTTTTATACGGATGATATTATGTATATTTAAGAAGTGGTTTTCTTACATAACATCTCGGGACCACATTTTCAACTACCAATATGTAATATACTCTATATCAAGACAACGAAAATTAAACTGCAACCAAACGACATACATACTGCACACCCTTCGATGGAATGACGTTTATTAATTCGACGACATGGTCCAAAAACTTTTCGTTTTCTCTCTTATAAAATGCTTGCCTTTTTCACGTTGATAAAATGACGACCGTAACACGTACATATAAACAAGTGTAAAGAACATATCTTTTATTCAGGTGACGTCGCGTAGAATAGGAAGTGGAGTCAGAGGTGTCAGCACACACGCATCGAGGTGACCAGAAGCCGTGCTCGTCCTTGTCTTTCTCGGTTTGGGTTCCGATCTCAAACGCTTACAGACTGAACGACTACAACTAGTAATCTCTTATATCAGTGACTGTGTCATCTTTTGTTTTACAGCCATTTCAAAGTTCACATTATCTGACCTTAACTACGCTGGTTTGAAAACGATCAAATATTTTTCTGAAACGGAATTTTACCTGCATCATTAACTTTGACAACAATCCAATATTTATCCAAACAATGTATATTGTTAACCAGATTGCATATTTTTGCTGTTTCATAAAAATACACTTTTCGAAATTATGCACCAACTTAAACAATATGTAGCAGTTTCACTTCCCACAGCTAGTTCAATCGCCAAAATTATGTGCAATTAAGTTAATTTGTTGTTATTTTTTTAATCAAAACTTAGCAAGATATATTTTAAAGCAGTTAAATATAAATAAAGAGATGGACATAACAGAAAATATTAACCCTATTTTAATACAAATGTATCTTCAACATAACCAAAATCGACGTTAATCCTTAAACTAAAATTACTTTGGAAATATTACAAAGGAGTAAAATAATAAAGGAAAAAGTCTTAGGCATAAATATTTAATAAGTATTCTGCAATATACACGTACCTTCGACGCTTTACACCCTGAATTATCTTGTATTTTGGTGGAAAGCTGAAATTAAAAAGTTAGGTTCATTGATATCGGAAACATTTTTCTCAGTGTCTACTGTTTTTTTTTTAAAGCGATTTATCTCTTCTCGTTCATCCAGTGGGGTGTCAGGATATATTAATTGTTTTGACATAAATTTATATCGTTTTATTTAAATTTTATTGGTAAAATAACAAAGATGGGAATAGTCCGCGTGAAAATGTTAACTTGTCATCTAAAAAAATTGACATGCTGTTTTTAATTCACAGATTTTTCCATCAACAGGAAATATATCTATCGCGAATAACAGTCCTTCTATTGTGTGATATATGTGGCTTTGTTCTCAGTTTGCCGCAGATATGTCAAATATTCACAGAAATATAAGTGTTCGTTTGTAAGTGTGCTTTGTGTATGATTGTAGAAATTAAGAGTATAATTTTTGTGCAGCACTAATATATGTATAGATAGATGAGTAAATGTGCATAAGTTATCACACACACACACACACATGTATATCTATTTTACATAAATATTTTTCACACTATATGCCTACATGTAATGTCAGCTCGTACATATGTACATGAGGCATTTATATTTTGTGCGCGCACACACACACACATATATATATATATATATATAAGCCTTTTTGCTTTTTCGCCTGAAGTTGTTTTTGTTTTTCAGTGAAGTCAGGTTGAAATGGATTTTGCTTTTTATTGCGTTCAAACATGAATAAACATTCAAATGAGTTTTTCTCGCGTCACTTCCGTACACTGGAATATACATCCGCATATCTAAATATACACATATACATACTAACTAGTAAATATGAATAAATTCTCACGAAAACGCATAAAATATTTTTCTAAGTACTTAGTACACATCCTTTAATACAATTAGGTTGTCCGAGAAATGTATATTCGTCAGAAAAATAAGAGCCGAATAGGAATTTTATTATAGCAATAAATATGCTTAAAAATGGCTTAGTCTTTTGTTCCCTTTAGCTCTTCATTGTGTGATAATGGTTCGGTGTATTGGGATAAAAATATATTTCCTACTGCATTAAGAATAAATAATCACTTCGCTTGAAGAAAACAAACAATAATATCAACCATTTAGTGTCGATTTTTTTCTATAACAAACAGCTATTAAAAATGTACTCTGTAAGTAAATCAACTGATGAACTCTTTCATGAAATAATTTTTTAATGCGACTTGCTTTTACATATGTTAAGAGAAAGTACTCATTATGTCGCGTACATAGAAAAAATATTATACTGTCACAAATGAAATTGTAACAATTATTAATCCGAGTCACCCTTTCTAAACTAATAAAAAAACAACCACACTCTTCTGCACACAAACACGTGACACCGTCACTATTAGACAAGCCGTAATGAAACAGACATGAATAAACAAGAGTCAAACAACAAATGAAAAACAAAATGTTTGTTTGTTTGTTTGTTTTTTTCTTTTTTGGTCGGACGATTCTCGCATTCTTCCAGTTTATAAATTAATGTTTTGGAAGATAAATATTTAATATTTTTCAACCAATGGGTCGCGTTCCCGCCAACAATAAAACCTGATTCTTGATCAATTTGAAGTGTATTTAAGCATAGTTTCGAGACAGGGAAACATACAGCAACAGTTCACGTCAGCGTGGCTTAAAAGAAATTCCCTTTACTCGTTCAAAGCTACGTGACAGTTGCACTTTTCTTATTTTCTACATTGCCATTTTTTTTATAACTAGACACAGTCACTTTTCATCTTAATTCTTATCATCCTTCTTTATAGCTCAACTCGTGCATGCTTTCACGTCTTTTCTTTTGCCGTGGGTTGATCCAAATTCATAACATAGTCAACACGAGGTTTGACCAAATTTTGGTGCAGGTGTCAATGAGGACGACTATTTAAATGTAGTCGGTCAGTTTGACAATTGAGTTCAGAGAGAGAGAACCAGTAATCAATAACTCGTGAGTGTACCTACCGCAGAGTTAACCCCCACTTAACACCACACATAAAAGAAGAATAAAAAATAGATATTTTTTTTTATATCCGTGTCGGCGTTTTTATTATTGTTATTATTATTATTATTATCAGCAAAGTCGAGATCAACTTCAGTTTTCAGTCCCGTTTATTCTTTCTCAAATTGATATACAACAAAGATAGCTTTCGCTATCACAATATACTTACAAATTTGTGTCGCATTTTCCGTTCCCTATCAAAACACTTCACATATTATTGAAATTGTTATATGATTTTGATATCTCCAATGTGTAGTTTGCATGTTGGATTGATCCTTTCGCTGAGCGAATAAAATTAAAGTTCACTATAAAGATATATGGTGGGGGGGGTCTATTCACATGATGTTTAAAAAAAAATGTGGTCGAAGTTATTAAGCATCAATATATCTACTGGTTGCGATGGATAAATTTGGCGTCTAAAATAACCATAAAGGAAAATAATGCTGGCGTCTTGTAACATATACATTTAACAAAATTCCACAACAATTCTAAAATACTAAATAGTAAATTTAGTCAATAAAACACCATTGCCTTCAACCGCAGCCTCTTGTCGACTTTAGAATCTTTTGCAACTCTTCTGAACAGTCTTAATTTGGTGAGTGCTGCCTTAATCCTTGACTTCAGTTCATTTTTCATTTGGTATCACGCCCAACAGGAGGTTGCATTCTAAGGAGTTAGGTGACCAGATGAAAGGAGTTATGTTTTCAGAAATTCTGATAACTCTCACTGGGTTATCATGCTTGGGTAACATGGTGCAGAGTCCTGTTGTCAGACATAGTCCATCTAGCAGCCACCTTCTTAACCCAGGGCAGCACTACCTCTTCAAGACAATGTCGTCCTTGCTGACTCGAAGGGTCTCACTGACAAATTCCTTAGTCTTTTCTTACCAGAACTATTATAGTGAGTTTTCCGGACTGCTGCACTTTCCTAATGACTATTACTCATCCTACTGTTTTTGAATGATCTGCACTCTCCTTAGATTGACACCCACTTTGAAATGTCCCTATTGGAGCTGTCGCCGAAAATGTCAAACAGTACAGCATGTGGTTTCCAAATGTCTAGCAGAGTAAAATGCATTACTGTGCTCTTTCTCACACAGTCGGTACCCAACTGACCTTACCTGTGTTGTCGAGAAAATAAACAAACAATGCGCTTGCGCGAAACTAAAAATGTAAAATGGTGACAATTTACCCATCGCAACCTGTACCTGCGAAGCTAACAAAATATACGTATCATTTTCGACTAAGTGACTTCCTGTTTATTTTGTTTTTGGTTTAAAATAATGTCATGAATGTTCAGTTAGGCAGCGAACGAAGTATTCGTTTAAGTGCCATACGTAATACACGCTTTATGCGATTATGTCTCGAAAGAGACATGACTGACTGGACAGAAAAATATCCCGCAGTAGGTTGCCATTGCTTTCTGCGATAGACTGATTACCGACCAATGCTATAGAACCCAATCTGTCGTATTATTTAACCCGTAACTGGAGGGAAGAGACAGATTAATACCTTTCCCAAGGGTATTTGTGCGCATGTGAATGCAATGAATACAACTGGAATTCGAACTAGGCTCCCCGATTTGTCGTTCTGAGTCGATATCCATTGCACCGCAACGCACATCCGAAGTATAGATCTCCATAAAGAACTTTACGCAAAAATACAAAATAAGGATGAGAATGAACCTCGATTTCATCAAACTGCAGTTATTCAGTCTATATCTCTTACATTCGAGGAAAGGCGAATAAATTCACCAGTAAAATCGAAGGGACAATGCCAAGAACAATAATCCGAACAATTCGTGGAATAATTGAATAATCTTTCCTACTTGCTGAGAGAATGTATGCCATAAACGAAATTTTAAAAAGAAATATTGAAAAGAACAACAGAAAGTAGATTCGGATGGAAAGGACAACCTGCCATCAGCACCTATTTGAACTTAGACGAGTTACGCTTCATGTCACCGCCGTCTGCCGCTACTGACATAGAGGCATAGATCGATCACTCTAAGACTTTCTAGGGTATCTAGCGAGAGTTCGGGATTGACGCGAACTTCAAAAAATCGTTTCTTTCTTCACTGGGTCTCGTCAAAAAGACTTGAAAATATCGAACAAACTAAGATGAAACAAAAGAAAACACAATAGGAATTGTTTCGTCTTTTATAAATACGTGAGCGGAATTATTCGTCACCTTAATCGACAACAAAACCAAACTCTGTGCAGACCCATTAATAAATAATCGTTAAATCTGTGACGTAGACTTGTTTAATTTAAGTAATATAGAGTGAATAATCGATACGAGTCGGTAATATTGATTAGAGAATCAAATCTACATGAAGAGAAAAATTTGAATGTGTGAAATTGCAGAAAAATTGACCAATATTGGAAAAATTTTCTTCTCTTAATATTACTGTAAATATTTTGACAGATACAAACTATTCAAATGACTGGAGGTCAAAAAAAAAATCTCTTCTCTAACGGCACAAGGTATTTTCGTTCTTAAAACCTCTTGTCAGTTCAGAAGTGTTTTGATTCTTTCTTACTACTTTTTTCTAAAAGAAATTGCACTTCGGTCTTATGATATTTTTGTATATTTAGCAATACACGGTCGTTTTATTTGCGGAATCTTACGCGCTTACTGACAGGTCATATACAGAGTAGCATTGGGGTCAAGTGACAGCAAGTCCCCTCAATAATCCAGCTTAGCTCAATATAATATCAGTTTTCAACAGTGTAGTCGTCAGGATGACTCCTACTGTTCGACTAATTTTTACTGCTTTAGTCTTTTCTTGTGCTTCGATAATAGTCAGTCTTTAAGTGCCATACGTGATACACGCTTTGGGCGATCATATCTTGAAAGAGACATGACTAACTGGGCAGAAGATTGTCCCAAAGTAGATTTCCATTGCTTTCTGTGGTAGACTGATTGCCAGCCAAGGCTGTCATATCACCCCGAGCAAGACGGTAACACCACTGATGCGCAGGAGGCTACGTAAGAATGAAAAGATTGGAAAAGAGAAAGCCGGAAACCACATCCAGAACAGGAAACAAGGGATGAGCCTCTTCACCTGTTCAATAAACGTGGGTGGAGTGTGAACCAGGCGATAGTACAGTCAATCTACTCCAATTGAAAAAAAAAAGAGTAAAAAGATTGGAAAAGAGAAAGCCGGAAACTACATCCTAAACAGGGAACAAGGGGTGAGCCTCTTCACCTGAAGACGTGGGTGGAGTGTTATAGAACCCCATCTGTGGTATTATTTAACCCGTAACTGGAGGGAAGAGATGGATTAATACCTTTCCCAAGGGTATTTGTGCGTAAGTGAATGCAAGGATTTCAAGTGGGGTTCGAACTCGACTCCCCGATTTTAAAAAACATGTGGTGTCAACCCGAGCAGCAGAATCCAGTTATTTAGTTTATTATTACCGGATGAGATCTCTTGCCTTGGGGTGGGTGTTTCTTTTGAATACCAAAGTACGAAAAGACTTCATAAGGTTCATTCTGAAGAAGAAAGTTTCTAGTGTATAGTGCATTGGTCTGTAGCATAGCTGATGTAGTGTAACTAATTGCGCCTTCACGGTGTAACGTTTTCAATTGACTTTATGTGGAACGATTATATATCATTTTTTTATCATTTCACCCCAAGCAAGGCAGTCTCACCGCCACTGGTGCGCAAGAGGTTACATAGGGAGAAAGTGATGAGAAAGAGGGATAAGTTATAAGAAAAGGGTGAGAATTTTTACCACGTATTTTTTAAAATCGGGGAGTCGAGTTCGAACCCCACTTGAAATCCTTGCATTCACTTACGCACAAATACCATTGGGAAAGGTATTAATCCGTCTCTTCCCTCCAGTTACGGGTTAAATAATACCACAGGTTGGGTTCTATAACACTCCACCCACGTCTTCAGGTGAAGAGGCTCACCCCTTGTTCCCTGTTTAGGATGTGGTTTCCGGCTTTCTCTTTTCCAATCTTTTTACTCTTTTTAATACTAGTGTGATGAGTGGAGTGGACGGAGAAAAAAGCACGAAAGAAAGGATGCGTGTCAGTGATTTAGTAGATGAATATTGACTTTACATTTAAATTCTTGGAGATTGCAGCCGCCGGGGAAAAGAATTCCACAGGCGGCAAGTGCGAGAAAAGATGCCAGAGTAGAAGTTGCGTTTATATTTTACTGGTTTCGCTGGAAAAGGGTGGAACCTAGTTGGCAAGTCTAGTAGCTTGAGTAAATTCATACATAAGGGGCACCAGCGAGCTAAGTTAATCAGAGTAGAAGCCGTGAAAGTATTTATAGAAGCGACACAGGGGAGCTACATTAGACCGGTGAAAAATTGACTGCATCTGAGACGCCATTACAGATTCTCTGTTGGATTTTGTCAAGAACCCCGAAGTGAATAGCAGGGGCACCGGACTAGATGTGGCAGCAGTATTCGATGCAGGGGTGGATGGTAAATTTATTTATGTGCAGGATGGATTCTTACGGAAAAAACTTATTGATCTTATACAGTGAACCGACCATCTTAGCAGCGAATTTAGCTACGGATGCGATATAGTCATTTCACTTGAGGTTTGCTGAAAGAATTAACTCGAGCAGTCGCAGTGTTTTGCTTTCAGGCAGGCTAGCCTGATTCTTGCTAATGGAGGGTAGGAGCGATTGTCTGTGATGGCTAACAAATAACAGCTTCGTTTTGGAAGCATTAAAATTCACGAACCATTTTTTTACCCCAGTACACAACAGATTGGAGGTTCTTTTCAAGGTCAGCAGTTCGCTTTGTCAGTCTCAGCAGATTTTTGATCGAGGCTAGAGTAAACGGTGGTGTCGTCAGCGTATATGTCTACTTAGGATCTGATCGGGGAGATCGTTAATGAAGATCAGGAAAAAGCGTAGGACCTGAATAGAGCCTTGTGCCACCCGCGTTTCTATGATCGTATCGGGGGGTGGCGAGTCCGTTCATTACTACCTTCATTGTGCGATTTGAAAGGAATGACTGAATTAGGCTAAACAACATTCCAGTTATTTAATCAGATGCTAGAAAAGTTGGCTTACAATTTTGTCGTTCTTGACAATTTGGTTACCATAGTCATAGTTTCGAACTGTTAAAAAGATTTTATTCTTAGCCTTTAGGTTCCTTTCGGCCTTCACTTTTTCGAAGTTAGGGTGGCGAAGTTGATTTTGGGATAAACGTTTCATTTCTGAAGATGTTGGCTGAAAGTATCAAAGTTTAAAGAAGTCTTGTCTATTGAAAACTGTTCATACTTTGTGGTATCGAATCTTTGTTTTATATATATATATATATATATATATATATATATAATCACATTGAGTGCTCGAGCTAAATAGTGCTCGACGTAGAAAAAGAGCTATAATTTATATAAAAATAATAAATACACATTTCTTTCTTTATCGTTAGCACAACTGCGTTTCATGCACAATGTAATCTTTAGGTGATGATTGAAACCTGACCATGACAGAATTTAATTGTAGAGATATATGACTATGATGATAGTGGAGCAGAGCATATTATATAACCGATTCCCCGGCTTAAATCTGTAAATACGCTTTTACCGAAAGCGATCGTTTGGGACACGAACGTATGAACACGTCATAAGAATATAACGTCCAAAAACCAGATACAGACGCTTTTATGAGTCGATCTTAATTCTTTTTTTTTCTTTACGAGCTTTAAACGAGTGGAGTTTTTAACTCATACGTCTAACAGTGTTAATCGCTGCTAGGATACATCAAGGTGCCTTAGTTATATTTAAAACATTCTTAAAACATCGTTGAGAAAATAAAACGCGCGGAAACGGGGAATAAAAAAAAATTGTGAATAAACAAATATAAATTTTTTTTTTTAAAAGTGACTATATAATTGCTCCACTGTCATTATATTCCGTTATCTCTCTCTCTCTCTCTCTCTATATATATATATATATATATATATATATATATATATAATCTTTGTTTTCAATCAACACCTGAAGATTGCAATATTGTGCTAACGATGGGGTGGGAGATGTGTGTGTTTCTATTTGGCTGTGCATTGACTATTGCTGTCATATCTGGTCGGGTGTTCCTGCTACATTCAAAGAATCTGCAACGCTACTGGTCCTGACTTTTCATAACGACTTAAGCTACGTTAGGGAGGTGGAGAGTTACTTATCTGTGTATGATGTATAAATCTTTTCATAGCAATTATTCTTACGAGCTTTCCTCTTCTCTACCACGACTCCACAAATTTTAGCACAGTACTAGATTCGTACTCGTCATTTTACTGATGCAGATAGCATATTTAACAGCAAGTTCTATGCTGATTTTGTTTTCTTTCGTGTCTCGCTTATGGAAGTCTCTACTTGTTTCTTGTTTTCAAATATGCACATACAACGCCAATCACCATATTCTGTCTCTATGAAGCATAGTCTTTCATTATGCCTTCTCTTCTCAATGACTCTTTTTTAGTTTCATTCTTTCGTCTTGGGAGCTTCATCGGTTTACTTTCGGTAAAATGATTTTAAAAATACGCTCTTCTAGGTCTCTTATCTTGGACAAGCTTGTCCTTGTATTTTTCTAGGCTATTATTGTATTTTGCTTGACAGTGGTATTGGCGTTTTTGGTAACATCTGACGTCGAAGGCATTCCTTTTCCTGCAGTTTACCAATGACGTCGAAGGCATTCCTTTTCCTGCATTTTTTGTGGAAACTATTTCATGCCCATTTTTACAAAAACACCCCATGTATTAAACGCATCTTTTTGCCCATGAATCCAATATTGTAAATTTTAACTCGTAACCTAAAGTTTGTAATTATGAAAACCTTTTCCAATATACCATATAATTCCTAGTAAACGTTTTACAAGCCTGCCAATTTTTCTTTATATCAGGTTTTGGTTAACAAAAGTGTTCAAACGAGTATTTTTTTTTTTTTGAAGCGGCAGAGAAAAGAGGTATATGTGTGTATCAAGAAATACCTTTGTTTAGAAGAGAAAAAAATGGTGCAATAAACAAACAAAACGAAGCAAATCATTTTTGTTATTTTGTTTGTTCGTCCACGAAGCAGACGTTGTTCTGAAACCGGAAATAACTCCGACCCAAATTTAGGTTCTATTTCCCCCACAACACCCAACAAAGCCATCGGCTAATCTGCATTTTTACATCAGCTAAATTCCGACAAGCTGAAACTTAGCAGGGTACATGGAAAGCAAAAATAAACTGTTTTAGTATAATTTTAGTGTCTTTTTTTTTGTTGTTGTTGTTTAAGTGCCGGAGGTTTTTATTGTTCATCTTCTGTTGGCCTTTCACAAACTCATCATTAAATTTTTCTTTAGTGTTTTTTTTTTCTTTACTTCCCTTGCTTTTATCGTTTCTCTTTTTGTGCCTTTGTGTATGTGTGTTCGATCTCATTTCCGGATTTAAATATTTATTTTATAGCCAAACGTGTATGACTTCTTCTTCCCCAGCGTGTCACAACCAATTTAACAACATGAAAGAAAGATAACAAAATAACATGCGTGTCTGGTTTAGCTGTTCAAAACTTTGCCAAAGAGAACCGTTTTCTAACAGACAGTTTTCTTTAAAAATAATCTTCCCAACTCCTTTGTCATTATTTTATGTGTACATATCTACATACAGAAGGGCTTGTGTCGAGTACCCGGATCAATCGATAGATTTTTTTTTTTTACTAAATAATTCTGACACAAGGCTTTTTAAGTAGAGCTTTAGTAAGGATAAATAATTAAATTTACAAGCAAGTTAGTCTATAATACAAGAATATTGACCATTACACGACAGTAGACATGTGCGCACGGTTGCTATGATTCACTTAGCTGAGCATCCACTGAAGACCAGTGCGGATGCGGACGGTCAAATCCGGGATTTATGCGTCTTCCCGGATTGGTCAAGCTCGCTCGCTCGCTCTCTTACTCACTCACTGTAATTTATAGGCCAATTGCAGAATCTGATATTTAAGGTTAGGGTTTGCCTTGTTGTTATAGCGGTTCCTGGATTATTGCCAAAGAACCAGTCAGTCAAGGGCCATACGTAATACACGGCATGACTGACTGGGCAGAAGATTATCCTGCGGTAGACTGGTTGCCAGCCAAGGCTATAGAATCCAATCTGTTCTGTTATTTAGCTCATAACTTGAGGGAAGGGACGGATAAATACCTTTGCGCGTAAGTGAATGCAGAGAATTCAACTGGAATTTGAGCTCGGCTCTCCGATTTCTCGTTCCGAGCCGATATCCACTACACCACAACGCACATCCTTACAAAGGATAGTGAGACTAAATTTCAGTTAACTGTCATACGTGATACACGCTTGGACGATCATGTCTCGAAAGTGACATGACTGACTGGGCACAAGATTTTCCTGCAGTAGGTTGCCATTGCTTTCTACAGTAGACTGGTTGCCAGCCAAGCCTATAGGACTCCAACTGTCTTGTTATTTAACCCATAACTGGAGGGAAGAGATGGATTAATATCTTTCCAAAGGGTATTTGCGCGTGAGTGAATGCAACGAATTCAACTGGAATTCGAACTCGGTTTTCCGATTTCTTGTTCCGAGCCGATATCCACTGCACCACAACACATATCCTTACAAAGAACAGTGATACTAAATTACTCATTCAATTTTTGTATGTTTATTTATCCTAAATATGTCGTATTATTTTCTGGATACGTGCAGAAATTGTCAAATTGAAAATACGTTTAAAGTAAAATAAAAACTGTATTTCACTGTTCTATAGCATTTTAAAAAAAAATAATTGCTACATTTTATTTTTATTTTATTTACTTTATTTTTTTTATTTTTGACGCGCTTATCTACATAGGGAAGTGACTCAAATGACCTACAATACGGTATAAATGTCTTATCATTTGTTTAATTGATTGTGACACAGAGGGAAAAGAAGCAAAACGTTATAAATTCCAATTCACACCTCGTCTTATTTTTTCTATTTCCACAGTCTTTATTAAATCAAATTTAATATTTGTTGTTGCAAAATATTTTGTATCCATGACAATTTTGTAAGGAAAGGACTAAGGGAATATATTTTTATGCACAGAAAATTATATGTAAATCCACACACACAATATATATATATATATATATATATTGAGAGGAAAACTCAACAGATAATTAAACGCCAATAAAACCAGTATTTATTTAAGGGAATTTATTTCCATTAACCTAAATTACTTCCCCTCTGTTCCTTTCTGAGATAAATTATTTTCCCCGGTCTGACAAAGCAGGTTGTAATTTTTAGAAATACGTATTTCATATACGTCTAGATAATAACCACTGAGCTCTCTATTTTTATCTGTTTAGTATTTTATAAAAGTTTTTAGGTTATCCTCTCCGTTTGTTCGGGTTTGTCATTTTCTCGTGTGTGTGCTTTTATATATATATATATGTGTGTGTGTGTGTTGATTGTTTGTTTAATACTTAGTTTTTGGTTCTAATAGGGTTAGACCAGTACACATTTTATTAAAAAGTGTTCTATACAATTATATTGTAGAACTTTTGAATATTTTCCATTTTTAAACGTAGTTATTTCGCTACTCAGGTTTTTTACCATGAGTAGTGTATTCAAGCAATTTTTAAGATATATATATATAAACATATAACTAGTTCTAAATTTAAATATTACGGTTTGAATGAAATTCTTACGTGAGAAGAAATTCACATTTGGAAATTAATGATTAGCGTTTTTCCCTATAGATATAAATATTACATCTGATAATAATAATAAATAGATTTGTCGAAATTTTGACCAGATAAGCATTTTTACGCAAAATTCTGAATCCGGTCAATCAAGTATTGAATACAAACGCGTGTGCGTGCTATTTAGTACATAAAACATATCCTATCAGAAATTATATTATTTTAGACTCTTAATACAATCCATATATATGAAACTGTATTCATAGATGTTTTTCCTCGAAAAGTAGCAAAAAATATTTCATACTATTAGATTATTTACAAGAAAAATTTTATATATACGAAATGATGAAAAATACTTAAACTAGCTAAAATGAAACATGAAAATAATTACAAAAAATTTCTATTAATATATAAATAATATCTGAATTCTAGGACAAAACTTTTAAATAACAGTAACTGTAAATATTTTTGTATGTCTTTAATTTGTTGCGCATGTTTGTTTGTTTTTTTTTGTTTTTTTTCTGGGACATGAAATGAGGAAAGGTGGTTTATAGAATCTGACACTCACAGAACGGATAGAGGTGAAAGAGACAATGATAGCAGCATGAGACTTGCTTGATGGCTTTAAGCAAGTAGATGTCGGAGCGGGGTCTGGGAGAGATATCTACAGAAAATTGAGTGACAAGGGAAGGGGAAACTAGAGGTCCATGATCGCCTACGTCTTGAAGGGGCACGGCGCATAAAAAACAGTAAATATAAATTTCGAAAAAATGCATTTTTCGGAGATATATATATATATATATAGGGAGCAATCGGAGTCTAACCGTACTGATGAGTTGTGATACAGCGAAACAGATCTGTCTGCGGATGACTATATATATATATATATATATATAATATTGTTTTAGTTTTTTTTCTGTAATTATTTTATATCCCAGGTTGGTGTATTTTATCTTTGGAAAAAAAATCGAAATAACGTTTAAAATTTGAACTAAATAAAATGTCTGCAGAACGCTAAATAACATATTCCGCCAAATATTCAATCATTAATCGATATTTCACTGCAAAATTGATCCAATTTAGTTACAGCAAAAGTTCTACTACGTTCTTGGAAAATTTAAATAATGACGAATCTTCTTGCCTGAAATTATTAAAAGAAATTTTCTGAACGCACAAATATATACTAAATTTCATACTGCCAACCGGTATGAATATATATATATATATATATATATATATATATATAAACATCTGCGCATATATATATATATATATATATATATATATATATATATATGCGCAGATGTTTCTTGTATGTATTCAAGCAGAGAAGCGCAATAACTTTGGTATGAGCATAAGATATAAAATTCAATTTATGTCAATTGCAACTTTTAAGTTGTGCAATATTTACCTATATACTTATCGATCGAAAAGTCGATCTAAATCACTAATACACTGAGTTAGTTTGTCACCTGTCTACCAATTTAATTGTATACATGAGTATACCTCCTGTTTCGCGCACTTCTCTAAATACGCACACATATTCCGGAAAGTGAAAAATTGCTGACGTTGGCTCAGTCTGTCGATATATGTACCCCGAACAGGTGGCCTCTTGCAGTGAAGTTACACTGGGATGTATTCCACATATTCTAACCCCAGCCAACAAGGCGTTTGCAAGTATTGTTAAACTTGCAAGTTAATTTGAATCCACCAATGTTGTAGTTTTTATCTTAATGTTACTTAATCCCATATTTTATCAATCGTTACTGTTTCTCTTGCTACGGCACCATAATTAAACATCTTTCAATCTACAATCACTATTAAAAACAAAATGGAAAATATTTTAATATTTATACGTGGGAAGGCATCGAGCAATTTTTTCATTGTACTTTGAAAAAGTTGTTATACTCAGTTATGATTTTTTTCAATATTTTTATTCTAATAAACTATGATGCGAGAATTTCTATGATGCGAGAATTTCCTGAGTTGGAAATTATATAAGCAAAACAAATATTAAGAGCAAGAACAATAAAAGAACTTAAATTAAGTCAGAAGTTAATAATCGATATTAATTTACAATTGTGAAGATAAAACTTGACTGTAAATAAAGATGCCGGAAAAGAATTCCACATCCGGGAATTGCTAGAAAAGAAACTGTTAATAAACAAACATAAGATGATATCTGGCCATTTGAACGGTAAAATAATGAGACCTTGTTTACAGCCTAGTATTGCGCTTAAATTCCTAACGTTGGGATGATAGCGAGCAAAGTGAGGGACCGGATCTTTGCACTCTCAGGACCAAAAAGCAAATGACTAAAACTGGTCGGTGCGCAGCCGGCTCCACGCAGTTTCCGGCAGAAAACCCAATTATTTAAATATCAAATTCCAGTTCGCGAGCCCACGCGAATTTTATTTATCGACCAATGGGAAGCCCAAAATCAAATACGAGTGTGAATTCCCAAATGATCTGCTGGGATCCACAAAGATTATATAAAAAGCCGATATAGAAAGCATCGCCACGAGACACACAGAGCCAGACAGAGACTCGAGAAGGCACTAGCGTAATTAGCACTTCCCTTGACCAATCAAGTGATTTACTACGCTCGCCGCCCTTCCCTCTCCTTTTCCTCTTCGCTGTCTCTAAACTACTTACCGACCAAAGGAGCGGTACATCAGACATTCCTAATTTACAACGCTCCCACATTCATACGCACAAATTCTCTTTTCAGCATTCTATTGCTATGAACGTTTAACGTCCGTTGGACCCATCCTAAAAGGCTTACTTTAATTGTAAAAACCTTAATTAATATGTGTATGTATAAAATGTTGTTTCTATACTCAGTTTGCTTTTCGTGTTTTATAATCCCTTTTTATAACTTATAGTGGGCTCTCTACAACAACACATAACCACTCTCCACTAGAACGGATAACCCACTATAACATATAGGAAACACAAACGAAAGTTAATAAAAAAAATTACTTTGAAAATATTTATACAGAAGACCCTAGGATAGCGCATTATGACTGCATGAAAGACTCCTCATCTAACGACCCTGGACATTCTTTTATTAAAAAAAAATAAAAATCCACCTGTCGGAATTAAATTTATACGAAAAATTTAATTGTTGTAGTTTTCTTTTTCTTCAGAATAAATCAAATATAATGATAAATAAACAGAAGATTACTTGTATTTATAGTATGCGGACGGAAGTATTGTCTAAAATATGGAGAATGATTTCCGAAATTGTTTACTCTTTAGTACACTAAAGTGTATAAATATTTACGGGTAAAAGTTAAAAATGGTGCTAAAGTGAGATTGTTATCTGAAACTGAATGACACAAACCTATTACAGGAATAGCAGGCCTTAAATAGCGATAATGGTTGAATTTATCACTGAACGAACAGGTCGTTATAACAGAACTCAGTTGTTAAACGAACAGCTGCATTAGTTTAAATTTCACAGTAATTAAACATGACTGAATAGTAAAGCAATCTATCGAGAAAAAAAATGAAGATAAATAAAACTGTACTTTTCTATACATTTGCTACTCTACCGTAAATGTATTTTCCTGAAAGTCCTCTCTCTCTCTCTCTCTCTCTCTCTCTCTCACTCTCTGACTGACGCCATTTCGGTCGGGTTTCAATCC
This sequence comes from Ascarosepion bandense, assembly GCA_037127315.1. Taxonomy (NCBI): domain Eukaryota; kingdom Metazoa; phylum Mollusca; class Cephalopoda; order Sepiida; family Sepiidae; genus Ascarosepion; species Ascarosepion bandense. The sequence continues at coordinate 2,308,233 of JBBBDQ010001317.1, forward strand.
TGGGTAAAAAAGCAATCGGAGTCTAAACGTACTGATGAGATACGGCGAAACAGATCTGTCTGCGGATGACAATATTTACGCTCTCACGCCCTGATTGAGCCCTCTGGAAAAATAGTAGACTTTGATAAACAGTAGCTACTCTGGCATGTACGCATCGCTCATTCAGTGAAATGTATTAGATCGCTCTAGCTATTGGGCGCGTATAATGATATGCGCTAAAAAGTCTGCCTACTTCCACCGAACGCCCATAGCCCAGGGGTAGAGTCGCCGACTGACGCCATTTCGGTCGGGTTTCAATCCTGGGTAAAAAACAATCGGAGTCTAACCGTACTGATGAGCTGTGATACGGCGAAACAGATCTATCTGCGGATGACATATATATATATATATATATGAATGAAAAACGCTGTTTCCATGGAGGAAATATTTGGCCTTCATTGACTGAAAAGTTAGTGCTACTATAGATTGAAATATATAGGATTTTTTTAAAAACAGTTGTTCAGGAAACAGGTTATTCTTGTCAAGCAACCAGTATTGCTCTTTATACTATAGCTAGGAGTTTCACTTCTTACCCTTTTTAAGAGAGCATACTAATTCAACATCTTGATTATGTCGTTATTGTTCCTTCTAAGCTGTCCATTTTTTGTTGCGACAATTATAATTTACTCCTCTTTAAATTTTACCACACAAACCTAATGACTTTTTGAAAATTACTGATGCACTTTACATTTTAGTTTTCAAATGAAATTTAACAGATCTAAAAAAAAATATAACTGAAAACAAAAACGATGAATAACAGAAATATCAGGACTGAAAAAATGACAGTTGAAATACAAGGTTTATTTCGGGGAAAAAAATTAAATATCGTCATTAAATCACCCAATGAGATCATATACTGTGAAACACATAAAATATTTTAGTAGTTGATGCAGCTACTGCTGCTAAAAGTATATAAGTCCTTGTCTTACACGTCTGGACCACCTTCATTTATATTTTGGTCACTTTTAGTTAAGGAATTGGTTTAAAAAGATAGCACATTACATTCTTTTTATAAATAGCATTGTTATTGTAAACAAGTCGCATTGTAAGTTGATGCATTATAAGTTGAATTATACAGTTCTCTTTTAAACAATTTAATTTTATTAAAACACATTTGTTCCAAAATTTAGCATGCGGAGCCAGATCACAACAGGATGCTTGCATTAAGTCGAGTGGCATAAATTTATTGCTTTGCTAATGTTCCGCTTTTCAACACTTAAAATGAAGCAATTAAACGCAAACTGTGTTCACAAAAACTTATCACAAGTACTTTTATCTATCTATAAAGTACAATTAATGTTATTATATATAGTTACACGTGAGTATCTAAATGCATATTTTGAACATTTGCATGTAAGTATAAAATTGTCTAAACATATTTATGAGCTACATTTAATATTTCTATCCGTTAATCCAATAAAAATATTCCTACGAGTAGATGTGTCTATTATCCCATAAGCTGAACATCTACATAAGCCTATATATATATATATATATATATATATATATATATATGTTAGCTACATTATTTTATATTTGCTAAATAAATCATTCACCAATATTTTAAAATATCACCTGAACAACAGTCAGTCATCAGTTAAGTGCCATACGTGATACACGCTTGGGCGATCATGTCTCGAAAGAGACATGACTGTCTAGGCAGAAGATTATCCCGAAGTAGGTTGACATTGCTTTCTGCGGTAGACTGGTTGCCGACCAAGGCTATGGAATCCAATCTGTCCTGCTATTTAACCCATAACTGGAAGGAAGAGATGGATTAATACCTTTCCCAAGGGTATTTGCGCGTAAGTGAATACAATGGATTCAACTAGAATTCGAACTCGGCTCCTCGTTCCGAGCCGTTATCCACTGTACCACAACGCACATCCTGAACAACAGTATTGTTCTGAATCATTAACATTTTTGTGTAGTGATATAATGCTTATCTAAAACATTGTAATAACAAAATTACGATATATATATATATATATATATATATATATATATATATATATATACACACACTGTAATAGTTGTTACAATGGTTTATAAATTCATACTATCACTACACAAAAAATTTTAGGTTTCGAAGCTATCCCGATATGTGGACTGCTTCATCTTCAGGTGGTCTTTTTGAAATGAGAATTATCTAGTTGAAAAGACCGTTTATTTGTGTTGGATTTGTTTTTTTTTTTTGTTTTTTTTTTTTGTTGTTTTTTTTTGTGTGTTAGAGGGGTTGGTCTGTAATTTGAGTTCTGTTGACATTTTTAAGGTCTTAGAGTTAAGTGTTTGTTAGTGGCTGAGTTCAGGATAGGTTCCTATTTATCTTGTGTGGGTTTAGGCTGCTGGCGCCTTGCGTGTTGTTGTTTGGCTTAGGGGTTGGTAGGTGTTGTTTTGTTTTGGGGTTGGTTTCGTCTTACTTTAATTTTTATTTTTTATTGGGGTGTGTGCTTTTTGTTTTTTGTTTTTTTCTTGTCGTTATTTTTATTAATTTTTCTACTATTCGGCTGCATCTGCACTATTTTTTGTTGGTATTGTATAGGGTTTGTTGGCTTTTTCTGTTTATTTATAGGGTTGGTTGTGTGTTATACATTGTTATATATATATATGTCATCCGCAAACAGATCTGTTTCGCTGTATCACAGCCCATCAGTACGGTTAGACTCCGATCGCTCTTTAACCTAGGATTGAAACCCGAACGAAATGGTATCAATGTTATTTAATTTAAAGGCATAAATACTCGAATTTCGGTCGGATTCGTTACCATTCATTTGCACACAAATAATTTTGTAAAAGATGTAGATCCATCTCTTGTTCCCCTAGCTGTAGGGTGAATTGCAGGATAAACTTGGTTCTTTTGCCTTGGGTGGCAATCAGTCTACAGCGAGAAATCTATGGCCGAGAATTCGAAAAAGACATGATCGGCATGGCTTTGTCACGCGTATGGCAATTGACTGACATGAATTCTATTATCGGGAAATAATTTCTTTCCGTTTTTCTTATTTTTTATACCGTAAATGCAATACAGCATGTTGAAGATAAAAGGACATTTTTTGCAATTCTCTATCACATATTTTTTATTAGAATAACTGAAATTCTTACAAATAAAATTTTGTCGTAAGCATAAAAGTCAACTGCCTAAAAGAAAAGGCTCGATCTTAACGGTTTACTTCCTTTGTAGATAAGGCAACCTTAGCGATGCCCGGTTAACACTCCACCCACGTCTATTGAACAGGTTAAGAGGCTCATCTCTTGTTCCCTGTTTAGGATGTGGTTTCTGGCTTTTCTCTTTTCCAATCTTCTCACTTTGGTTTCTTTTTTTTTTTTCAATTGGAGTAGATAGATCTATCTATCGCCCGGTTCACACTCCACCCACGTCTATTGAACAGGTTAAGAGACTCATCTCTTGTTCCCTATTTAGGATGTGGTTTCCGGCTTTCTCATTTCCAATCTTTTCACTATTACGTAGCCCCCTGCACATCAGTGGCGTTACCGCCTTGCTCGGGGTGATACGATTTAAATATATATGACAGAATGGCAACTTTTTAATACGGAGAGGATAATCTAAAAGGTTTTATTTAATTAAAATAAATTAGATGAAAATAGAGCTCAATAAATATTATCTAGAGCAAATAAATTGAGAAAAAAACTCAATACATATAATTAACCAGTTATACATCTCGTATTTTCCAGCAACATAAAAAATATTACAATTGCCTCGTCCAGACCGGCGATGAGGAAATAACTTCCACTCATTCAGAGATTTTCATTGCTGAAAAAAATTCTAGATTTATAACAGTTTAATTGTGTGTCGAGCCTTCCTCTCATATATGTGTGTATGTGTTTTATAAGTTTTATAAACCTCTGTTTTTCTTAATATAATATCGTTCTCAAACTAAAATTTTGATTTTACCATATACGCAATAAGGGTAAACAAACTATTTTAGAAGCTTTATTTTTCCACTTATTAATGGTGTAATTGGATTGTACTTAGGTATTTCTTTACTCATGTAGCAGTTTCTAACTATATTATAACTGACAAATAAAAACAAGTTCTATAATGTTCCAGAAAGACAAAATACTACTATAATTATACACGATGTTAGAACTTGGGTGTTTGGGAGTGACATTAAAAAAATGAATTAACCTTTCATTATTTTTTAACAAAAGTTCATGCTTTTGATACAAGAAATCATTTATTAACCCTAAATATGAGTATCCATTAAAAATAAGGCTTAAACAAATAAAATTATTTTCGCTCATATCCTAATATCTGCTCAGGCATTCAGATCTTTTGTTTTTCTTCAGTTGTAATGAGCGGAACTTATTTGTTTAATTCTCAGAGAGAGCACATAATCTCTTGTGATCAACAACGTTGAACAAAGCCAGTGCGCTCAAATTTTGTGCTAGCATAACCATCAACGACTCCCAAACACTTTCCCCTACCCAATTTCACTCACAATTCCGTGGTATGCTTTTTTATTTATTTTTAGTTCCTTCCCTACGGCGCCACTTGCTGATATCGTCTCTCTGGGCCGATATTATAAAGAAGTCACCTTCCTAACAAATTGATCATAGTGAAATTTTAATCAGAGTTGTTCTAACCACTACATTTCTATCAGATTGGAAATACGAGTGGAAAGAAAAAAGAAATTGCGTCATTAAATGCTTGAACCCTGGAGTTGACTATGTAAGTTCAAATTATATCCCAAGAAAATCTGAACATCTGCAAAAGAAATCTAGCTGAAGTAAGCATGATAAATAATAATCCAACAGATACTTACGGAATAACTTTGTATCCAATATCAAAATAAACAAAAAGAAAAAGATAATTTTCTATTTTAACAATGAAGAAAATTGCAACCAATCTTTCTTTGCCAGAAAGATTAAATTCGTTAAAAAATTCACAAAACCCACAAGTTGGACAAGACGAAACTTACTATGAATTTATTAAAAAAAAACAAAACTTCCAAATATTTTCCTGAACTATCTATCCATATATGTTTGAAGATTTTAAGTGGTAATATTCTCATTTTTAGAAACGATCTACCATAATTCCAATCTCCAAAAGAGGGAAAGATTTAGAAATTCCCTCAAACTATCGTTTAATTGCACTTAGTGGCTGCTTATGCAAAACGTTTGAAAGGATCATCAATAGTTGGCTTACTTGGTTTCCTGAAGCTAATAATAAAATTTCCAATCTGGCTTGAGGAAGAACAAAAGTACAATCAATCACCTGGTTTGAATAGAGCCTTTTATCAGAATTGTTTTCATTAAAAAACAAGAAACCTTCAACCACAGTTTTCTTAAAATAAAACTTTGATACCTCAAAGTATCATGAAGGAATTAAATGAAATTTGTTTTAAAGTGATATTATCAATTCTTATCAATAACTTCCTGACAGAACGAAACTTTAATGTTCATGTAGTTCCACACTCTCATACCTACGTGTGCAATAAACGAGTGTTCATCAAGGAAGCATATTATCGTAACTCTTTAACTTCAAAATAAAGGGTATCATTAAATGCTTGAACCCTGGAGTTGACTTTTCAATTTATGTAAGTTACTTTTTAATGTACAGAGAAAAAAATATCCATAGAACTGAACGGCAACTCTAACAGTGTCTTAAGAAAGTAAACAAAAAATGAATTCAGATTCTTCATACAAAAGAAGTCATTCACACATACATCAAAACAGCTATTAATGCATATATCTTAAATAAGTTATGAAATCCTAAGCGAAATAATAGTGCAAAATGAAACTCAAATTTTGGATAAGACACCATATACTCAAGTCTTTCCTGAATAGAAGTAGTTTTAGCAAGACTCAGAATTGGTCATACCAATATAAAACTTTCATTCTTGCTAAAAGATGCTGAACCACCTAAATGCATACTTGTTATAAGACATACACAGGAAAACATTTTGATAGACCGTGCCGAATTTTTCTTTATCTGTAAACAGCTTTATAAGAGGAATAACTTGAAAGAACTTATCAAAAGCTTTAATGAAAACGAACCATTTTGATCTACTTAAGAATACGTAATTTAGATACAAAACTTTATCCTAGACGTTTTCGCCTCTAGCTAAATTATATATCCAGTTTCCAATTATACTTCACAAATTACAAAACTTTAAATGTTTTAAAAATATTATTGAATAAACATCCAATTTTCCGCATTAAATGACCCACAAAAGTTGATATGCCAGTAAAACAAACAAATCAAACAAAATCCACCAGAGAAACCACTGCTATAGCTGAACGTTTAATGTAATATATTAAAAAATTTGCAAATCTCTAAATTTTATATTCCGATAAATATAATTTCTGTATGAAATACACCAGCGTATTGAAACTAAAATAAAAGTTTCAGGAAAACTTTTTTCAAAATTAAATTTAAATTAGTTATCAAAAAATGAGTAGTTACGTTTTATATATATATATATATATATATATATATATATACACTATTTTAAAAACAGGAATTTATTGACAGTCTCTGCCTTTTCGCTCAACATCTCATCAGGAGAAAAAATCTTTGGAAAATTAGATTAAGCCAAATTAACAGTAACGACGAAAATGATGAGCAAAAAAGGAAGGACACACAATAAAATAAATATACATAGACATGCTTATAACGAAGGGAGTGGAGTGATATTCATGTGTAAATAATTAGCGACGGATAATTAAAATAATTTCCTGGTTTTTAAAATTGTATAAAAACTTGTACCTCCACATACATATATATATATATATATATATATATATATATATATGTGTGTGTGTGTGTGTGAATTAAATCTGGTTTCAATCCTGGCTAGAAGCAATTGGACGTCTAACCATACTAATTAGCTGTGATAAAGCAAATCAGATTTGTCTGCGGATGACTATATACATATTTACAAAAGAGTTATTTTCGCAAACTAGATTTCAAACGTACAACAGGGATGTTTTCGAAAGCATCACTGGAAGTTTTAAACAACCGAAAATTTCAAATTAGGAAGGAGTTACATTAGGATCTAAAACGGTTTCATCTAGGTTTGCATGATCCTTGGGTAGACTTTTTGGTGTGATTACACCTGGACATTACTTTTGATCTTTCACTTAGCAATTTTTTGTTCTGGAAACAATATTATGGCTTTTCTTAAAACCATTATCAGACATCACCACCGTTTTAAGGTTTTGCTTTGTTTTTTGGGGTTTTTTTTGTTTTTTTTTTTTAAGCTCAAAGTTATAAATCGCCGAAATCCTTATTGTACGTTTGAAAAGGTTAGTAAATATGTTTTTTATAAATAACTTGTTTCCAAATGAAAACTACACAAAAGCTCTACAATACATACGTATTGAGCACTTTTAATACAAGTGTATTTGTCTAATTTAATTTTGGCCAAAAACTGATTAAAAATAATTATCATAGATCTAATATATATATATATATATATATATATATATATATGAAATGAGAAAATTAAAATCCAATATCTATATTTTATACATCTAAGGCAAACGGCCACTTCGAGCATTTGTTCCTTGAGCTGTATATAATAATATATAATTTTATATTCAGCCCCATATATATATATATATATATATATACTCAAAGTGGGCGTTTGCCTTAGGTGTTGTTTAAAATATAGACATTGGATTTTAACTTTCTCACTTCACTACAAATGAAAATTAGCCACAATCCCTGTGTGAGTTACCGATATTCAAAGATCCAGTCAATTTTATATAGTAATTTTGAAATTTACCAATTTTTGCACAGTCAATTTTTTTCTTATAAAGAATAGTGTAATATGTAACATTTTTCACCTTTTCTGTTCCCTTTCTTTTAACTTCATACAAACTGATTATTCTGTTTTTTTTTCCTTGTTTTACGCCTACTTAACTTTTTCCGTTTACTTTTTTGGTTATTTCGCTGTACAGTGCAAGACATCGACGCTCGTCTCACTGCGAAATCGTGTCCAACTATTTTTGGCACAATATCTCCAGGAAATTGCAATTCGTTTCCTTGATACGCAAATCGAATACGAAATACCAATATTTTTCGTCAAGAATCCACCAAAAAAAAGTTGGTCACGTTTAGCTCAGTGGGTGGAAGCTTCCTTCGGATACAGTAATTTTTAAAGCATATAGCATTTCTAAGAAGTAAAGATGGATGTAAGATTTATTTAAAAGTGCGAGATTAAAATGTCCACACATATACATAAATATAGGTATAAAGATGGGTGCTTGTACACGTATGTCAGTGTGCCGACCGACTATTCTTTGTACATAAAGAAATAGCGTTCATCTCGATATATCATTTTCTTGTTCAAGCACACAAATCTTTTCATACACACATTTCAATAAATATGTATGGGTTTGGCATGCGCACAAGCATATATAAGTAGGAAGAATAAGTTATCTAATACTGCTTTAAAAGAAGTAAATTGTGTGTGTAAAATCATGATCAATATGTAAAGATTTTTTTAATGAAATGAGATTAGACACACGCACACACTATAGGTCAAACGCTTGGCACCACTATCCGGATTTTGAAGAATCGCCTTGAAATTAAGGGTCGTATGTCTTGTAATGTGCGTTGGGGTGCAGTGAATATCGACTTAGAACGACAAATCGGGGAGACGAGTTCGAATTTCAGTGAATTCATGGCATTCATTTACACACAAATACCCTTGGGAAAGGTATAAATCCGTCTCTTCCATTCAGTTATGGATGAAATAATAAGAAAGACTGGGTTCTATACCCTTGGCTGGCAATGAGTCTACCGCAGAAAGCAATGACAACCTACTGCGGGATAATCTTCTGGTCAGTCAGTCATGTCTCTTTCAAGACATGATCGCCGAAAGCGTGTCTCAGTTATGGTACCTAACTGACTGATGTCTTGTAAGAAAACTAATTTACTTGTACAGAGATAATTTTTTTTCGATGGTTTTAACCCTCTAGGGCCATTCGTATCATATTTGATACAGTATGAAAACAAGCCTTGGAAGAAATATTTTCTTGAAAATTTTTTTAAGAGAAATATTTTATAAATTTCAAATGAAAGCAGTACTGACTGCTCAGTCAATGAATACCAAATGTTTCCTTATAGGGAAATACTGTATCAAATATGATGGCCCTAGAGGGTTAACTTATATTCAATAATAAAAATAATCGCGGCATTAACCCATTACTGCCAAAAATGTTGAAGTTTTAGTACTTTTGATTAATCTATTATGTTAGCCACAGGACTTCATGTGTCGTATCCTTTCAGGACGTAAGCGATCATGGACTTCCACTTGGCCCTCTCTCTTGTTGCCCTCGTTATTTTTTCTCTTAGTATCTCTCAGATCTAACAAGTGCGTCTCACAATGCTTTCTCCTGTCTTTCTTTCCCTTCATCCCACCAGAGAGTATTAAGTTCTCTATGCCCTCGTTCCGCATTACGTTTTCCAGGAACCTCATTTGTCTCTTCTTGATATTTAGTATTAGTTTTCATTTCGTTTGCATCCTTTCCAACACCCCATCGTTGCACACGTGCTCCATCCATGGAATTCTCATTATCCTTCTGTAAAACCACATTTTTGCTGCCTCAAGCCTTTCTTTCATGCTTGATGAGATCGTCCAGCATTTACTTCCATACAGAAGGACAGATATTACATAAGAGACTTAAAAGTTTAGCTAACTCTCTATAATTTGACGCTTTGTTCTAATGGGTTAAAGTAGAAACTTCAACAAAAATTCAGTAGGTGGACTCAAAATTTTTGTTTACAGTTTATATTATTTAATATTTGTGATATTTGAAACGGAAAGTGCCGAATAACAGTGAATGGTTATAGAAATTCACACTTCAATTTTATATACATAGATACACGTACATATGTATAAATGATCATCCAACAAATATATATTGAGAACTCTGGAAGAATGGTAGACTTTGAAAAACAATAGCAACTCTTGCATGTACACATCGCTCATTCAATAAAGGATTAGAGCACTCTGGCTATTGGGCGGGTATAATGACAATATACACGCTAAAAAGTCTGCCTTCTTCTACCGAATGCCCATAGCCCAGAGGTAGAATCGCCGACTGACGCCAATTCGGTCGGGTTTCAATCCTGGGTTAAAAGCAATCGGTGTCGAACCGTATTGATGAGCTGTGATACAGCGAAACAGATCTGTCTACGGATGACTATATATATATATATATATATATATATATATATAGGGAATTTCAAAAGATCGATGATACGGTCAAAATTGAAATTAGAATGCCTTAAAAATCGTACCAAACTAACCAACCACGTGTGGAAATTAAAAGAAAAAAATGGTAAAGGTGCGAAGTAATGCCCTGATATAAACATCTTAGAAAATATATTTCGGGCTTTTACAAACTTGGATAAGTTTACAATATTTTTTCGCTAGTCTTGACCAGCTTCTTCATTATTTTAAACTTCCGTTTATGCGTTCTAGAAGTTTCTGTTATGCGTTCGAAAAAGTGTTCTATGAGCCAGTTAATATGAAACGTTTGAAGTTACCGAAAGGTTGAAACCAAGGTAGTGTAATCGGCTAATCTTCCGAATTAGAATATTTAAAAGCTTTACTTGTTAAGAATTTATTTTTGAACATGTATTGAGCACTTTTCATACAACTGTTTACATGTCTAATTTTACTCTGAACATTAATTGTCTAATATATATATATATATAAGTAGTACATACAAATGGGTTGGCAGTCCACTGTTTGTAGTGATTTACTTAAGAGTGTTCGATACTTAGAGCATTATATATGGTTATATTTTTACTATAAGTTTATAATAAGATATAGTTTACTGCAACACAAGCCGTTGTGTTTCGATACTATCTTATTAGCACCTCGTCAGGCAGTGACATATTTTTTCTGTTAGGAATTATTATACATAGAAGATTAAAAACAACACAATTTCTACAAAATCCAGACATTTAAGATGGGGGATTTTCCGAGTGTAGGTCTCAGTGAACCAGTAGAGAACCAGGTCATGATGAATAAGAAAAATCTGATTGTAAGGGTAAAGGGGTGTAGAGACTCGATATGAGACGCAGACATTTTCTATGCTAGCGATGAAATAAATTGAATGATATATATGTAGCATTTAGCAAGTCTGAAGAGTTATCGCGTGTCATCGTGAAACGGTTTCAGGATTTTATTTTTTTATTTTTCAACTTAAAGAAGTGAACAAGCTAAAAAAATCAGGAAAGTTTATTTTATATACACTGCACGTCAAACATGTAGTTGACTTAGTGGATGAACTATCCGTTAAGCAGTAACAAAGTGATTATCAGATGAGAGAATCAAACAATATATGCTAGGAGATAGAGTAGAGATGTCTAGTTATTATACTAGCAAAAATTAACTATACTTTAGGGTATATTTTAGCCGATAACAACAAATGAAAAGGTTTATGGAGCAAGTTTAGTTTTGGGAATTCAATAATTTGTAATTTTTCTCGTAAACATAGAAAACATGAATCATATATATATATATATATATATATATATAGTGTATCGAGGCAGCAAGTAATTTTCTAAATATATGCTGTTAAATATAAGAGACAATGAATGTCTATTATGTTTTAACATGAGCCGTTCTAAATGTTGTATTTTTGCTTTAATTTCAGTTGAAAATAAAGACAAAAATTCTCCAACATTTAGATAATTATTTATTGATTTTCTTCTAAGCTTTCGGCTCACATGAGCCATCTTCAGAGAGGTTGTTTAGGCTGAAAAATTATAACATCCACCATCACCGACGATTTTATTTTGTGTTTACATAAAACTCCGCTTGACAACGGCAATAGTTACCAAAATAATAAACGCAGTTCTTAAATTTGCGATGCGGTTTTATGACGTCACACCGCGTGATAGGCGAAATGACAACAAAACCATGTAGTCAAATGCAATGTAATATGTTATTTCCTGATTTAAAGTTGATTTTATTGAGTGTTGGTTGTTTAGATTTGATGTACATATATATAAATATGTTTCGGTAAAAATGACAAAGTACTATGGTTAAGTTGGTTTTTTTTATATATAATTTATCTTTTTTGTATGTTTTATGTGATCTTTTTTTTTTTTCCTTTTTAGAATATTTTTTTTTAATCATTTCACCCCAAGCAAGGCATTCCACTGCCACTATTGCGCATGGGGCAACATAGGGGAAGGTAAAGAGAAGGAGTGGTTAGACATAGGGAATGTCAGGAGGAAGGTGACAGATGAGTAAGGATACCGAGGATGAGGGTTGGGTAGATGGGAAGAGTGTTTGATAGAATGGGAGCAGGTTAGTGTGTTAGGTGTCTATTGACCTTACATTTAAACACCTGGAGATTGTAGCCGTCGGGGAAGCAATCGTGTGGAAGGGAATTCCACAGTCGGGAAGTGCGAGGAAAGAAACTGTTGGAGTAGAAGTTGTGGTTGCATTTTATCGGTTTCACTGTAAAAGGGTGGGATCTAGTTGCTAATCTAGTATCTCGTGCAAATTCGTATATAGGGGGCACCAATGATCTAAGTTCATCGGAGCAAAAGCCGTGAAAGTATTTATAGAAGAGACACAGGGAAGACACGTGTGATATTCATATTTTACATATTCATAGAATATGTAAAAAAATTGACAATGTTTTATTTATCAAAGCACTTTCGACTATAATTTTAACCATCATCAAGGATGAGTTTTATTTTACTTTTAACTGAATGTATTAAATGTTTAGTGTGTGGGTGCATGGATTTTTTTTATAACACAGCGTACTGTTGCCGTGTTTATAGTTGATATTGTTATGCGTTAGCTTTTTCTTTCTTTCTTAGCTATTTTTACCATTTGGATTATGCTATTATATTTGTATTAACGACGCGTACTTTTTTTATAATCATTTCACCTTAGGCAAGGCAGTACTGCCACTGGTGCGCAGTGGGTTACATAAGAGGTGAGTGATGAAAAAGAGGAATAAGTTTCAGGTGGTGTCAGAGAATAGATAACAGAAAGATGAAAACACTGCTGTGAAAAGGGCTGCATGAGGTCAGAGTGGAATGGGAGAAGAGCATGATAGAAGGGTTGTCAGCGAAAACATGAGTCAACGAGATAAAAGATGGCAATTGACATTGCATTTAAATTCTTAGGGATTGTAGCCGTCAGGGAAGCAAGTATATGGAAGAGAATTTCACAAGCGAGAAGTGCGTTAAAAAAAGCTATGGGAGTAAAAGTTGCGGTTACGTTTGATCGGTTTCCCTCTAAAAGGGTGGGACCTAGTCGCTAGTCTTGTAGCTCGAGCAAATTTATGAAGAGGGGTACCATGGAGCTAATCTCATCGGAGCAGAAGCCGAGGAAATAATTGTAGAAGAGACAAAGGAAGGCCACATTACATCGGTGAGAATGTGACTGCATGAAGCTGAGCTGCCAGGTCGGGATGAGTTACATTGCAGATTCTCTGCTGGATTTTGTCTATGACTCCGAGATGCACAGCAGGGGCACCCGACCAAACGTAACAGCAGTATTCAATGCAGGGGTGGATGGTAGATTTATACATGTGCATGATGGCTTCAGACGAGAAAAACTTCTTTGCCCTTCACAGTGAACTGACCTTCCTTGAAGCAGATTCAATGTAGTTATTCCACTTGAGGTCGGCTGATAGTTAATCCGAGGAGGTACAGTGTTTTGCTTTCAGGGAGCCTAGCCTGATCTATGCTGATAAGGGGTAGGAGTGATTCTCTATGGTGGTTAAAAGATATGTATGTTACGGATAGAGTTTGCTTGCTATTCATGTTTCTTTAAACAAGACCTGGTGCTGCTAGAGTGATGTACGTGATATATGTTAAATATAACAGACAATGATTGTCTATTATGTTTAATCATGAGCTGTTCTAAACATTGTATTTTGGCTTTAATTTCAAATGAAAATAAAAACAAAAATTGACCAACATGTGGATATTTTTTATTATGTTGGTTCTGGTATAATATGTGACGTCATAGAACCGCATTACAAATTTACGAACTGCGTCTGCTATTCAGTGACGCTTATCGCTGCTTAGAAATGTTGTATGTCAACACAAGATAAAATCATTTTTAATGGTGGATGTCTTTATGTTAACGTCCTTGTAAACTCTCTGAAAAAGGCTCATGTGAGCTGAACCAGTATAATAAAAAAATATCCAAATATTGGAGGATTTTTGTCTTGATTTTCACCTGAAATTGAAGCCAAAATAGGATGTTTAGAACGGGCCATGATTAAACATAAGACATTCATTGTCTGTTATATTTAACAGTATATGTTGAGAAAATTGTCTGCAGCCTCGATACACTAAATGAAATATATATAACATAGTGATGACCCACGTATACTGACTTAATATGTATAGGAAAAACTACTTAAAAGTTGTAAGTGTAAAAATGTATTTTTCTGACAGTATTTATTTATTTCTATTATTGTATTTCAGACCGTCCTAGGCCTTTCATCAGAAACAAATGATTTTAAAATTTAAATTAGAAAAGTATTTCGCGAGAGCGTTCGTGAAGAGATTGTTTACATTACGTGACGCAGAAAGCGACAATTTTTTTTAAATATTTGTAAACGTAAACCGATCTTTAATAATACTTATAAATTCTGTTTTAGAGAGAAAAATTTTTAAGTGTATCTAAAAAATGTTTAGCTATAGAAATATTTAAAATTCAAAACACCTAAGTCCCTATTTAACCCTAGCCTGTGTGTATTTAATTTTAAAATTCAGTATTTTTCTTTCTTTTTGTCTGAGTGTGTAGAACTAAAATCGGAGTCTATTAGTAAGCATTTACAGTTTTATATCAAATATAATAATAGAAATAAACAAATACTGTCAGAAAAATACATTTTTAAACTTACAACTTTTTAGTAGTTTTTCCTATATAAATATATATATTTATATATATATATATATATATAAATCACTGGAATTTTGCTTTTTTCAAAAACGTCGAAATATCTACAATTTTGCCAGCTACGTTGTCCTGTAAATTATTGTCTGTATTTTTCCCACGCTGTTTTCCAACAACGTCTCATTTATTCTGCATTAACTCTGTTTTTTGAAAGGGCTGTCATCAAAAAAAATCTCCCTTTATCACGACCTCAATAATAATAGTAATAACGTTAGCCATGACCTTTTCTATCGCTGTATGAATCTAGATTTTTTTTTTCGGTTGTGGACAAACTAGGTGCCGAGATTACGTTGATTTATTTGGTCTGCAAATCGGTGGTGTTATGTTCCAGTATTGACAGTTCATTCTAAAATCCTATCACTTGAAAATGCTGAAAAATCAACGCGAATGTGTCACTTTAATATCACTTTTCATCAGCATTCACACATTATGGCTGACGATTTCCGCACGCACAACAGCTAATGAATAATAAACCCGACACCTTATAATGTCTTCAGCGTATCAGAAATTCTTTTAATCATGATTTTTAAGTTAAAGGCTTGATTCTTCTGATAGCAGTTAACAAATTATCTTCCTTATCCGCCTACAAAAAATGACCGTGTTCTTTTCCCGCTTCTTGGGTTTTAAATTGCTTTGTCTGTAAACAAATCAAACGCTGTCAATGCATGGATTGGAGTTCGGTGTACGGATTATAATCGTGTATCCATTTCCCATCTGCAGTGACAACAAAAAAAACGTCAGTATTTGGCTGAAAATGCTACAAAAATCTATTCAATTATTTCGGCTATTCTTTAGTTGGAAATATTTTGCGTATTTACCTCCCTGTTAATTGTAGTCTCAGCAAATGGAAGAACACAGGGCTGCTGCTCGTTATCTTAATTTGGCGGACGATTATGTGGAAAGAACGAAGAAAATCGTATTCCAAGTTTCTAAGTACTAAGGTTTTGCCTGTTTTAAAATCGGCATTCAAAGTACTGGTTTCTCTTAAATATGAGCACCGACTTCTGAAACTGGTAATACGTACGCAACTATCTATTGGCTCGGGATTATTCTGACCGAATTTCATCGATTAGCCAACATCAGGTCACAAAAATAGCTTGCGAGCTGACACATTTGAAAGCCTCTCTAACTGCGAAATCTCCACGCTAGAAGTCCATCCCTGTCGAGTATAATGGTTACTTGTCATTCAATGTTTGCATCAGATACTAGAGGGTTGCTTCGGAATTTTCTTCTCTAGAAAGATGAACTTCATAACGGCCTAGAATTCAATACATGAAGTCGGTGATCTGAAACAAATTGAAAAAAGACATGAAAGGCTCCCAATAATTGACATTTTACAGTATGAACGAACTCCCTATTCAGCTCTCATGAAGCTATAACGTTCAACTTTAACGAATCTGAAGCCGATAACATTTCCACTCTTCCTTGCCTCTGTCGCCATAAAAAGATAACCATCAAATAAGTAGGTGCCTTGCTAATGTAGCCGCTGATTGTTGAGAAAATATTATTTATATCACAAAGATTTAGATTTTTCAACATCATTTAATTCACACAGAAAAAATAAATTCAATTATGAATATGAATCACAAGATATCGATTATTTTATATTGAATATTTCAGAAAAATCATCTCTTCTCATTTCTCATCATTGACCCAGGTCGAACATCCATTACAAATTTGCTCCATAAT
The DNA here is from genome assembly GCA_037127315.1 of Ascarosepion bandense. Lineage (NCBI taxonomy): Eukaryota > Metazoa > Mollusca > Cephalopoda > Sepiida > Sepiidae > Ascarosepion > Ascarosepion bandense. The sequence continues at coordinate 2,324,882 of JBBBDQ010001317.1, forward strand.
TTGCGATCTTCCATAGCTTTCGATAGCTTGTCTATTTCCAGACTAGTATCCTCCATGAGATGGTCAATGTATATTCGGGCTGGGCTGGGTTGGGCGTCAACAGTTCCTTTTCCTATGAAGAGGATCCAGTAGTATAGCTTTGCAGATAAGTTTTTGCTCGTTGTGCCAATAGTATCCTGAGAACAGTCCTCTAAATAAAAATTAATGTAATAATTTGTGACATTTTATTCACGAAAGTCGTTGCACGTTTATGACCAGTCCCAAAGTTCGGTGTTCGGATTAAAAAGCCAGTATTTTGAATGCTGATTTTCAAAGCAGGCAAACTATTCGCATTTGGAAGATTAGGATGATACGATTTTCTTCGTTCATTTCATATCATCTTCTTCTAAATTATGATCATCAGTCACATCCTTATGGCCAGGTGTGTTCGTAGGGTCACAACGCAGTTGGGCACCTAATCAGTTCCTTCCATGTATCTAGGTTGAAGTATTCATGAGGAGCGTGTCTTAGGCAAGTTGATCTGGCGGAGATTAAACTACAGGCGATGTTTCCCGTCTTGAAGGCTCGCCTTGGTTATGGATACGTGGCTGTTAATTTTATCTGTTGACTTAAGTCTAGGACGTTCTCGGTCGCGTGATGCCGTGTCATCACCACATTAGCTGCACACACAGCTGTGAAGTCTAGTGCACCCAATTGTAGTTGGAGGGCGTTGATGTTACAAGATTCTTTCACCATTTAGCTGGTCTTGTTTCTTTTATCCCTCCTCACTAAAACACCGATGATCCGACTAAGCGACAGACAGTCTTGTGTTGCATGAAATTAGGGTTACTTGTAAACTGCCCGACATAAAACTAAGCCATAAAATTATATTAGATATTGTGTATTTACATTCAACGTCATTTATTGTTGTTAAAGTTAAAAATAAGTATGTTGACATTGAAAAGTTCCATTTACTTATTCAACAAACAATTACACTAAGTTACCATTAAGATAGTTAGGACCTGTAATCGTAAACATTATCTTTCGTTTAGTTCGTTAGTCTTTGCATTTGCCTTGTCGTTTCCGTTTGCCTCGCCGCTGCTTTCCGCTCTTTCCGTCTGCCTCGTCGCCTGCCTCGCTCTTTCCGTCTGCCTCGTCGCCTGCCTCGCTCTTTCCGTCTGCCTCGTCGCCTGCCTCGCTCTTTCCGTCTGCCTCGTCGCTTGCCTCGCTCTTTCCGTCTGCCTCGTCGCTTGCCTCGCTCTTTCCGTCTGCCTCGTCGCTTGCCTCGCTCTTTCCGTCTGCCTCGTCGCTTGCCTCGCTCTTTCCGTCTGCCTCGTCGCTTGCCTCGCTCTTTCCGTCTGCCTCGTCGCTTGCCTCGCTCTTTCCGTCTGCCTCGTCGCTTGCCTCGCTCTTTCCGTCTGCCTCGTCGCTTGCCTCGCTCTTTCCGTCTGCCTCGTCGCTTGCCTCGCTCTTTCCGTCTGCCTCGTCGCTTGCCTCGCTCTTTCCGTCTGCCTCGTCGCTTGCCTCGCTCTTTCCGTCTGCCTCGTCGCTTGCCTCGCTCTTTCCGTCTGCCTCGTCGCTTGCCTCGCTCTTTCCGTCTGCCTCGTCGCTTGCCTCGCTCTTTCCGTCTGCCTCGTCGCTTGCCTCGCTCTTTCCGTCTGCCTCGTCGCTTGCCTCGCTCTTTCCGTCTGCCTCGTCGCTTGCCTCGCTCTTTCCGTCTGCCTCGTCGCTTGCCTCGCTCTTTCCGTCTGCCTCGTCGCGCTTGCCTCGCTCTTTCCTGTCTCCGTCCTCGTCGCTTGCCTCGCTCTTTCCGTCTGCCTCGTCGCTTGCCTTTCCGCTCCTTTCCGTCTTGCCTCGTCCGCTTGCCTCGCTTCTTTCCGTCTGCCTCGTCGCTTGCCTCGCTCTTTCCGTCTGCCTCGTCGCCTTGCCTCGCTCTTTCCGTCTGCCTCGTCGCTTGCCTCGCTCTTTCCGTTTCTGCCTCGTCGCTTGCCTCGCTCTTTCCGTCTGCCTCGTCGCTTGCCTCGCTCTTTCCGTCTGCCTCGTCGCTTGCCTCGCTCTTTCCGTCTGCCTCGTCGCTTGCCTCGCTCTTTCCGTCTGCCTCGTCGCTTGCCTCGCTCTTTCCGTCTGCCTCGTTCTTCTTTTTCTTTTCTTTTTTTTCGGTTGCCGCCCTTGATTAGCTGACGAAAATATGAATAACCTACTTGATGCCTTATTCAGATATGTTTTTCCCAATAAGTTTTCTTAAGATAGCGACTCTTCTTTCTTTTGCAGCTGTAGCATGCTCTAATACCTTCAGATTTATACTCCAAAGCATTTTCCCTGCTTCGTGTAAAATATATTTCGGTTGTTTCATGGCACAAAAATAAGTGGAAACCAAACGAGAAGTGTCAAAGTAGTAATAAGCGTGAACTTAGTAAATGGTTAACAATGTTTGACAAATAGGAATGCCCGAAAGATATTCTCACAGAACAGAACATTTGACTCTTTCCGCTATGATTATTATTACAGGTGTCAGATTATACTCCAAAATGGAATATTGCCGCCATAACTAGGCTGTAGCTGCTCAGTAATCACTTTTCAACTTTGACAGTTCGAACTCGCTTACGTGGACTTATGAGTTGGTGAGGGATTTATTCGTTACCTTATTAGACTATTTGGCACTGACAAAACGTGGCAAGTCTGTCGCTATTTCTATGGTAAATTTTATTTCTAACAGTTAAGATATTTACAGCTTGAACACACCATGCTACTTTCACGGAGTCAAATTTCTCGCATTTCGTCAGTGTTCTAAATTGTTAGAACTGGCAATCTGGGAAAACATACTCCTGTGTGGATGCTTCCCTGAACTCTATAATTTGAAACTCATGTTACTTTCACGCAGTCAAATTACTTGCATTTCGTCAGTATTGAAAATTCTTAGAACTGGAAAAAGATACTCCTGTGTGGATGCTTCCCTGAACATAATAATGTGAAGCTCTTAAATCGTGATCTATCCTCCTCATTCTCTTAACTCTACTTCCTCCTCTTTCATTTGTATCTCATCTCATCGTAAACATTTTAGGAATAACCCTACAGGTTAATACTGTTTGCCTACTCGAAGTTTACGATGACTTTGTTTTTGTTGCTCGAAAGCATTGATTTTATTTGATAAAGTTCAATGAAAAATCTATATAAAATATTTTTCCTTTTGTTTAACATCTGCTGAATATAATTTATATGCGGACTACTTTTCGCGTCTTTGTTATCACAAGGTATCGGCCGTAGTGCCCTCCGACCAGTTATTTAATCTACAGGGGTTAGATTATTATCAGTTCCCCTACTCATGCCGGTACTTGGACTCAGTGGAAAGCAGTAACAAAGGAGTACTAAACTAAAAAGAGCTTTCAAAAGCCGCGAATCTCCGACAAGGCAATGCCAACATCAACTCAGCGATTAGCAAGAGATCATTATGTAAATGTGAAAGAATAACTTCAATGAACTTGACCGCTCTCAAGAGTGAAAATACAAAATTACATGTACACTTAAAATGAAACAAGGCAGTTAATTCAGTATTAAAATTATCTGGGGTAGTTAATTCCGTATCTGGCGTTCGAAAGGTAAAAAAAAAGTAATAAACCCAGAAAAATAACACATAATTCGGTATCTGGCGTTCGAAAGGTAAAAAAAAAAAGTAATAAACCCAGAAAAATAACACATAATTCGGTATCTGGCGTTCGAAAGGTAAAAAAAAAAGTAATAAACCCAGAAAAATAACACATAAACTTTATCATGTACTGGATCGAACCCAAAATCTAATCAGATCGTGCAAGTTCTGAGACCAATCATCCCAGTAAGTTTCATTCAAATCTACCTAGCATGTCTTGAAATACATTGACTCCAGTCACAGACAGACAAACGTGACTTAATGCAATACCTCCGCCTTACAGCGGAAGTAATAAGAACTAGATAAGATGTATCTAGACATAAACAGTAGAACGAATATACCCGCCGTAGATTAGACAATGTGTTCAATTTGAAATTCTCTGTAAGTTACCTGGATTTACATACAACTTATTAAGGCTAAAGAGTGCAATATCCGAAATATTGTGATAACAAATATTAGGAAAATAGTCAGAATATAAATAACACCTCATTCCTCAAAAAAAATTATCAATGCTGAATTGTCCATGATTAACTATAACCAAAATAATCTTTTTTTTTTCTAGTAGTTTCTCCGCTCTCTGATGTCTTGGCTTTGCGAAAGATTTTGAAAAGTACAACATTTCAGCTGTAGGAATGTTGGATTACCCTCACCCCTGTCTTATTTAGGTCTGAAAGTGATTTCTCCGGCTCCATTGGGAATAATGTCTTAAGTGTTTTGCTTGAGTCTCCTTCCACTAAGTAGACGACTAAGCTGACTGTAGAGGACTGTTGTCTCTTCGATGCAGTATTACTAGTGTATGGTAAACCTCAATAAAATGATGCTCAAGTCCTGGACTAAGGTTTTCAGGCATTATTCTTTTAAAGTTGAACTTGGTATATTTTCTTATATTAGTTACTAAAAGAATATACTTAAAGAAATGTAGTTAAAATTAGAAAAATACATTGCAAAGCACTGGAAGTTTACATAAATTTGAATCTCTTGCAGACACACGTGACAGTAAATGTTAAAGTAAAAGCAAGAATTATTTTTCGTCAGGGTTCCGTTAAATAAGTGGGAGAATCCACACATTATAAAGCTACTGAGAACAACCCGGATGTTTATTTTCTATACACTCTCAGGATATGCGTTGTGGGGCAGTGGACATCGACTCGGAACGACAAATCGAGGAGCCGAGTTCGAATTCCAGTTGAATTCCTTGCATTCACTTGCGCTCAAATACCCTTGAGAAACGTATTAATCCTGCTCTTCCCTCCAGTTATGGGTTAAATAATAGGACAGATTGGGTTCTATAGCCTTGCTCGGCAACCAGTCTATCTCAGAATGCAATGGCAACCTACTGCTTGATAATTTTCTGCCCAGTCAGTCATGTCTCTTCCGAGACAAGATTCGTAGTACGTGTTCGTAGTAAAAAGAAAAAAATGGATAAATTTCTACAAATGAATCCAAAACCGAGCTTATGGAAGAAAATATTCTGCATCTGGTAAGATAATCAGGGTATTATTTATTTATTTATTTCTTAAAACACAATGCGACACTAAAATGCTCATATATTTGCCCAGCAGCTGCAATGTGTCCATAGCAGTTTGGTCACAAAGGTTTCTGTGGTTGTCAATCGAAAAATAGGTTCTCCTTGATATTGAAGGCCGAATACATAACAAATGACACCGAAACCATTTTGAAATTCCACTTTACTGTATATACTCGAGTAGGAAGCGAATTTTTAATAAACTTTATTATTATTAACATTATTCCAAAAATAGGAGGCCACACTATACACTGGTCATTCCTTTCAGAAGTTAAAAATCAAATTTTTGGTGAGAGATTGGACTATGAACAACTGTCTTCTTTTTTTTCTGGAGGGTTCAAAGCAGTACTAAACTAGAAAGAGCTTTCAAAGACTGCAAATCTCCGACAAGACAATGCCAACATCATCTCAGGTTCACGCAAAAAAAATCATGGGTAGCACTAAATATAAACGGTATCCACTCGACATTTTTCCAAGTGATTAACTTCTTCAATCATTACAAAACGATTTGACGAAGAAAAAATTCTCTAATTAAAAACACGTTCAAGAGTTGAAAACATTCGTATCAAAATCTACAAAATTTTGCTGAAAAGATATTGAAGAGCTGCTTGATAAGCGAAAACAATTGCAATTCACGAATATATAATTGATTAAAAAGCAATTGTACTTCCTTTTTGTAAGATTAATATTTACAGCAAAAACGAAATTATTTATGGCTCACCCTAATTATATTGACATTACATCGATATATCTAAATTGTGACCCTTCAGAATGTAGGCACTATGGACATCCACTTGGCCCTGTCTCCTGTCGCTTTCAATATTTTCTTCCTTGTATCGCTACCAAACCCCGCTCCGCCATTCATTTCCTCAAGCAAAGCAAATGTCTCGGGCTACTTTGCCCTATCTCTACGTCTTGTGAGTATTAGATTTTCCATACTCTCCTTCCTCACTACGTGTTTCAGAAATCTTAGCGCTGCCTTTTGATGATAAGTATGAGTTTTCTTTTAGTTTTTATCCTCACTAACCCCCCATCGTTGATCAAGAGTTGGGTACATGGTATCCTCAGCAATCCCTTGTTGAATCACATTTCCGTTGCCTCGAACCTCTCCTACATCCTTGAGATCGGTCAACATTCACTGCCATACAAAAGTGTAGATATCGCGTACCAATCCAGCACTCTTTTCTTTGTTTCAATGATATTTTCCCGTTTCTTAGTATTCCGACTAACTTTTGAAATGTGACCTTGGTCATGCCAATGCGTTTTTAGATTTCAATGTCACACTTCCCATTTTTTGCCAAAACGCTTGGTAGGTATTTAAATTTCTTTACTTGTTTTATTTTAGTTTCTCCGACATGTAGTTGAAATTTTGGGGTCTTCTTTCTGCTGATGACCATACGTACAGTTCTTATGAAGTTTATACTCAGTCTTTTCTTTTCGCTTTCTCTTGCTAGATTCTGTAGAAGGTCCTGCATTTTCTTTTCCATGTCTGCTATCAGCAACGTGTCATCCACGTATCTTACATTGTTCAGGTTGCGGCCACCAATGACGAATCCTGGCAAGGATTTTATTTTTCTCAATTGTTTGGCTGTATAAGTTGAAAAGATCCGGTGAGAATTCACATCCTTGTTATACGTCCTTTTCTATTTTTATATACTTGCTGAATTCATTTCCTATCCGTACGCAAGTGCTTTGTTGCCAGGATAGGTTTTTGATTATACTAATGTCTTTCCCGAAAATGTCGAGATTGCCAAAGATCTCTATTAAGTCTTTGGTGCGTACCAATTGCCCTTTAAAACAGATTGCCAATGGTTAATCAAATTCAAAAACATAAGTTTTGAAATCCATTATATTATTTTCCATAATTCAGTATTACTGTGCCGCTTTTAGACAGAAGAACTTTCGACCCGGAAATGTTTCTCGGATCGCTGACATGCTAGATCCGAACAAGTTAAATCCGGATTCTGAAAAAACACAAAGGTATTTTTGAATGCATAATCTGCATAGTAAAATCGTCCCACAATCATGATTAGATCGGATCCATAAGAATCAGGATTTGGAAGAAAAATTGAACGGTGAAAGACGGAATGATAAATCGTCTAAAAGATTATTCCTGCAAAAAGCAGATTGTACCGGCTCTGTATCTCGGTAAATTCCCGATTTAAAGCTTAAGTATTATCTTCATCTTAAGATTTCATCGTATAGCACCAATGCTACGAGTGAAGTTGAGGTTGGAGCAAAATGATTAAAGTATCGATTTCCAGGCGAAGAAGTTCCTTGTATCGTGCAAGATTGCCGACGATCTTCAGTGATCGCGGACGGAGGTGTGGAGGTAGCCTGATGCACAACAGCTGCAGGAAACAATTCATCGAGTGTTTTCCGGGCAACTAATATAGATAAACACATGCAAGCATACATAACAAAAAGGTATATACATGTTCCTCTTCATACAAGGATAGAGAGATAGTAATT